>CM052899.1:128415359-128515125 GCA_028534135.1 Potos flavus | reverse complement strand
ATCTTCTTTGGAAAATGTCTATTCATGTCTTCTGCCCATTTTTTAACTAGATTATTTGTTTTTCTGAGTGTTGAGTTCTAGAAGTTCTTTGTAGATTTTGGATACCAAACCTTTCTCAGATACGTCATTTGCAAATATCTTCTCCCATTCCAAAAGTTGCCTTTTAGTTTTTTTGATTGTTTCCTTCATTATGCAGAAGATTTTTATCTTGATGATGTCCCAATAGTTCATTTTTGCTTTTGTTTCCCTTGCCTCAGGAGACATATTTAGAGAGAAGTTGCTAATGCTGATGTCAAAGAGGTTACTGCCTAAGTTCTCCTCCAGGATTTTGATGGTTTCCTTTCTCACATTTAGATCTTTCATCCATTTTGAATTTATTTTTGTATATGGTATAAAAAAGTGGTTCAGTTTCATTCTTCTGCATGTGGCTGTCCAGTTTTCCCAATACCATTTGTTGAAGACACTTTTTCCCATTGGATATTCTTTCCTGTTTTGTTGAAGATTAGTTGACCATATAGTAGTGGGTCCATTTCTGGGTTTTCTTTTTCTTTTCTTTTTTTTAAGATTTTATTTATTTATTTGACAGAGAGGAGAGAGATCACAAGTAGGCAGAGAGGCAGGCAGAGAAAGAGGGGGAAGCAGGCTCCCCACTGAGCAGAGAGCCCAATTTGGGCCTTGATCCTAGGACCTTGAGATCATGACCTGAGCTGAAGGCAGTGCTTTAACCCACTGAGCCACCCAGGCACCCCCATTTCTGGGTTTTCCATTCTGTTCCATTGATCAATGTGTCTGTTTTTGTGCCATTACCATACTGTCTTGATGACCACAGCTTTGTAATATAACATGAAGTCCAGAATCATGATGTCCCAGCTTTGCTTTTCAAGATTGCTTTGACTATTCAGGGTCTTTTGTGGTTCCATACAAATTTTAGGATTGTTTTTTCTAGCTCTGTGAAAAATGCTGGTGATATTTTGATAGGGATTTCATTAAATATGTAGATTGCTTTGAGTAGTATAGATATTTTAATAATATTTATTATTCCAATCCATGAGCATGGAATATTTTGCCATTTCTTTGTGTCTTCTTCATCTTCTTTCATCAGTATTCTATAGTTTTCAAAGTACAGATTTTTACCTCTTTTTTAGGTTTATTCCTAGAGGTCTTATTATTTTTGGTGCAATTGTAGATGGGATCAATTCCTTGATTTCTCTTTCTGCTGCTTCATTATTGGTGTATACAAATGCAACAGGGTGCCTGGGTGGCTCAGTCAGTTAAGCATCTGCCTTTGGCTCAAGTCATGATCTCAGGGTCCTGGGTTTGAGCCCCACATTGGGCTTCCTGCTCAGCAGGGAGTCTACCTCTCCCTCTCCCTTCATGATCTCTCTTGCTCTCACTCAAATAAATAAAAATAAAATCTTAAAAAAAAAAGAAATGTAACAGATTTCTGTACATTGATTTTTTTTATCCTGAGTCTTTGTTGAATTCATGTATCAGTTCTAGCAAGTTTTTGGTGGAGTCTTTTGGGTTTTCTATGTAGGGTATCAAATTGTCTACAAAAAGTGGATGTTTGACTTCTTTCTTGCCAATTTGGTCCTTTTGTTGTCTGGTTGCTGAGGCAAGGATTTCCAGCGCTATGTTAAATAACAGTAGTGAGAGTGGACATCTCTGTCGTGTTCCTGACTGTAGGGGAAAAGTTCTCAGCTTTTCCTCATTGAGGATAATGTTAGCTATGAGTCTTTTGTATGTGGCCTTTATGATGTTGAGGTATTTTTCCTCTATTCCAATTTTGTTGAGGGTTTTTGTCAAGGATGGATGCTGTATTTTGTCAAGTGCTTTTTCTGCATCTATTGAGAGGATCATATGGGTCTTACCCTTTCTTTTATTAGTGTGATGTATCACGCTGATTGATTTGCAAATATTGAAGCACCTCTGAAGCCCAGGAATAAACCCCACTTGATCGTGGTGAAAGATTCTTTTAATATACTGTTGGATTTGATTTGCTACTATCTTGTTGAGAACTTTTGCATCCATTCTCATCAGGGATATTGGCCTGCAATTCTCTTTTTTAGTAAGGTTCTTTGGTTTTGGAATCAAGGTAATGCTAGAAGTTTGGAAGTTTTCCTTCCATTTCTATTTTTGGAACAGTTTGAGAAGAATGAGTATTAACTCTTTACATTTTTCTAAGATTTTATTTATTTATTTATTTTAGAGAGAGAGAGAGAGAGAGAGAGAGCTTGTGACCAGTGGTAGGAGAAGAGGGAGAAGGAGATACTCTCAAGCAGACTCCCCACTGAGCATGGAGCCCAATGAGGGGCTCAATCTCACCACCCTGATATCATGACCTGAGCCGAAATCAAGATTCGTACGCTTAACTGACTGAGCCATCCAGACACCCTAGTGTTAACTGTTTTTAAATGCTTGGTAGAATTCCGCTGTAAAGCCATCTAGCCCTGGATTTTTATTTACTGAGAGATCTTTTATTACTGATTAAATTTCTTTGCAGGTGATTGGTCTGTTCAAGTTTTCTATTTCTTCCTGTTTCAGTTTTGGTAGTTTATATGTTTCTAGGAATTTATCCATTTCTTCCAGATTTCCCAATTTGTTGGCATATAATTTTTCATAATATTCTCTTATAATTGTTTGTATTTCTGTGATGTTGGTTGTGATCTCTCCTTTCATTCATGATTTTATTTATTTGGATCCATTCTCTTTTATTCTAGATAAGTCTGGCTAGGGGCTTACCAATTTTATTAATTTCTTCAAAGAACCAGATCCTGGTTCCATCGATCTGTTCTACTGGGTTTTCTTTGGTTGTTGTCATTGTTTCTATATCATTTATTTCTGTTCTAATCTCTATTATTTCCCATCTTTTGCTGGATTTCAGCTTCATTTGCTGTTATTTTATTTTATTTTTTGTAGTTCCTTTAGGTGTAGGGTTAGGTTGCATATTTGAGATTTTTCTTCCTTCTTGTGGTAGGCTGGCATTGCTATATACTTCGCTGTTATGACTGCTTTTGCTCCATCCCAAAGGTTTTGGACCATCATGTTTTCATCTGATCTGCTGCTCAGTCTACATTATAGTCAAAAAATTATTAGCTTTAAATATTCATGTGTTACTTATAGCTTCAGCCACACAGAGAAAATGATTCCCAGTCTGATTTCTGAATTCCAAGTTCTGGGGGAAGTGACTTGGAACTTATTCCTATTCCTACTTCATTCTCCTTAGCTGGGGCCAGAGGATAACTATAACATTATACAAAAATGACTGACAATAGCTGTGTATCTGAGGGGCAGTTAAGGGCAGTAGAATGTTGAAGCAGTCATAATGACCTACAAGAGTCAATTGTTAGATTTTCAGAAATTCTGAAAACTGGTTGTTAAACACAGGGATTATTAAAAATTAGATTTATATAAAATGATAGTTAAGTATATTACATTAAAAAAAGTAACAAATTCCAAAACTGATCACTTCCTAATTTTTTCAAATAAATTTATGAATTTAAAAAATTTAAAACAAATAAACAAAAATAAACAACTGGAATATAATGTGGGACACAAAAAATAGCTCTGATAGTTTCACAGGTTTTACTGACTTAATAATATCCCTAACATATACCTCTCAGAAGTGGGAATTACTTCTTTCCTTCTCCTAGAATCTCTCCATCATGATGGGGAATTAGGGTTGATTTGTTTTTTTTTACTTTGACTACTTTTTATGCCACGAGCAGCATTTTAGTCTTCTGTCTTGACCCTGTGGATTTTTTTTTTATTCACAGCCTCTGGCTTATCTATCTGTTTCTGTTCGTTCTGCCTACCTTACTGTTTTCTTTTAATTGAGATGTAATTGACATATAACACTGTATTAGTTTTAGGTGTACAACATAATGATTTGATATATGTATATATTGTGAAATGATTACCATAATAAATTTAGTTAACATCCATTACCACACATAGTTACAAATTTTGTCCTGGTGATGAGAACTTTTAAGCTTTAGTCTCTCAGCAATTTTTAAAAATGCAATACAATATTATTAAATATAGTCACCATGATGTATATTACAGCCCCAGGACTTATCTTCTGATTAGAAGTTTGTACTTTTTAATCACTTATCCTTATTTTGCCCACCTTCCCACTCCTTGCAGGGCTTGAATTCATGACCCTGAGATCAAGACCTGAACTGAAGTCAAGAGTCAGACACTTAAGTGACTGAGCCACCCAGGTGCCTGTGGTTCCACTTTTTTTTAGATTCCACATATAAATGATATCATACAGTATCTGTCTTTCGCTGTCTGACTTACTTTATTTTAATTAGCATAATGTCCCAAAGGTCCAACTATGTTGTTGTAAATGGCAAGATTTTCTTCTTTTTACAGCTGAATAATATTCCACTTTGTGTACACACACACACACACACACACACACGTACGCACTCACACATGCACACATACACACATACATACACACACACCATATTTTCTTTATTCATTCATTAATCCATGGACACTTTTGTTGTTTTTCCACCTTGGCTATTATAAATAATGCTGCAATGAACATGGAGGTGCAGATATTTTTTCAAAATAATGTTTTCATTTTCTTCAGATAAATATCTAGAAGTGGAATTGATGGATCATATGGTAATATTAATTTAATTTTTTGAGGAACCTTCATACTGTTTTTCATGGTGGCTGCACCAGTTTGCATTCCCACCAACAGTGCACAGGGGTTCCCTTTTCTCCACATCTACCCAACACTTGTTATTTCCTTCTTTTCGATAATAGCCATGCTGACAGGTATCAGGTGGTATCCCGTTGTGTTTTGACTTGCTTTCCTAATGATCAGTGACATTGAACACATTGTCATGTACCTATTGGCTATTTGTACATCTTCTTTTAGAAAAATGTCTGTTCAGTTCCTCTGCCTATTTTTAATTGGATTGGGCTTAGAGAGAGAGGGAGACAGAGCGAGAGCACAAGCAGGTGGAACATCAGGCAGAGGGAGAAGCAGGCTCCCTGCTAAGCAAGGAGCCCGGTGTGGGACTCGATCCCAGGATCCTGAGATCATGACCTGAACCGAAGCCAGACGCTTAACCGACTGAGCCATCCAGGCTCCCGAGGATTGGGCAGAAAAGGATTCTTCCTTCTTTCTTTCTCTCTCTCCCTTCCTCCCTTCCTCCCTCCCTTCCTTCCCTCCTTCCTTCCTTCCTTCCTTCCCTCCTTCCTTCTTCTCTTTCTTTCTTTTCTGCTCTTGAGTTGTATGGGTTTTTTTAAAAATATTTTTTGAATGTTAACTCCTTATCAGATATATATTTCCCCATTCCATAGGTTACCTTTTCATTTTGTTGATAGTTTTCTTTACTGTACAGAAGTAAAGTACAAACAGTACTGTACTGTTTGATGTAGTCCCACTTGTTTTTGTTGTTGTTGTTGTTGCCAAATCCAAAGAGTCATTGCCAAGACGAATGTCAAGGAGCTTACCCCTATGTTTTCTTCTAGGAGTTTTATGGTTTGGGTCTTTCATTTGCCTTTTTAATCCATTTTGAGTTGATTTTTGTGTATGGTGTAAGATAGGTGCCCAGTTTCATTCTTTGGCATGTGGATAGCACCACATTTCCTAGCACCATATATTAAAGACAGTATCCTTTCCCTGTTTTTTTTTTTTTTGTCACTGTTTTGTCTTATTTTTTTTTCTTTTTTAAGAGTAACAAATGTTTATTCAGAAATGGATAAGTAACACGAAGTCTCCTTCCCTATTGCCTCTTCCTCTCCTTTTGAAAAAAAGAGACATATAGGGAATGTAGGAGAGTGAGAGGTAGAGAGGGACACAAGAGACCATATTCTCTTCTCCAATTCCCATGATGACATCTTGTTGAGCAGAGGAGAAAAACAGGCTTCAGCCCCCAATATATCATATGGCAATCCAGAGGACAATGTCCAGATGGCCAGGCAGCTGCAGCTGGGCTCAATGAAACTCTGTAATAAACAGAGCAGCCTGGCATGGGGATAGGATGGGGAGGGGAAGATAAACCATGCAGGCAGTGTATTCACTGTCCCTCCTTGAAACAGAATCCAAGCAGTGATCCAACAGCCCCCAATACCTGAGAGACCAGGTCTGATTGTTTTGTGGGTACTCTCTTTGGCCAAGATGTGGAAAGGGTAGGAAGGGTAGGAGGAATGTCTTCCAGCTGTTAAAGAGAACTAAATTTGTACCCATTTCAAAGGGGGAAGAAGGGAACAAAAGGAACATTTTTTTTTTTTTTTTTTAAGAACTGAAAAATAGAGCACCGTCAGGCACATTCCTTAGCTTTCCCAGACCTGGGCAACCTTAGAGCTGGAGGACTGAGCTGGGATCAAACCCTGGGTCTTTTATGCTTCACAGAATTAATTCTGGGGAAACATAAGTTTCTAGGTTTTTCTTCTTTGCTAGGCTAGCCCAAGCAGGTCATGAGAGGCTCTTAGTACCTCAAGTTCCTTTTACTTTCAGACTTGTGCCTTTCATACACTCGCTACTGGTTTTGTAGAGCTCCCTGAATCCTGCTCCCCAGCTCCCTCTAGTTCTGCCAGCCTGGATTCCCATTAGAGCCCCAACAAACAAGGACACTGGAGCAAGGACACTGGTATTCAGGGGCTGTCCTTGGGTTCTATAGGCCCTATCTCCAATACACTCATTGGAGCACTGGGGCTTCAACATAGGAATTTTGGGGGAACACAGTTCTATCCATAGCACTACACTAGGCTAGAATGAGAAAATTAAGGGTGGGATTACCAGAATTCAGATAGGATAGCTGTATAGTGCTGACTGCTAGGAATTGGGCCATAGATAGGGGGACAGAGCCAACCTCTGGTAACACTACAGGGAGGGAATCATGAAAATCAACAGTTAACTCTCACTTTCCTCCTACTTTCAGATCTGCTTGTGCTTCCCATTGTTTGAATTCAACCAAAGCTATGGAAGGGAATCAATTGGGCAGTGTATATGGATCAGCTTTCTAAGGTACAGAGCAGGGTGGAGAGTGTGAAAAATGCATCACGGCAACCAGGCATTTATAGCATATTCATATACCAAGATGCTATCAAGAGAAGGAAAAGAGGAGAAAAAAGCAAAAAACCCTAAAAGACTAAGCATTTACTTAAAAGAAACTTTACTCGGTAAAATAAAGATAACAATAATGCCTCATGGGCATTATTGTTAGATGGATTAAGTGAGGTAAAATATAGCCAGCATTCAGGGGTTGTTAGATGGATTAAATTAGATAAAATATAGCCAGCATTCAAAGCATTCAGATGAATTAAGTGAGGTAAAATATAGCCAGCATTCAGAGTACTTGCACAAAGTCAGTACTCAGTAAATGCCAGTTACTGATATTATTGAGAAGTAAGCAGAATAACTTTGGAAGCCCAGAATTCTTTAAATATCCTAGGAGTAGATAATTATTTTTTAAAAGCTGTGCAAAACTCTGTTTTTTTAATACTTATATTTTGAAAATATGTCTCCTACTTTGAGAATTAAGCCAACATAATTTTTGTTAAAGGAGGCAAGGCTGCCTTCTGTGGTACGCAAAAAAACTAAAGTAAACTTGATGTTGATATCTTGATGCAGAAGAAAAGGTTAGGTACCTGGTTTCAAATCAGAAGATCAACACATTTCCAAATGTAAGAATACCTGGTAATATTTAAATAGAATTCTTACTTTTATTGACTTTTTTCAATTTAAAAATTTACTTGTTAAATATTTAACTCACAGGCTGGGAGTGCAGTTTAAGTGAGATAATATATGTGAAAGAGAAGTTCTAAGTAAACGTGCCAGTCAAATGATATTTTAAGACTACATAATATGCTAAATTGTGCAAGCAGGAACTCAGAGCTACACTAAGTACTCTGCTACATTATATTCAACAGTTCAGCAATATTTACAGTGGTATAGTTAAATGTGCTCCTTCCTCATTCTTTGGCAGTTCTGGAAAAGTTTCAAGCAATTTGTTACCAGAAAGGACCTATTCTTACTAGGAACCAGACATGAATTCAGTCAGATTCCAGAAGGAGGTGCAGAATATGTATTTAAATATGTTTAATGATCACCATCAAGGTATTTTTAAATCTTTATAAAACTACTTCAGATGGGTTGAGGACATTCCCTCTCTAACCTCTTGTGTTATTTTATAAAAAGATCTCATCCTTAGGAGGCATGAGTGAAGATTATTTTCGGTTATTGCTTAGCTCTGATAGGATAATCATGGATTAGGGAAAATGCCATTTTGATATCATCTTAATTTTGTTTTGGCTGTTTCTCTTGCTCTTTCTTTAAAATTATTAAAGAAAATCTCAAATATAGTTTTAATAAAGTAGAGTTGAGTCTGTCTGTCCATGTAGGCATCACCCGTTTTTAACTCACAAGCAGGCGTGTTTCATAGCTAACCTCCACCTATAACTTCTGCTCTTATCTAGTTTATTTTGAAGAAAATCCTAGAGACCATTTCATCAGCAAATATTTTCGTATGTGTCATGAAATTATAAGAATTCTTTTTTAAACATAACTTACAACTAAAAATAACAGCAAGTTTTTAAAATCATCAGACATTCAGTCAGTTTTTGAAGTTCACTGATAGGTATATGTGAGTATGAGTATGTGTTTGTGTGTGTACTCATGTATTCAAATCAGTATCTAAATAAGGTCCAAGGTACTAGTTTCATAGAGCTGCTATAACAAAGTACAGCAGCTGACTTAAAGCAATAGAAATTTATTCTCATAGTTCTGGAGGGTAGAAGTCTGAAATCAAGGGGTGGACAGGGTCATGCTTCTTCTGAAACCTATAGCTGAGAATCTTTCTTTGGCTCTCTTAGCTTCTGTTTTTTTGCCTGTTATCCTTGGAGTTCCTTGGCTACATCACCCAATCCCTGTCTCTGTTGTCACAAGTTTCCTTGTGTGTCTCTATCACTATGTCTTTTTTTCTCTTGTAAGAACACCAGTCATATTGGGTTAAGGGCATACCCTACTTCGCTATTACCTCATCTTAATGAATTGCATATGAAACAACCCTATATCCAAATAAGATTACATTCTGAGGCACTTCAGGTTAGGTCTTCAACATATTTTTGGGGGGACAAAATTCAACCTATAACATCCACGTACTAGAATTGGCTTGTATTTTTTACATTTCTCATACGTTTACTTTAATGTTTAGATTACTTACTCCTGTAAAGTTTCCTATTGCCTGGATTTTGCTAATGGTATTTGTATGGATTGTTTAAAATATTCACCTGTGCTTAGCCTATTCCCTAGAGCATGATTTTTCAGCATGGGCACTATTGGCATGTGGGTAGGACAGTTCTTTTTTAGTGGGTAGGGGTGTGTGTGTGTGGGGTTAGTTTTACAGACTTGTGTGCCTTATAGGATGTGTAAGAGCATTCCTGGCCTCTACCTACTATGAGCTACTAGTACTTCCTCTGTTGGGCCAACTATAAATTTCTCCAAAAATTGCCAGATGTCCCCTGGGGGCAGAATTATCCCTGGTTTAAACACACGTTTAACACACGTTTTCCTAGGTTTAGTGTTTTGGCAAGATTACTTCATAGATAATTTATGTATAAAATCTGATTTTCTGATATATAAATTAGCACCCTTTAATAATCACTGCCTTGATCTGTATTTCATTAATAGCTGTAAAATGGCAATGTCCTAGTTTTATCATTGCTTCACCCTGGCCATGTATTACCTGGAATACTTCCATAGAGAAGCTTTCCTTCATTGACTATTTGCTTGGTAACCCCGAGATACAGTTCTAACTGGAAACACAAGATCAATGATGATTTCTCTGTTTACTAGTTTTCAAAATAACTTCTTCCCTAGCATCATCCAAAGAGGATTGATTGGGTTTTTTTTGAACTATTATGAAATTTATGGATTGAAACATAATCCAATGCAGTTTTATCTCTACAGATGCTCAGAATGTCTCACGTTTGGCTAGTGGGAGCCACTTTAGTTAGCGACTCTTCTGAGTCATTTTGACAGGATCCTAGGATTCTTTCATCACTGCTTTCTGGTATGACAGGATGTCCTAGGTTTATATTGTATCTTTGCCTTCCCTATATCAATATTCTTTAAGATTTGGGACTGAGTCTTCTTTACTCCTCACTCTATATAACCTTTCCAGGGAAAAAGATTCCAACTACCTTCCCCCCACACCATCCAGAATCCACACATTTGATACATAGACACTTCAATCAGTAATACTGGCCAGGGTAAGGCAACTGAGAGGGGTGATGGAGGCCATGTCTCATCGAAAAATGTTTGATTAAAAGCATTACACTTCAACAAAAGCACACAAACACTGTGTTGGTTGAAGATCAGTAAGCACCAATTTGCAACCTGTGTTATATAACCTAGTCTTGACCTGATTTAATGTTGAATAGTGTGAAAAATATCTTTCAGAGACTCCAGATTTTATTGTCTTCCTCTGAGGAGTGCTGATCACTTTGAACTTGTGTATACTTGGTTTTAAATTTTATAGGCATGAATCTTTAGGGAGCTCAAGGTATTTTCCATTCCTGCCCTCCAGTGGGCTCAACCTCAAAATTCTGTCTCTTCTCAAATCCTGTACTGCTTTTGTTTAAGGCTAGGTCCTGATTAGGCCCTTACTCCTAAGATACGGCCTGTCCATCAAACACTATCTGTCATTTGTCCTCTCCTTTTCTGGGCTCCAGCTCATTGGCACTCTCCTTACATTCTTGACCATACCATGGCCTCTTTCTCCCTCAGAGCCTTTGTATGTGCTGTTCTCTGTCTGGAAGACTCTTACCTCCACCTTTTATTAGGTATCAGTCTCAACTTCACCTCCTCAACGAGGCCTTTACTCAGTTTTGCACTTAAAAAGCTCCCCTCCCCAACCTTGCTTCACCATAATAACCTCTTACTTGCTTCTTTCATAGAATTCATCATGATTTTTAATTTGTTTACTCATGCCTTATGTCCCAACTAGAATGTAGAAACTAGATCCTACACTAAATGAATTTCTTAACCCCAGAGCCTGTTATAATATTTGGAATGAACAGGAATTTAATAAATACTAGCTGACTGAATAAATAAGTAGAACATTATATAATGCTTTTCTTGATTCAGTCTTTTCTTACCTAATCACTATCAACCTGAATTGAACCATGGGCAGCTCTGCCACCTAGGACCTTTTATTTTCCCCCCGGAAAAACATCCTTCTACCCACCATCTTTGCCCTTTCTCCCTTTCACCTAGACTAATAATAGTCTTTTAGTTCTCAAGTAGGCTTAATTTTCCCTTCTCCAGAAAGCTTTTCTTGACTCTATTCTGAACCTCCCCCACCTCCTCTGAGTGCTGTGCCCCTGAAAGTTCCAATTACATTCTAAGTTTACTGGAGGCACTATTATCAATTGGGGGGGGGGCTGGAGGTAAACTGCCTGGAGTTGAGCCATGTTACTACCACTTGTGACCTTGGGCACTTTAATTTCATATTACTTCACTTTCCCTTTATGTAAAATAAAGCTAGTAATATAATCTATTTGGGTTTTTGGAAGATGAAATCAGATTGTATAGATCAAATACTCAGAACAGCACCTGGCACACAGTAAAAACACACAATTTTCAGTTATTACTCTTAACATGAATTTTCTGTTAACTTGTTTCTTTCATATATTACACTGGAAAATTCCTTAAAGGCAGAAATACTGTTCTGTTTACTCTTCATTCTTAAGCATCTGATACGTAGCTGGGTTTTATATTGCCTGTTTTTCCTTCCTCTTTTTCCTGCAGTCCCTCCTTAAATTCTTTCCACTGATTTTAGCGTGGTCTCAATTTGTTACAATGGCCAGCACACTCTAGATTGTCTTCCTTTGAGCATGCTGTTAGTTTTAATATATCGATGTTACTTTTCTTCCCTTCAAAATTTCCTTCCCTTTTAAAGTCAGTTACGAGGGGCACCTGGGTGGCTCAATTGGGTTAAGTCTGCCCTCAGCTCCTGGGATTGAGCCTCGCATCAGGCCTCGCATCAGGCTCTCCGCTCATAAGCAAGTCGGCTTCTCCTCTTTCCTCTGTGATCTGTCTTACTCTCTCTCTCTCTCAAACGAATAAATAAAATCTTAAAAAAATAAAAATATTAAACTCAGTTATGGAACAGTGAAACAAAATGACATTTTCATTCCTTTGGACAATGAACTTTCTGAAAGTTTCCTTGCAGATTTTACTATATTATGTAGTTAAGTAATTTTTGGTCACTTCTGTAGTTTCAATTTCTCAGTAGTCTGTTTAAATCAACTGTGTACCCAGCGCCTCGATAAATGTTTAAATCAAATTTGCTATTATATGAATTACAAAGCTATACTAAAATACAATAGAACTAATTTCCCCAGTTAACAACAAAACTAGTAGGCGTTTGTGACAAGCGAGCGGGTTGCTTCCTGAGCTGCCTTTGGCTAAGCTTAGAGCACCAACTAAGAAAGTGTATCTGGCGACCAGAGTACAAAGTGGCGGCTGCAAAGGGACGGACCCAGGCTAAATCTCCGGTTTGCAGAATTGGATTAAGAGTTCCGCGGAACAATCGGAAGCATTTTTGCGCTAAGGTCCGTCGGTAGGCTTTTCAGGTTAGAAAACGGAGCCACCCGAGGGTACGCACCTCGGCGAGCAGCCCAATAAGCTACAACTCCGGCGACCCAATCACTGAAAATAAGACTGAAGCCCGGGGACATCCGGGCTGTGGGAGACGGAGCGACGTGCTGACGTTAACACGTTTCCCTTGACCGCCCTGCTTCCCCGGCCCGCTTCCCCGCCCCTCTCCGCACTGTGACGCTCCCAGGGAGGAACGAAGCGTAAACAGCGCAGGGCATTTCGGGAGCGGGATTGTTTCGCGCAGGAAGCAGGCTCCATTTTAGCGCCGCCCGCCGTCGCCATCTGTTTCCCTTCCCTCCCCCTTACCCCCTCCCGTCCCCAAACCCCAACGAGAAGGCTGGGCCTAGGCGCCAGAGGTTGCAGTGAAAGGAGGAAAGGAGAAAAGGGAGAAAGGGAAGAAGCGGGAAGAAAACGGGTGAGTCGAGAAGGGTGAGCGGTAGAGGCCACGGTGCGAAGCGCGCAGCCCAGCGGCCGGACTGACGGACGTGCCCGTGCTACGGCTGCCGCGGCTGCGGCGCCCGCGCGAGTCGCTTCGAAGCGGCGGCGGCGGCAGCAGCCCCACCACCAGCAGCAGCGGAAACAGGAGGGGAGCAATGGCGGCCGACAGCCGGGAGGCGAAAGGTTAGTGCGGAGAAAGGTGACGGGTGGAGGAGACGCTCCGGAGTGGGTCGATGGAGCCGTAGTCGTTGTTGCGAGGTGGGGGTTGGGGAGGTTAGCTTGTCCCGCGCGGAGCCAATCTTTCCCACCCGAGACGCTTGGACTCACTGGAAGAAACCAGGCCTGCCCTTGCGTCTTCGATCTCCGTTTGACCTAGCACTTCATCTCGCCTAGGGTTGGTTTTTGTGTGTGTGTGTGTTTTTGTTTTTTTAATCCTGTTCCCCTCTTCACTTTACGTTTAGCAGTCCTGGGCGCGGCTGAGAGGGCCTGTTCTGAGTGGCAGGCCCTTAGGTTTATTTCCTGGTAGGATTATGCGGATGTAATGCGTATTTTCAGAACGACTCTTTTATTTTAGGCAAAATTTCGAAAACCCTTAAAGCCGCAATCAAAACGATGGCAGTCTAGTAAGTGACCATATTTAAGAAGTTGTACAGGTGGATTAGTAATCTCGAGAAATATCTACAAGTAATTTATGGCTCTTCCTGTTAAATAGGCAAAATGGCAAGAATTGCCCATGTAGTTCCTCGAATTCTTATTTTGGAAAACATGATGTTTGAAAAATACATGATTTAGGGTTGGCAAAAATAATCCTGGCCACTCTTCTGATAGAAACACATTGTGCTAGCACCCAGAGGGTACAACCGGGAACAAACGGATATAATTTATAGAAAGCTGGGGGAATAACATTACAGTGAAATACAGAAAGAACTGATGTTGGCAGAATGGAATGTCATGTGTTTTGTAATACCGACCTCCCAGGCCCTACAGATATTAATGAATGTCCTGGATCATTACCCGTCTGGAGAGTAGTCTAGATTTCATGCTGCCTTAGGGTCTTTTCTAACTTTAAGGATGACCATAATAATTTTGCAAAGGTTATAGTTGATAAAAATATGGCACAGCTGCTGCCCTGTATCTCACAGATCTACTCTTATGTGTGGCTAATTAACTTGGGGGTGGGAATTTGTTAAATGGATTCTGGGCTCAAGCTGCATTAGGCCTATATCTCTTTAATTTTTCTCTTTAAGAGAAAGAAAAGTCTTCATGCTTTAGGATAGGGACAAGCTTGGGAAGTGGCGTGTATGGGAATATGTTTAAGGAATTGCTGCTATGTTAAAGCAATTCACCGATTAGGTTGTAGTAGTTTAATTTACCTTTCCTAATTCTTAAAAATCCCCCCTCCCCCCATTTTGAGAAGTGCAAAAGGGATGTAAACTTCAGGTTGCATGGTGTTCGTGATAAAAAGAAACTGCTTTTAATTACTAGTAAAGTCAGTTATTAAAATAGATGATTTTAATCAATAAAAATTAATTCTGTCAACATTTGATTGTATCAGAGTGTAATCTATGAGCTGTGTGTATGGGTGGTGGTTGTGGTGGGTGAGGTAAACCAAATACAAAAGGAGTAAAAGTTAAGTACTTCCCAAGTGTTCATTGTTAAAATGAACATAGTTGTTAAGTCGGTAATAGACACAGTAACATACATTGTGGAAGAAAGGAGGTTGTATTTTAAAATTGTTTTAGGAATGGAGCAGTGATGAAAGTACAGTCCAAATACATAAACTTTATAACTATTCTTAGGGACTTATAATGCCACCTAGGAGCAATACTTAGGATAAGTCGTCAACTTCTGAAAGATCTCACATTTGTATAGTTTTAAAAAATTAACTTCATTTCTGCAGTTGAATTTATATCTATTTTAAAACCTCTAATATAAGTGCTTATTTTTATAGTTTAAAGATTGTCTCTAGTTTACTGGGAACGCTGGCAAATAAAAACCTACTGGAGTTGCTTATGGTGTAATGAGAAGATTTCTAGAATAATTCATTTTGCAAATAAGGAAACTGAAGTCCAGGGTGTATCATTTTGCTGATCATGGTCACTCAGCTAGAATAATAACCCTGGTTAGAATACCTGATTCCCTCTTCCTTCTCATACTTCAACAAAGAAAAGTTGGAAGTACTTACTAGTTACCTATATGAAACATTATGAAATTATAAAGGTAAGCCCTGTAACAATGTTAGGCTTGTCACAGGCCTTAAATGATTTCATGAATGATGTAGACTCTTGTTAAGAAATGAGTTTAAATTCCAGAAATCTGTTAGTCACAGAACAGTTACAAGACTTGGTTATAGAGTCCTTGGATTATTGGGCTTTGCACATTAACTGTATAATAAACATTAACTTCTATAATGCTTCTATAATACCTATACTTAGAAGCTGAAGCCTATGTAAATTGCCAACTCCCTCTGATTCTAGTGGTGATTATATGTCCAAAAAGTGGATTTAAAAGATACCGCGATGTTGGTGTGTTAACTGTTAGTTTTTCTATGTGAGATATATGTATCTTTTCTACTTTAAACACCTTGTATTCATTTTATTTCTTATGCACTTACAAAGTTCTCTCTGAAAGCGTGTGAAAGTTTAATATATCCAAAACGAGGGTAATGAGTTACCACTTTCATAAGTAATATGGTTTCTACATTACCAGACTGAAAGCTCCATCAGGGCTAGGAATGTGTCTCTCTTGTTCACCAGGTTCTTGGTGAACAGTTAATCATGACGCAGTGCCTTGAATGAATGACTTCCAAGGTTGGAATTCATTGGTAACTAACTGTGAGATATTTGCTATTGCTATCCAAAGATAAGAGTTTTCTCAGTTTAAATTTTATGTGTACACAATCATATAGACAAGTACATATAAATATGTACACGCAGTTATATATACATACACGTATTTTATGTACATAGTACAGCCCTCACTACAGTAAGTCCTTAGAAAAAGGTTGACTTTCTTGGTCCACTTTAATTAGGGCTTTAGAAAGCATAGAGTATATATTTGATATTCCAGTGTATTTGTTTTACCCATAATAGAAATAGGATCAAAAATTTAAAATGCTGTCCTTAGACTTCAAATTGTATGCTTATTGGAGAACAGCAAATTTGTGTGGGATGGGAAATGCAAGTCTCTACACTTCAGTTTAGAGGGATGGCAGTTTTGAATGACAAAAAGTAGAGACTGGTCTAACATAAAATGTAACAGAAGGGAGGTTCCAGGAATTCTTGCTTCTTGTCAAAGTCCATTAAAACCATATTAAATGAATTAAAATAAAAGATATAATGTACTTTGTTATGTAAAACAAAATGTGTAGTATATTTAACTGCCAGGTTTTCTTTGTTTAGATATTCTAGGTCTTAGTTTGTTGCCGTACAAATAATACTTTGTATCTCCTGACCCAGAAGCTTTCAGGTCCTAAACAATGGACTGTGTCTCAGATAAAGGTTAATTTTCTACACTGCTATCCTGGAAGTTAAGGTTTGTGGCCTTCCTGGGCCAGGAATTTCAAGATTAAAGCGTAATTCTGGTATAGCGCAAAGAGCATTAAATTTGGACTCATAGTTGTGAGATTTTAGTGAAGTCACTTCAATTCTGTGGGCTTCATTCTGGAATTCTTGTTAAACACTTAACCTGATGGTTCAAGTACTTTGAAATCTAGTTAAATTTCCAGTTTCCCATGATTATCTAAAACACAAAAATCCCCCAATAGAACAACAACAACAACAAAAAGCCTTGTTATTCCTAACATCTTGACAGGTTTCGAATAGGCTCTAAAGATAGTGGTTCTTTTTATTTTCTTGTTTTGCCTCCTGTACCCCTGGATCTATACCTTTATTTCAAAATCAGTTTGCTGTTAATTTGAAATGACAGGATTGTGCTAGCTTGCATCAGTGATGATAATGAAGTCCATGTATATCATGTATTGTGAACACAAAACATTCATAGATTGCACTTACACTGAGGAGTCAAGCTGTAGCAACAACCTGCATTTTTGTTTTTGTTTTTGAGGCAGTGTTTAATAAGTCAGTCAATTCCAAATGAAAATCTGAATTGGGAATCCTTTTGAAACTTTGGAAGATCGGACAACATAGTGCTTGAATTTTGTTAAGGTAGTTAATCCACTAGAGTTGTGTAGGATTGTCCTCCTTACCATTTCTACTCTTTCACAAAGTATCATGCATACTAAATTTATTTGCAGTTATTTAACATTGTTATTCAGGAGTTACAGGTTTACATGCATACTAGGGCCAGGCAGATAAAAGTACTTGTTTAATAGTTAATGGTAGGTATTAGGTTAAAAAAAAAAGAGCAAGTGTGGTCTGTGTGTAGGCATTATTTGTAAATACACATGTTTACCAGGCATAAACCCCGATTGTCTCTTGCAAAACCATGGCATATATTACTTTCTCTGTATCAGGACTGCTCCTACTGGTTGCTTTCAGGTGAGAATCTGGTTCCTTAATGACCAAATAGTCCTTTTAAAAAATGCAAGGTGTGCATTTTTGTATTGAATCCTTGGAGTTTTCACAACTGTGTCCCAGAGCTAGATTCATACTATAAATTGTGAGGGTATAACTTTTGGATGAATTTGAATTTTAGCTGTAAATAGAAATAATGTTTAATGAATAATTTTGTGTTTCACTTGAGCTAATTCGTTGTGACAAAATTCATTTTGGTGTGGCATCTTAGTTTTTTGAATTTTTAAAACAAGTTTCAAAAAGTATATTTTTAAAAAAGATTTTATGTATTTGAGAGAGAGAGACCATGAGAGAGAGAGAAAGATCATGAGCAGGAGGGAGAGGGAGAAGCCGACTCCCCGCTGAGCAGGGAGCCCGATATAGGACTTGATCCCAGGACCCTGGGATCATGACCTGAGCCGAAGGCAGACATTTAAGGAACCAACTGAGCCACCCAGGTGCCCCAATACTGTATTCTTTTTTTTTTTTAAGATTTTATTTATTTATTTGACAGAGGGAGAGAGACATCACAAGTAGGCAGAGAGGCAGGCAGAGAGAGAGGGGGGAAGCAGGCTCCCCGCTGAGCAGAGAGCCTGACGCAGGGCCCATCCCAGGACCCCGGGACCATGATCTGAGCCAAAGGCAGAGGCTTTAACCCATTGAGCCACAGTATTGTATTCTTTATATAGACTTAAGCCAAAAACTATGTGAAGTGCTTTATCTCATAGAAATATTACAGTAGGTATTTTTGTGGTACGTGAATTTTATGTTCATAGAATTCTTCTTAATCTGGCATTTGCTAATCTTTGTTCGTTTTATTGTTAATATTCTTAGGTTGGGGTGCTGCTGTCAAGCTACTATGGAGGAATTGAATATATAAAATATACAGAATAATAATAAGTTAATAAAATATACGGTGCGTATTTTTAGGACGAAGAGTGATTTAAAATTCTTTACTAAAAATTAAGTTTATTTAAAAAAATAAAATAAAAAATTTATTAAGGTACTTTAAAGACGGTCAGTCTAGAGAACTAGTGGGTGTTATTTTATCTCTTAAAGAGAATTATTTTTTTTCCAAAAAGGATATGCCAGTGATGATTAGTCTTTAGCAGCAGTAGCTTCTGAGAATATTAAAATAATATTTACTTTCTTTATGATTCATTCCGGGTTGAAAAAATGAATTGAAATATGTACAGAGTGCACTTTTTCTAGCCTATGAAAGAAGTGGTCAGAGAAAGCAGCTTAAGTTAGCCTCATAACCCAGTACTATAAACTCTCACATTTTAAAACTGTATTTTGGTTTTTAAATATACACCTCGCATTTGTAATTAAAATCCTTAAGTTTAAACGAAACTAAGTAAATGGTGATAGCTTTGAAAACACCTACTAAGTATTTGACACTTCTCCATCAATTAGGTAGAGTCTGTGTCTCCTGTTTGAACCTGAGTAGACTTTTGTGATTACCTCTGAATAAAATACTGAACTGAGCTTTTGCCTGGCCTTTTCTCTTTCGGGGTGTACATATTTAGAGCCCTAAATCACCATGTAAAAAGTCTGCGTACCCTGAAGCTGCCATGGTAGAGAGTGACCACAGAAAGAAATGCTGTAGAAGCCTCAGCTGTATTGAGCTGTCCCGGTGTAGGTGCCAGCCAGACATGTGAATGAACAAGCCTTCAGGTGATTCTAGCCCTACCCACCATCTGACTGCAGCCACAGGAGGGAGCTTAGTTGAGCCCCAGAACCATAAGCAATAATAATAAATGATTGTATTGTTTTAGCCGCTGAGTTTTGGATGGCATGTTATATAGCAGTAGATATTAGAACATGTATATATTTGTTTATTAAAAAAAAAGGATTTTTGTGTTCTGCACCAGATTTTATGTATCATGTACCTTGGTCATTAACACAAAGTTTGCGGCAGGCAGGATTTATTAGAATTTGATAGTGGTAGGGAAAGGCTTATAGGTTAAAAACTCATCAGGAGATTCAAATAACTGCGCTCCTGTTCCTTTCCCTGAACACTGATGTTTTTATTCTAAATGCCTCTTATCAGAAGTGAAGAAACTGGAGCTCGGACTGGGACCTTCCTGAAGATAACTTAGGTCTTAAATAATGACCTGGATTTTCTTCCAAATCCAGATCTTCTGTATATTATATTACAGTAAATATACGAGAGGTTTCAGCAATGCAGTAAAGTATTTTAAAATGTCACTTATATTAGGGGTTGGCAAACTTTGTAAAGGGTCAGATAGTAAATAATATTTTAGGCTTTGTGGGCCACATAAGGGTTTGTCACATGTTGTTCTTTGCACCGCGCCCCCCTTTCCACCCTCCCCCCCCTTGAACACAATCTTCAAGATGCAGAAGCCATTGTTACCTTGCCGGTCAAATAAGTCATAGGCTGAATTTGTTGTGCAGGTCTTCTTTTGCCGGTATTTTGATAAAAACAGGTAGGTTATTGATGTCATGAAATATAATATGGATAAAAATGTGTAGAAAATCAAGTGAGGGTGTAGTGTTTGATCTTAAAGTAAATTTCAAGATGCTATAATGTCAGTCATACAGAGCTTTCTGGTGCATTAATTTGAAATTAATCTAGTGCACTTTTTAATGACTTTAATAATAATTTCTATTTTCGTTGTTTCCCTTATAGTTCGTTTAAAGGTTTTTCTAATGTTCCCCATCTAATTTAGCTCTAGATTTAGAAAACCTGAACTGTAAGCTTGATGTGAAAGTGGCAAAATGTTTTTAAAAGAGTAAGCATTGGTTAATATTTATTTTTTTTTTAAAAGATTTTATTTATTTGACAGAGAGAGATCACAAGTAGGCAGAGAGGAAGGCAGAGAGAGAGGGGGAGGCAGGCTTCCTGCTGAGCAGACAGCTCGATGTGGGGCTTGATCCCAGGACCCTTAGATCATGACCTGAGCCCAGGGCAGAGGCTTTAATCCACCCAGGCCGCTCCATGGTTAATATTTATTGTCTTAAAAACTTATAGCTGCTTTTTAAAACTGCAACCAGTCTCTGTATTTGACTGATACAAGTATTAAGGCTTTTTAAAACAATACCCTTTTTTAAAATAGGGAAACCATGATTTAAACATGCCTGAAATTTAAATTGATTTAAATTAACCTGCACAAATTCTTCATTCTGTTAGATTTAGCACATATAAAGTATATAATTTCATGTAAATGTTCAGGCTTTTGGGTTGATATTTCTAATATAGAGCTAGTGATTTTATGAAAAGATTTGTGTAGCACTGTGTTTACTTAATTGCCTATTTCATTATGATAGGGTTTTTTTTGGTTCAGAAACGTAGTTGATTCTGTGAAGACCTGTTGGATCCACTTTTTTACTGACTAGAGAGCTATAAATAAGAATAAAAATAATCCATATAGTATATATATTCATTTTAGAAAAACAGTAAAGTACACTGTTAATAACCACCCAAAGAAATCAATTGATATGCCATTCCAGCATATGGAATATTCTTTTTTTTTTTTTTTTTTTTTAAGATTTATTTATTTATTTATTTATTTGACACAGATAGCATGCATGCTTTGTGGGGGAGGAGCAGAGGGAGAGAATCTTCAAGCACACCTCCCTTAGCTCAGAGTCCCACACAGGGCTCAATCCCATGACCCACATGAGATCATGAGCTGAAACCAAGTGGGACTCTAAAAGAACTGAGCCACCTAGGTGTCCCTGGATGTTCTTAAGCAGCAACTGTCTAACTCCAAACACTGAAGATGATGTGTTCTTAAATAGCAACTGTGTCTAATTCCAAATACTGAGATGTTACTTTTTCTGTATCCCATGTAATCTTTCTTTCTTCTACCTACATTAAGTATTTTAGTTCTCTTCAGTCACTGATTTCTGTCCACCTTTGGAGATATTTTAGTCTCATTTATCCTGTATATAGATCTCAGGTCAGGTTAATAACCCTTGTTATAATTTTGAATGGACTTTGCTTTTTGGCTGGAGCCATAAATAAAATTGCCCTATCTCATCAATGTTCATGACTTTATATTTCCCTTTACCATACTTTAAATTTGGAAAGATATTTTTGGCACCAGAATACTTAGTGTTCAAAGCATTTATCATTAGCTTTAGTGTATTATTAAAAAATACATATTTAATTTTTAAAAAAGATTTTATTTGCGAGAGAGTGAGCAAGAGAGCATGAGCAGGGGCAGAGGGAGAGGGAGAAGGAAGAAGAAGACTCCCTGCTGAGCAGGGAGCCCGATGTGGGGCTCTATCCCAGGACCCTGGGATCATGACCTGAGCCAAAGGCAGACGCTTAAATTGACTGAGCCACCCAGGCACCCGTATAAGAAAAATCAATTTAAAGTAGTAAATAGGCATGTATTTCTAGGATTTATTTTGTTCTGTTGGTTATGGCGGGGTTAGGGATGCAGTGAGAAAACTGAGTTACAGGTTTTCACCATCATTCAGTATGCATTTGTAGTCAACAATTCTCTTGTCTGAACAAGTTAACATGTTCCATAGTTTATACCACCAGCCCGAAATGGTTTCTGTGTAGGACAGAAGTACTTTTTTTTTTTTTTTACTTTTAATGTTATTTTGACATTTTTTGAATAGAATAGCTATAAGAGTAGTACAAAAAATTTTACCTTTCAACCACATTCCACAAATGTTAACTTTTTACCACATTGTTTTTCTTGCATTCATTCTTCCCTAATTTTCTCTGTGGATATATGCATATGCAGACACACTTTTTTTCCATTTGTCAGTTGCAAACTTGATACTTCTGTGTCCCTAAATACTTATGTATTTCTTTTAAGAATTAGGACTTCTACTTAGTGATAGTACTGTCAACATTCAGGAAATTAACGGTGATATTTACTATAATCTACAGATCTTACTATAATTTCACTAGTTTCCCAGTTATGTGCCTTATTCAGTTATCATGTCTTTTTATTCTCCTTTAATCTGGGGTAATTTCTTACTGCTTGTAGTTCATGACCCTTCATTTCGGTTTATTTGATGTTTTCTCACATAAGGGTTCAGAGTTTGCATTTTGCATTGGAATATCACAGAATTGTTGTGCATCATGCCAGGTGGTCTTTCTTTCTTTTTTTTTTTTAACTATTAGTCTGGTTACTTTTTTTTTTTTAAGATTTTATTTGTTTGACAGAGAGAGACACAGCGAGAGAGGGAACACAAGCAGGGGGAGTAGGAGAGGGAGAAGCAGGCTTCCCACTGAGCAGGGAGCCTGATGCTGGGGGCGGGGGGCTTGATCCCAGGACTCTGGGATCCTGACCTGAGTCAAAGGCAGACACTTAACAACTGAGCCACCCAGGTGCCCCTCCAGGTGGTCTTTCATATTGATTTGACTCACTGTGGTTAAGTTGAAATCTGTTATGTTTCTCCTGTAAAATTTTTTTCTTGATAATAAGTATCTTGAGGCATACACAATCCTTGGTAAGTGTGTGTTGATGTTACACACATGTATTTCTGTCCTAATTTTTTGTGCACATTTTAAAGCAATTAGAAAAATTAGAAATTAGAAAATGAGATACAGATATAGAAATTCTTAACATTTTCTTTTTGTACTCCAATATATCCTTTCATACCCTATGGGGTGGGTACATATCACTCTTGGCTTTGTAGACAAGAGGTCTATATCATGTCCTTTACTTTGTGTGGCTTTATAGAATTAGTCTTGTGTCTTGATCCTGAAATAGAATATCTTTGAGAGTTATGTTATCATATTTATGTGGACCCAACGTAGTAGTCAAAGATAAATGCTTAATGGTAATGATTTTTCCCTATTTTTAATTTTCTTGCTTTCAGATGGAGAACTTAATGTTCTAGATGATATTTTGACTGAAGTACCAGAACAGGATGATGAACTGTATAATCCAGAGAGTGAACAAGATAAAAACGAGAAAAAGGGTATGTAATATTTTTAAATTTTTGTTAAAATAAGTTTCAATAGAGATTTAATTTACTAAGAAAGTGACTTTGTATTTGTTCTTATTCCTTGAGTCTGTTAACACCAAAAGTACAGTCATAACAAACTGTGGTACCCAGTTCTTTATGAATAAAAGTGATCTATTTTTTTCAAATGTGTGAAATGTCTCATACATGAATTTATTCCAATATTTGCAAGCTTTGTTTTTTTATGATTAACATTTCAGAAGACATTTTAAAGAAATGAGCCTTTGATATATATTATCTGTTAATCTTTGGTGAAACAAATAGAATGCCTAAAATACATTTATATGCTTTCTTTAAATTGTGGTTTATTTTTTTATTTTTTTTTAATTCTTTTTTAAATTGTATTTTTAAGGATCAAAAAGAAAAAGTGACCGAATGGAATCTACTGACATCAAGCGACAAAAGCCTTCTGTTCATTCAAGACAGTTGATTTCTAAGCCACTGAGCTCATCCGCGAGCAATAACAAAAGAATAGTTAGTACTAAAGGAAAGTCAGTTGCAGAGTATAAAAATGAGGAATATCAAAGATCTGAAAGAAGCAAGCGTCTAGAAGCTGATCGGAAGATTCGTTTGTCAAGCAGTGCTTCTAGAGAACCTTATAAGAGTCAACCTGAAAAAACTTGTCTCCGGAAAAGGGATCCTGAAAGGAGGACCAAATCCCCTACTCCAGATGGTTCTGAGGTAGTAATGTTATTGCAGATGTAAAACAAAGCAATTCTTTTTAAGGCTTTAGAACTATTTATTCACTCTGACCTTGTCTGTTATATGACTGCTGATTCCCTTTTTCTTTAAACATCAGAGAATTGCACTTGAAGTGGATAGACGTGCCAGCAGATCCAGCCAATCTTCTAAGGAAGAAGTGAACTCTGAAGAGTATGGCTCTGACCATGAGACTGGCAGCAGTGGTTCTTCTGATGAGCAAGGCAACAATACTGAGAATGAGGAGGAAGGGGTGGAAGATGTGGAAGAAGATGAAGAGGTAGAAGAAGATGCAGAGGAAGATGAAGAAGTGGATGAAGATGGAGAAGAGGAGGAGGAGGAAGAGGAAGAAGAGGAGGAGGAGGAGGAGGAAGAGGAGGAGGAGGAGGAGGAAGAAGAATATGAACAGGATGAGAGAGACCAGAAGGAAGAGGGAAATGATTATGATACTCGAAGTGAAGCTAGCGACTCTGATTCTGAATCCGTTTCTTTCACAGATGGATCTGTCAGATCTGGTTCAGGCACAGATGGATCAGGTACTACTTTTTGTATTTATAAGTTTGTCTTTAAAAAAAAAAACCTGACTTTATTTCTGAAGATGTTTAAATTATAAAATATTTTGAGATGTGGCATGTTAATAAGATTGTCTTGTGTTTTATACTTTTGAGTAATATAAATATATTTGAATGAGATTTATATGTCTTAGTAAATGTGTTTCCCAGCTTCAAATTGATTGTATTCAGAATGAATACAAGTCTGATTATTTCTCTATGTGGAAATGTAGTTCAGGTTTTAATATTATAAATTCTTAGATTTTCATACTAGTCAACAGCTTATTTAAACACTGATGTCTGATGTACTTAAAGTATATTGATATGGAACCTGTCTACTAAGTATTATAGTTTTTCCATGTTAAGTGGCTTTAGATTTCTACCACATATGGTAATGGAAATTTTAACAACTTTTTCTTTTAAGAGTATACACTGTTTTTCCAAATCTGTACTTGTGGGTTAACTGACTTGGGCAGGATCTCCCAAAGGCCAGGTGTAAAAGTACAAGAGGTGGAAAATAGGACTTTAAGATTCTTGTGGGGAGATGGGTTAAGGGGTGTCTCGGGTCATTCCTTCAATACTACATGTCCTACCACTTTATCCCTATCTGATCTATGAGATGTAAATATAGGAATGGTAGGTAGTTGCAGTAATTAGGTTAAGGGTGGAGACCCTCTTTTGAGGGGAATTTCGGAGTGTACAACAAGGAGAGGTCAGGGTACTTAAAAGATCCCTTGCCATTTTATAATGGTTATGCATGCTGTCATGGCTGTCTTCTGTCCGGATGCAGCCAGATCTGCTATGTATTCTAAATGAACTATACGTTGGAATAGTAAGAAAAATAATGTTTTGTTACATAGGATCATTACAACTTCATTATTATAAAATTTTATCATTTTTATAGTACCTTGTTGGTAATATTTTAATAGTACGTTGTTAGTAAATCATATTCTTAAAATTGTATAGATGATAGAGCAAATGGCCAGCTAGTTTCTGTTTTTTAGAGGTTGGTAACCGAAGTACTTTCAACCTTTAGCTCACTGGAGTTCTAGGTTTGGGAGTTTAGAGAGGATTTTAAAGGGGGTTAAAGAGCTAAACTGAGTAGATGAGTAGTTGAGTTTGATATAAAACTTTGTGGAATCTTTTTTTTAAGATTTTATTTATTACAAATCAGGAGAGAGCACAAAACGGGGTGGGAGCAGAGGGAGAGGGGGAAGAAGAAGCAGACTCCCCCTGAGCAGGGAACCTGATGCTGGTCTCAATCCCAAGACCCTGGGATCATGACCCAATCCTAAGGCAGAGGCTTAATCAACTGAGCTACCCAGGCACCCCAAACTTTGTGGAATCTTTAATTGTACTTTCCCATCGTACTTTTTGCAAACTGGGATTATATATCTTTTATAATTTATAGTAATGGATAGAGAACAAAAAGTGCATTCTCAATATGAATGAATGTTTACTTACTGTGATGAATGTGTGAAATATCCATGGTGTGGGGAAATTTTATTTTAGGAATCTTCTTTTTGGTATCTGTGTTAGGAATAATATTTCTTATTTGTCTTATTTAAGTCAAAGAAGGGAGATTTATTTAAATGGATAGGACTTAAAATAATCTGCATTTTTAATAAGCTCCTAGGTGATTCTGATACTGTAGCAAGGTACTTGATAATCCTATTTTTGTGGGTAAGATATTTCAGATTAAATGGTAGCCAATAGTTTCATGAACCTATACATCAAAACTGTTTATTGAAGAATTTATTATTTTAAAAGAGATATCTGGAATTCTTACTTTGCTTATTAAAAGAAACTGGATTTAACTTGGAAGATCCCTTATGTGGAACATGATTTAGAGACTGTATTTAGTGTGCAGGAAGTTACTATTTTTAATCATGCAGTAGTTTTTCATAAAAATGTGTGAAAGAAAAATAGGGGTGGAATTAGAATTCCTTAATTAGGAGATGTCTGTTTTTTTAAAGATTTGTTTGAGAGAGCACAAGCTCGTAAGGGGGTAAAGAGTAGAGGGAAAGTCTCCAGCAGACTGCTGAGTGTGGAGCACAGTTCAGGGCTAGATCTCGTGACCCTGAGGTCATGACCTGAGCCAAAATCAAGAGTTGAACGCTTAACTGACTGAGCCTTCCAGTTAGTAACAGAGATGTCTGTTTTTAAACAGAAGGGATAACAGTTCAGTTTCTGTGTTAATGAACTTTCTAGTTTCTAGTTTATTTTACCTTTTTTTTTTTTCAGAATTTTCAGTAACTTATTTATAAAAAGTGGCACATTTTGGTGGTCATTAAAAGTTTATATGTTAGATGAGTTTCATTGTTCTTTTGAGCTGAGAATCATAGTTAGGAGAGGAGATTATAAACTAAAAAGCAGTAAGAGTTACTTATTAAAAAAACACATGAAAAATCCTTGGAGATTTCTAATGGTATTTATTTTAAAAGTTGAGGAAGTTTTCTCTTAAAAAAAATGGTTGAGCAGGATCTTAACTTTGCTTCTTTTTTTTCTGTATCATGTTAGAGATCTTTAGTACTTTATAAAATATTGTTCTTAATTATCAACAAAAGGTGTATTATTGGTGATCAGTTCATAATGCTTAGACTCCTACATGTTCAAAGAGAAAAAATGATAGACATGCTAGAATTTTTAAATAAAAAATTTAACAAGGTTGTATTTTTAATCTTGGTGAATGTCCTATTCATTGAATTGTATTTCTGCTCAGTGGTAGGCACTATATAGGAATGTGTAGTCAGTGAACAAAATACGAGTATGAAAAAGAGATTTAGGATTTGACAAAACCTGTTTCTCATCTATTTGGGTGAGGTTTTTCAGTCATTTTATACCAAAAGGCTTCAATCTATTCACTTTAAGTCTTATAGTTGGCCCTGAGGGAAAGAATTCTTGAAACTTTTGAAAGTTCAGGGGTGCCTGGGTGGCTCATTTGGTTAATCGTCTGCTTTTCGCTCAGGTCTTGATCTCGAGGTCCTGGGATTGAGCCCTCTGTCCAGCTCCCTGCTCGGCAGGGAGTCTGCTTCTTCCTCTCAGTCTGTGATCTCTCTCGCTCTTGCTCTCTGAAATAAATAAATAAAATCTTTAAAAAAAAAAAGTTTTTGAAAGTTGAAGTATCATTCAAAGCAAGTGAGCCTGGAAATAAATGCTTTTCTGGAAATATATACATATACATAGTTATAGTTATAGTTACAGTTATTTGAGATACCATGATCCCCCCCAGGGGGCTGCTAGCTTTAAATGGGCTTGGCTTTGTATTTGTGCCAGTATGTGCTTCTCTGCTCTTCTCTTTCAGCCCTGTGTTAGGAAAATCAGCATCACTTACAAGCTTCTTAGTTAGGTCTATTTGGAGAAACAGCAGTACATAATAAAGGGGAAGATGCTTAAACTAAAAGAAAAAGGAACTTAGAATGTCCTTGGAATTTTCCATCTTCAAACTAGTTAGACCTGGAATCCTGCTTCAGGAATAGTAGTGAAAGGTCTTTTCTATTTGCTCAGTAAGAAGAGAACTCAGGACTTGTATTTTCAAGTTAGAGGACTTGCATTTGGAACTAGGTTCTGCCATCCAGGAACTGTGGGGACCCTGGCCAAGTTGCCTAACCACTTCTCTTTTCTGTAAATGAGAATAATGGCTTTAAGTATTTAATGAGCTTGTTATGAGGATTAGGGAGATAATTTAGCTAAATCTTTTTAAATAGGTAACTGTTTATAGTCATATAATAGAAAATTATTTGCAGGATCATCTTTTCAGTTTTTCGCTATTATAAAAATGTGTGCATTTTGTTTCCATATTTATTTCTTCTTCTAGCTGAAAAGTAAAGGAACTTATAATGGTATAATTAAAATGCCAATAAACAGAGACAGGAGAGCCTAATTCCATTTTAGGTGTTTGTTTATGTGCTTATAAAGTCCAAATTAAGCTTAAAATTGTTCTTAAATAACAGGTAATGCAAACCTCTTCTGTCCACTAAAGATTCTCAGCTTTTTAGTAGAAATACATAGACTATCAATAACATTTTAGGAATAAATTTTAAATTGAATTTGCAAAGAACAAAAGTAATCCAAGAGGGAAATGGTCATGAAGAATGGAATTGAAGACACAAAAGTAAGCAGTGGCAGCCAGAAAAGGAATCACTAACTATAGTGTATTTTTTTTTTTTTTTTTTTACAGTTGAAAAGCTTTAGGTTCTGTGGTTTGTCAGACATCTAAGAATCAGTTGGAATTGTAATGAAGAATGATAGTATGCTTTTTAAAGAGGGGACTTAGAACAGTGGTACCTGGTACATAGAAAGAAACACAGTGTATTTGACTGAAATAAAAATTGTGTTTACTTTGATTTTTTTCCCCCTCTTGTAAAACTTTATTCAAGACTACTTTTATGAATAGGATAAGTAGTTCTCAGTTATGGCTCTGTGTTTTTAATTCGATTGAAGTTGGTGGGAGAAGCAACATGTTTCTGTTTTTTTTAACAGTGTCTTTGAGATGGAACACCTTCTAAGGAAATTGAGGAGTTAGAAGGAATGACTAGTACTTAGTGATTGTGCAAAACCCAGGCACATGATATATTCTTATTTGAGTACCTGTACCTATATTGTAATGTTTTTAAAAATCTTGTTTGAATTCCTTTTAGATGAGAAAAAGAAGGAAAGGAAGAGAGCTAGAGGCATCTCTCCAATTGTTTTTGATAGAAGTGGAAGCTCGGCATCAGAGTCATATGCAGGTATCCTCATTTTACTTTTATTTGTGATCATATCTGACTGATTCTAATGTAATTTGCTGTAGAAAGTGTGGAGGCTGTAGTTTAGTGTGAACTTGTTGATGTTCATTAGTATTGATTTTTGGCATGTTCAGTGTAATAATTCTAGAGGAAACTAAGCTTTTTCTTATTATTTTAATCCTGTTCTGTTACTGCTTAAGTGGAATTTCACTTTTTTTTTTCTTGGAAGATGATGATTCAGTGACTAGTTTTCTGAGTGGGAAACTGTTCAATTATACGTATTTTTAAAAAATCCAAACAACCCAAAAAATGAAACACTCGTACACATTGAGAAGTATTTTTTTTGTGTGTGTGGGTGCGCCAGGAAGAATAATTTGTCTTGAATGAGAACTTTATGTGACAAGACTGTAGAAATTTTGTCTTATCTCTATTAAAGCTCAATCTGAACAAATGTACTTTGGCTAAATACAGGTTCAGAAAAGAAGCATGAGAAATTATCATCTTCCGTTCGTGCTGTCCGAAAAGGTATCATTTAAATTTGAAATTGTTTTCATTGCATGCTGCATAAAGTCATTATTTTGCCTTATTAGTTCTCCATTAATGGTTGGTTTTAATGTAGTAATGTTCTGATATATTACATTGAAGAAAATATTAAGTAGTCTTACAAAGAGACAGCTCCATATTTACGTCTTAACTCCATATCTTTTAGAACAATAGCAAACGTCTCAAGGTATTTTATAGTTTTGGACACAATGGATGGTATATATATTTTTAATAGCATAATGGTCTATTTAAATGAATAATCTGGTAAAAGAAATTATAAAATTTGTAGCTGTTTTCATACTTAAATATGAGTCTGATATATCAGAACATCACTAGATTAGGTTTAACTTCTTCCAGAGTGCTGGCGTCTTTTCTTAGCTTTGCTCTATTATGTGTTGTGGCTTAGCTTTCCAGGTCGAATGGGTGATGATGAATTTTAAAAGTTTAGCTGGGTTGTGGAGGGCTAATTTCAGTACAGCTTACACCTCTGTCATAATGGGCTCTGCTTAATCAGTTTGGATTTTTTTTTTTTTCAGATCAAACCAGTAAACTCAAATATGTCCTACAGGATGCAAGATTTTTTCTCATAAAGAGTAACAACCATGAGAATGTGTCTCTTGCCAAAGCTAAGGTATTAGCATCAGTTCTGTTGAAACTATCTCAATCTTGAAAATTTTAAGTGGGAAGGTGGACTTTGAGTATCTTGAGTAGTGTACTGGGATTTTCATTAAAGATTTAAAGATCCATAGCCCAGTTGCCTTTTAGGGTCTGCTTTGTGGGTGGTTAGGCTACCTAATAGTAATTTGAGTTTTTTAAAGATAATTTTAGAAGTCAAAATATTTAATACTGAAGAATATGTATGTTTTATATTTTGTACCATAAAAGAGTGTTTCTTTTGATTTTTGTGTTTCTGTATTCAGTTGCTAACTTACTGTACTAACACTTCTTTAAATGTTTCTGTAATTAACCATTTTTGTTTTATATTGATGCTGGTTTTATACCTTCAGATCTTCTTGAGAAGAAATCATTCTTTTACGGAGAGTTTATTTTTTATTTTTCTTTATTTTTAGAAGTAACATCACTTGAATTTAGAAGAAAAAGGAAAGTGTTAGCTTAAAGGCCCACCCAAGGCTTTACAAAAATGATATGTCCGGTTGCTATAGGATGTTGTAAGATACTAATTTTGTGTTTGTTTTTGCTACAAAAATACATCTGTTACACCATTATAAAATTTTTTTTTCTTGGTTTAAAGTGAGTCATTACAGCTTCTATTGATTTTTAGAAAGTTAATTTTTCTAACCATATTTTTGTCAATGTTAATGTCTTAATAGTTCTCACATTAATGATTACCCATCAGACTTTATAAATGGACGCTATATACCAGATAGCTACGTAGTGGAAGTTTATTCTGTTCTTCTGCTAGAGTGAGTTTAGGCAGAAGTAATTAAGTACTTAGTATGAATGAGATCATTTGAGCAGATTGAACTGAATTAGAGCTTCTGCCTTACTTTAGCATGCTGTTTCTTCTAATCTTTTCACAAATAAGTAATAGATTAAAATGCTTTAGAGATTAATAACTTTGTTCTGGCTTTATGTACAACACAGTTCTCTTTAGTCAAACTATTAATGCATAAAAATTTGAACTTAAATAGAAAAAAAAAGGCTAGGAACTGGCATTCAGATTCTTCACTGATGGATTTACTAATACAGTATTTTAATTATTTTGGGTAAGCAGTTTTTTAAGGAGAAAAATGTACATATTGTAATTCACCTTTAAACAATATGTTTTTACCACGGTAAATAGTTGTAATATTAAAATAATTGTAGGTGATTGTTTCTATTATGTAGAATTCTAGCCCATAAGATTTGACATCCCCCCCACCCCAAGGTGTTTCTAGTTGCTTTAATGATTTTGTTAAGGTTGTGATTTTCTCCATATTTTTCCCGAGTTTTTAATAAATTAGTACATTATTTTGACAGTTGTTGAATAAGACCTTTCTTCATTTTAGCTTACTTGAATTTAAAGTACAACAGTATCAGTAGCCTTGGTCTTTTGCAAATATAATTTCAAAGATGAAAGATTTGCATTAATTTCTGTCTGTGATCTTCGTATCATTTGTGTAGGGTGTTTGGTCCACGCTACCTGTGAACGAGAAGAAATTAAATGCTGCATTCAGATCTGCAAGGAGTGTTATATTAATATTTTCTGTCAGAGAAAGTGGAAAATTTCAAGGTAAGAATAAAAATAATTTAGATCTATAAAAACATCATTTATATTAGCATCTATATTTTATATTGTTATTTGATTCCCTTAGGATTTGCAAGACTTTCTTCAGAATCACATCATGGAGGATCTCCTATACATTGGGTGCTGCCAGCAGGAATGAATGCTAAAATGTTGGGAGGAGTTTTTAAAATTGACTGGATTTGCAGGTAAATTATACATTAGTGGAGATAATAAAATTTGCCCTTGTTTTGAATGGGCTATTAGCTGGGAGTAATGTTAAAACTCCACAGTTGTGTAGTTTTAATTTATTCTTTCTGATGATTCTCTCTTTTTTTGGTTTCATTCCTAGGCTGATTTGGATGCAAAAAAATTTAGTGGTATTACAGTAAAAATACATCAATATGTTTTGCTTGTCTTACTGTCTTTATAAATACAGGATGTAAAGGGCGAAGGTTTATTTAGTCAGAGCTTTATGTATTTCACTTGTTCTCTATTGGTAATACAGTAAGTAGTTAGTTGTCATGGATTAGACAATTGCTTGAAATGTTACCTGGATGGATCTATATGATTGTAGTGATTTAATATGTCATTTAGGAAATTAGTAGTCACTCTTTAACTTGGCTAACATTTTGGAGGTGACTAATTTAGTTCTGAACAACTGTTTCTTAAGGAAGTTAGCAAATCATGTTAGTTGGCATTACGATGTTTTGAAACTGATGTAATTAATATTTAAATATGTTTATTAGGAAAATAGACTCATTTTGAGCACCGAATTATTACCACTATTTTTATGTTCTTAGCGAATGATTGTGTGTTGTTAAAAAATGATTAAAGAAGTAAATTTAGATGATACAAGCTTTAACACTTCATAAAATGGTCAGTGTCCTGTGGAGAACTACAGCATGGCGCAGAAGGCAGGAAACTTTTATAGGATAAAGAATTAAGAACAAGGAGAGACAAATAGAAAATGGTTGGATAGGGTTATGTCGTCAACCTTGTTTGGGATGAGAAAGCCCGTATTGGGGTGGCTAGGTGTTTTGGGATTGGCTGATTGGATATACTGCATTTCTGGTCAAGCCGAGCACTTACAGGGATACAGAGGTTAAATCTAAGCTTCAGTTTGCTGACATGGCACCTTGGACATGAATGGTTACTTCCTGGAAAGTTATTTTAACATAAAAAGCTAATTATTTGAGTGAGCTTTATATGACATACACACATCTATTGCCTATAAGATTAATTTCAGTAAAAAAAAATTATCCAAACAGACCATACATGTTTTTTGTAAGTTAAAGTGAGCTTAGGTGTTAGATTTTGATGGAGCTGGAGGAATTGGATAAGAATAATAAGAATGAAAAGTACTATTCATGTTCTGGAAGGCAAACTAGCAGAAGGAGGAGCATGGAAACAAAAACTATTGGACTGAGGAGGTGGGAGGGTGGGGGGTATGCGAGTAGGGGATAGGGAGCCACCTTTTTTTATGAAGCAGATGATAAAGAGAACAAAAGACAAAGATGAATAGTAATATGGGCCAGCCTAAGGAATTAAACTTTTATTTATGGGACAGTGAAGGACTATGAAGATACATGGGCAATAGTATAGTTTAAATTAGTGCATTAGGTTGATTGTTGATACTGTAGCAAAAAGCTGTCTGCATGAAAATATATCATTATTCCTCATCCCATCGTTATTTTCTATAGGGAAAAATTAGAAGCAATCTAAATTCTTCCATATAGAAAATTCGTTAAATAAATTGTGGTTTGTCATTTAAATGTAGTATGCAGAAATAATTACCCATGTAACAACATGGAAAAACATAACAAATAAAAAAATAACATGTTATAGCGTTGGAATGCAATGTTAGGGTAGTGAGACTGTAGGTGATACTCCCCTACTCCATTGCACCCAGGGTTTTTAAATATAAATTTATGCTCGTTTAGAAGTTAAGGTTTTAATTAAATTATACTTAAATTATACTCAAAATTATGAAATTTAAAAAACTTGGGGCACTTCATAGAGAAAACAGGGCGTTTAGTATTTCTTAGCAGAGATAGACTTATTTATTTACTTGGATGACTAATTGTAAAGGCCCAAGAAGTTTGTTAGTTTATGGTTTTATGATTAGAAACATTGGTGTTACTGGAAAATATTTGGAGGTGATGTTGTCCTAGGATTAAGAGACAAAATAATTACCCAGTTTTAGACTTGTTGCAGCAAATTTTGTTTTGAATGTTACTTGTTCTGTTAACCTTCATTTCCAAATTCTTGATAAGGAAGTTTGTTTTATTCAGAAGGTGAGCTTAATTTGTTCATGTATTGTCTTCCTATTCCTCTTCGTTGACTTATTGGCTATTTTACTAACTTGTTTGAAATGTGTGCACCAACAGAAGAGGTACAAACCCAAAAGTCGATCCTACTAACATTTTGTACAAAATTTTGGATAGTAAAGTTTCTTTATTGTATTTTAAGTTTTAGGTTTACCTGGAAAGAATATTCTTTTTTTTTTTTTTTTTAAGATTGATTTATTAGAGAGCATATGAGTTGGAGTGGCAGGGGGAGAGGGGGAGAGAGAATCTCAAGTAGACTCTGCGCTGAGCCCAGAGGTGGACAGGGGGCTTGATCTCACTACTCTGAGGTCATGTCCTGAGCTGAAACCAAGAGTTGGGTGCTTAACTGTGCCATCCTGTGCTCCGAACGAATATTCTTTTATTTTTTTTTAGGATTATTTATTTGAGAGAGCGAGCATGCACATATAAATGGGAGGGGCAGAGGGAGAGGGAGAAGCAGACTCCTTGCTGAGCAGGGAGCCCAATGCCAGGCTTGATCCCGGGACCCTGAGCCAAACCGACTGTGCCACCAAGGCGCCTTCTGAAAAAATATTCTTAAATAAAATTATAACTTTAATTTTGAGAATACTCAACACTTATGTTCAAGAGTAGTTTTATAATACTTAAGAGTTCTGAGGGGCTTGTAATATTTATTACATTGGTATTTCCTTGGGGTAGGTCTCTCTCAAGTTTTCATTATAAAATGAGAATTACATTTGACTCAGTTGAAAGCATCAAACTTTATAAACAACTAAGGCTTTGCTATCAGTAATAGTAACTGCTATCAGTATTTTTCTTTTGAGATAGAATAGTTATGATAGACTTATTTAAGCACCCTTTGGATTTAGTAATAATTAGACATAAGGTTCTTTGGGTGCGGCCTCTAGATTACTTGCATCAGTAGTATTTGATTGTTAAAATGCCGAATCTTGAGACACGCCCCAAATTGATGAATTTCTGATGGCTCAGGTATTTTGTAGATACACTGAAGTTCACAACCAGATGGTGCATGTTAGCAGGTAGGAGAGGAGCCACAAAAAGTGACTTATTTAAGTTGTCACTGGGAATTAGTTCAAAATAAGGCTGTACTCTATGAAATGTCATTCATCCAGAATTAAATCTCCTGATGGTATTTTATGGTCACTCCTTTAATGTTCATTCCAGAAACCCATTTTCTTTTTTCTTTTAGATTTTTTCCATTACTCCTTTTAATTTTAATAATCTAACACTATCCAGTACATAAGAACCTTTGTACAGTTGTATGTTCTTTTGTTAAATTTGCCCCCACTTAACCAGGTCCCTTAAATCAGTGAATTACTTCCATGTTCTCTGAAGTACTCACAGTAAAGCTTGGGCTTCATCATTACATTTGTGTGTTCAAAAGGTAACTTTTTAGAATGCTTATTCTGTTGTTGTGATGACCATGGTCCTGCAGTTTCTCTTAATGTATTCTGAGTCTTGTATTGCCTAGGGCCTCACAGTTCTTGGTTGATATCTTGGTAGAGATCAATTTGTCAACACAAAAAAATATCTCTAGAATCTAGCCAGTTAGAACCAATGACCAAAGATTAACCCCAAGTGGCTCAACCAGCTCAATATAATGGTTTTATTTTAGACCTTCAGTATTCCATTGCTAATATTTAAATAACAGTGATAACTTTGTGCAGTAATAGTTTGTAATTTTCCTATATTTTGGTGGCTTATAGGTTATTTATTCCTTTCCTATAACTTTTTTCAACTGGCAGTTGAGAGGGAAAAATCTAAGAAAAGTACTAAAGTTCAAAGAATTGTTAACTAGAGATTTTCCTCTGGATACTCTAGATTTTGGTATAGACTTGTTAGTGATAGTTGCTTTTTTTCCTTTTTAACTTCTGATACCCTGAAAAGGTGAAAAAACAAAAAACAAAAAACATGTGTGTGTATGTTTTATATATGTGTGCGTATACATTCTTGGACCGCTCTTGATTTGTGAAGTAAAATGAATATTACACTAAGAAGTTAAGCTTTTTATGAGCATTTCCATTACTCATAGGCCACTTCCCCTGTATGTTCGCATCACCATCACCACAGAACATGCCAGCCACCTTGTTACTTTGACTTTAGATATACGTTTTTTTCCCAGGGTTTAAAGAAGTTACAAAATTTGAGCATTCTATTTTCATCTTTAAGATGATTTGTATAAGATTAGAATAAATTGTTATGTAGCTTATCCACTGAATCATGTTACTTGTTTGTGTTTTTTCTTCTCTGTTACACCTTTGCACAAGCTCTCTCATTGCTTCAACTGGAACTCTTCCTTAGCTCCTAACATTTGGCTTTCTTGGGTCACTTTTCTTTGAGCACATGGGATATGCTACTTCCAGGAAGCATTTTTTCGATTATTTTCTTTCTCTAAAATAGATATGGCTATCCATATTAAAAACAACTTGTCTATTCTATTTGTGGTACCCATTCTTTTTCCAAAATAATTGTGTGTGCTCATCCTTTTTTGATAATTGTGGAAGAAAATTTAGAAATGCAAGCAGCTCTCTCTCTTTTTTTTTTTTTTTAATAGGCTCCATGCCCAGCGTGGAGCCCAATTGGGGCTTGAACTCACAACCCTGAGATCTCAAGACCTGAGCTGAGATCAAGAGTTGGCTGCTTAACTGACTGAGCCACCCAGGGACCTTCAATCAGCTCTTTATTTTTACTCATCTTTGTATGTCTTTGGACTGAGCAGTTTCACGTGTATTGTAGATACAATAAATAGTTCTTTAAAGCATTTATTTAATTTGGCATTACTCACTTTATGCACACATAAATAAAACTTACCAAATGCTGTTAATTTGATTATTCCTTGACAGTTAACAGTTATTGTCCTGTTTGCATTCAGCATTGTGCTACGTTGATAAAAAATTTAAAAATATAGGATATCTTTTTTATGTTGGTGAGACCATTTTGCCCTGTGGCTTAGAGTTTAGAGCCAGGGTTTGTTTAAGTTACATAGGTACTGTACCATAATGTAAGAGAAGGGCATAATTAACATGTGCAGATAGAGGAATTTATAAGTAAATACTCATATTGTCAAGAGCCATTCCATGGGTGGTAGGGAATATGGCCTTATTGAAAGGGGGAGAACTGGGGTTCCTGGATGTCTCAGTCAGTTAAGCGTCTGCCTTTGGGTCAGGTCATGATCTCAGAGTCCTGGGATAGAGCCTGAATCAGGCTTCCTGCTCAGCAGGGTGTCTGCTTCTCCCTTCTGTTTCTCCTCCTCCCCTACCCCCCCATCCCTAGTCATGCTCAAACTCTCTTTGAGAGATTTATTTTAAAAGATTTAAAAGATTTATTTTAAAAAAGGGGGGGGGGGACATTTGAGTCTGGGAGAGCAGCCCTGAACCAAGGATAGAGGACACTTATTTTAATTTGGTGTTAACTATCTGATTAAAGTTCAGCTCTTTGTTGATTAGTTAATAAAAAACATTTTTTTGAGTACACAGAAGCAAGAGGTAACTGAACATTTTATATATCGCTTTGCAAACTACTTAGAACAAGCATGAAGTGTAGGTAGTGATACTCTTGTTTATAAGCTGAAGAAACTAGGGCTCAGAGAGAAGTTAAGGGAGAGCTGGGATTTAAACCTAAACTGTCTTAGTTTCTGAGCTCATGTTCTTAAATACTATATTATTTAGCTTTTTTTTGAGAACACTGGAGAATGTGGAAAGAACACATCTCTAAAGGGGCTCCTCTGCAGAATAAGTGCTACTGATCTAAGTGATTCTTTAAATATTTAAATCAAGATTAATTGCTGAAGTGTAGTATAAGGTCCCTAAAGGATTCTGCAAAAGAATATAATTGACATTACTTTGTATTTAGGCGTGAATTACCCTTCACTAAGTCAGCTCATCTCACCAATCCTTGGAATGAACATAAACCAGTAAAGATTGGACGTGATGGACAGGTTTGTTTTAATTGATTATTTAAAATACACATTTAATTAGTCCTTTTAGATATTTTTATTGAAGGACATTTCTAAGCCATTTTTGAAAGAATTCATGTGATAGATTAGGGAAAATATTCTTATTTGGAATTCATGATTACTGTGATTACTGTGACTGTTTAGTAAGACCTCCATAAATGTTGAAAGACAGGCATCTTTATATAGTATTTTCATTAATACAATTGAAAGAAAACTTTTTTAAGATAAATTCTGGTCCCAATTTTAAGTTGTTTTTCCTTATATTATTACGACACTTTGTATAATTTTCAAAATGCCATTATAACATCTTCATTGAAGTTTTCTGAATAGAAGGAAGCTGTATGAAAAATCTATGTGCCCATGTTTTCAAGTCTACAAATGAAATTAAAAGTGTGGTGGTTTAAAATAAATTGAAATCTTTGACCCTCATAGTTTCTACACGTAATTTTGACAAGAAGTAGTGTGCTTTCATTGCTCATAAATGAAACTGTTGGTAGTTGAAAATAAAAACTCATTTTAAGAAGTCCATACATTAGTATCTCTTTGTAGTTAATCTATTTTAGTGTATGTGGCAGTTCTTAATTATCAGAGTTGTTGGGACACACTAACATGTTTTTCCTCTGCTGTGTTAAGGTAGCTAACTCTGTCCTGATATTTTTTGTTTTTTTTTGTTTTGTTTTGTTTTGATATTTTTGTATTTTGCACAAAGAAATATTCCTTTGTTTGTAGAGGACAGTTGTCACAGAGTTTAAGCAACTGCATTGGTGTATTAAACTTAGAGATTCTACAGTTTTAGTTTTTACCTTTATATAAATACATGAAACACTTTCGAAAGGTTCCCCCCCCCCCCCAAAACCTTTCAAGGAAGTTTTTGGAATCCCTTATGGTCATCAGCCTTGAGAAGGAAGTCTCCAAGTCAGTCTGTTTTTGTTCTTGTACTTCAGGAAAATACAAGTCTATTGAAAGTTTCTCCTGTTTTCGTCTTGTAAATTACTACTTTCCTATTCTAGGAAATTGAACTTGAATGTGGAACCCAGCTTTGTCTTCTATTTCCCCCCGATGAAAGTATTGACTTGTATCAGGTCATTCATAAAATGCGTCACAAGAGAAGAATGCATTCTCAGCCCCGATCAAGAGGACGTCCATCCCGTCGAGAACCAGTCCGGGATGTGGGAAGGTTAGAAACGTTCTTTGGACTGATAATAGGCACATGTATCAGAATAACATGATGGAGGAATGTGATTCGTCAAAAGTTTGTCCTGCGGTAAAGAAGAAAGAGAAAATCCTCAAATCAAGCTGCATGGACTAGTTTGTGGCTTCATTGAGGATTTCACATGGTCACCTTGGTCTCAGTCATTTTTCAAGAGGAAAATGGGGATCTTTCCTTATGCAGAAAAAAATTATTTGCTAAAGAGTGATAACCAGTTTAAATTAGATAGTATTCTGATTATACAATGTATACGATTGAAATGAGGTAGGCCTTTGTTGCTCAGAACAGGCTAGAAAGGAGGAAGAGGAGGAAGTCTTTATTTGCAAAAATTGTTAATATTTTGTAAAAAGCCTTTTCTTTCAGGTGTGTCTCTGGATAAGCCTTATCAGATATGGGACTTTTATAAAGGATCACTAATTTTTTTCAGAAGATGACGCCTCATTTAGAGGATAAAATATTTTAAGTTATTTTGATATTCAAGAGGAGCATTATTGGGACTGTTTCAAATTTTACCACCGTGATGTGTTAACCCCATTGCCAAATATTCTCTAACATGTACCCAGTGAATTCACACATCTTGCTGAGCTTCTGAAAACAATAGGTTCTTTCCAAAGGGGATCAAGTGGCCCTGGGAGACCCGGCAACAAACCGAAAAGAAGGGCTGTTGCTGTGTCTGTTTACAACTTTTCCAGATGCTGGCAGTACCTGTGGACTTAAAGTGTTTTTTAGAGGATCGCCATGGTTATTGATCACTACTTTATGAACTAAGCAGCATTTTCCAGGAAAAGGGGGTTTAACTTGTTACAGAATTGGAGAAGTCTTTGCAAAGGACTGATTTAAGCCCTTCCACCCAACACCTTTTTCCCTGTGTAGATTTGCATACAGCTAAACCTAAAATATTCTGCTAAAGACTGTTGGATGTATGGTTGATGGGATGAAACCTTTGGTTAAGTTTCCTTTTGGTGGAAACATCCTGTGGTAGGTACAGATAATCCAACAAGAGTCCCCATTTCTTTGAGCTTAAAAAGGACACTGTCGAGTAGGTAGGAGGAAACCTGGCAGAGCCCCCTTATTTTTGGCCTTAAAGGACTGAACACCAAGATGTCTTTTGAAGTTTTAAGCTAAGAGGTTTCCAGTGCAATACAATATATACAAGTGAAGTTTTTACCTCAGTTTTGCAATGGACTGCAAACTATACTTATTACTCCACTACACCTTCTCTCAAGCCTGCCAGGGCCTCCATATATGTATGTGGCTTACAGCTTAAAGTCAGTAGTTGGACTACTGTATGAACTGTTACTATCATGTTTTATACCGGTCGTAAATGCACTCCCCAAACTACAAGAAAGCGGTATGTTTATTTTTTAAACCAGCTTTTAATTTTCTTAGTCTTATTTATTGTAGATGCAACTGTTTTTATTTTGTTGGGGGGTTTGGGGTTACTGCACTTTGCATTTTGAGTGAACTTGTGTTGGAAAAGTTAATGAAAACAGTTGATAAAGAAGTAGCTGGAAAACTAGTGATGCCAGGTTATTATAGAATTTTTCTTTGACATTAAGGGTAAAATATTTATTACCAAAAAAACTTGGAATTTTTGTTTTTATTTTGTGTAGTTCTTTATCAAATGCTAAATAAAATGAAGTGTATTTATGATGTATTACATTAACCATTGAGATTTATGGGAGACCATAAAGAGCAGCCCTCTGTAGACAGTAAAATTTTCACCTTCTAAAGAATATACTTTGAAATTGTTTTATGAACTCTGTTAAAACTGCCCCATTACTTTCCAGTTTTATTTTAAAGCTTTGTCTTTAGAAAAAATTCCCGTATTTCTAAATGTTATTAACTATAGAAATTAGTTTTTCAGAGTATTAAGATTTTCAAAACTTTCCTGTAAAGTCACTATAATAAGTATCAAATTTTCTGTATGATCATGTGAAAAGCATAATTTTGTGCAAAGCAAAAAGAAATAAGAAATTCTTAATTTTGTTTAGACTTCTAAAATTATATTAATAACTTTGAATATGTAGATTTTAGAGTTACCTGTTGTGTGTAATGATGATAGGTTTTTTTATTTCCTTGCTTTTTCACCTGAATGGAGACTTTATTTGGGAAAGTGTTTTGTTAAACTGGATATTTACAATAGTTTGAGGGCCGCTCATTTACTTTTGTTTAGAATACTAAAATTTGATTTACATATTTTGAACAGACTACTCTTTCCAAGTTTTTCATCATAGTATGAGGATTATAGTATGAGGAATATCTGTTTCCAGCAATACATTCAAGAATTGATTTATAATAATTAGAGGAATTAAAATTTAAAAATTTTAAAATTTGTTCACCAGAAATTAGGATGTTATTTTAAAGGAAATAATGAGCTATTCTTTGTACTTCTGTCAGAAACTCTTGCATTGCTGTTTGTTGTCCCAGCAGTTTTTGGTTTAATTTCTAATGTGTCTAATTTGTGTAGGCGTCGACCAGAAGATTATGATATTCATAACAGCAGAAAGAAACCAAGGATTGACTATGCCCCTGAGTTTCACCAGAGACCAGGTTAATATTTTATAATCCTGCAGATATTTGACTTAAAATTATGAAACAACAACAACAACAACAACAACAAAACCTTTATTGTAATCCTGTAGTTCTAAAAGTGAGAAAACTTTAGGACGTGACTACTTAAACCATAGGAAATTATCAATAGGTGTCACTTAAATTCTTCTACTTTGTGAAGGCTGTCTAATCTATTTTAGTGTGACTCATCATAATCTGTTAATTACCCAATGTTGCTAATTTATAATTATTTCACAAATGGAAACTGCACAAATGTTTTAAGATTAAAAGTGGTTAGGGAAAGCAGTGATTTTACACTTCATTATGCTTTTTATTTCCTGTTATACTTAGTATCTTATGTGGTAAATAGCTTTAATTAGACACTGAAGTTATACTATATTTTTCTAAATAAAAATCTTTAACATCATGTTTTTAGAGAGGAATGAGAAATACTTGGTTTGTAATCTACACAGCAGCTTTTCAGCTAATCGTTCCCTTACCAGAATTAAAAAAGCAAACTGTATTTAAGAGAAGACACTTTTTTTTTTTGAGAAGACACTTTTTTAATAACAGTAATACACTTATAAAAATTAGGCAATTTGAAAATTGGTGTTAGTGAGCATTACAGCATTTTTACATAACCAGTGGCTTGATAAACCTCATTCTTCTCCAAAATGGGATATTCCAGAGTGAAATTAGTTTTTCCTCAGTAACATGGCCACGCATATGTTTTTACATTTTAATTTGCTGAGTCTTTATTAAAGAAGGGGAGAAAGAATATTTCTTTTTTCACTATGGTTCTTTCACTTAAAATGTATAATCTTTATTTTTGTGACTTCTGCAGTTTTGTTTTTCTCCCCCTTAAGTTTGCATTTTTTAAAACTATCTGGTTGACTTAGCAAAGCTTGTGTATACCTAAGATGGAAGGTAAACATTTGTTTTAAGGAAGTCCTGTTACAGTGTCCTCAAAGATAATTCCTCTGCCCTTACTTTCCTTATGGTGCAGAATGAAGAAATTTTCTATCTAGCGAGAATTGGGGTGTGGATTTAGAAGATTCATATGAAAACCTCTCTAGCAGTTTATAATTCTGTGATATCAGTAAGTTATTTAGTTACTTCCTAGATTATCATGTAATCTGAGAAGAAAATCTGAAAATGGAATAATACAATAATAGCATCACTTAATAGCATCACTATATTTCATGGGAAGAATTGAAATGAGTGGTAAGGAAGGTTTAATTATAATGCCATAGTAAAAAATATAAATTTGATTTACTAAAATGCTTGATGTTTGAACAGGGTATTTAAAGGATCCACGATACCAGGAAGTAGACAGGTAAGTTGGGTTCACTCTTGCTTAGTTCTAAATTACATTCTTGGAACTAGTTTATGAATTACCTGAATTTAGTTTCACAAATCTTATTCCCAACAGACGATTTTCAGGAGTTCGCCGAGATGTGTTTTTAAATGGGGTAAGTATTTTATTTTATATATTTAATGTTCATAAAACCAGGATCTGATTTACTTTTTAGTTCTGGATTTGATTTTTATTATTGACATTAATATTTTTCATTTTAGTCCTACAATGATTATGTGAGGGAATTTCATAACATGGGACCACCACCACCTTGGCAAGGAATGGTTTGTATTCTTTTTTTGCAAATTATTTAATTTCATTCCATATATTTTGAATGCTTATTTGAAATGTGATTGTTACAGTTACCCATTAAGAGACTTAAAATATGTGTCTTTAGTAATAAATAGTTGGGGGGCTATTTTTAAAACTAAAGACTAATGAATAATTTGTGTTAATGCAAGTTTAATTAATAAGTGTTATGGTTTATTGTAGTTATTGTAGTGGTTAGTATTGCAAACTGCCTAGGTTCAAATATCTTCCCTTGGACAAGTTTCATAATATGTTTCTTAGTTTTTCTTATCTGTAAAACTCAGTGGGCATTTGTTCATTCTTTTGCTCATCAAATTAATATTTAGTGCCCATTCTATGCAAGGCACTCTGCTTTACGCTGGGTTGGTGAATGAAATGGATATTGTGTCTGTCTTTGTATGGTTTGAAATTTAATGAATATCAGTGTTGACCCATGGGACTGTAGAGAAGATAATTTACAAAATACATGTAAAGTTTAGCATAGTGCTTGATCCCAATACTCAGTAAATTCTTTCTATAAAATAAGGTTAGGGACCCCTGGATGGCGCAGTTGATCAGGCGTCTGATTCTTGGTTTCTGCTCAGGTCATGATCTCCAGGTCATGAGATTGAGCCCCATGTCAGGCTCCACGCTCAGCATGGAGTCTGCTTGGGATTCTCTCTTCCTCTGCCCCTCCTGCTTTTGCTCTCTCTCTGTCTCTAAAATAAATCTTAAAAAAAAAAAATAATAAGGTTAATTAAATCCTATGCATAATTTTTTTTCCTGTGCACAATTTTTAGTTTTTCTTCTTTCTGTAAGAAAACTGAAAATTCTTAGAGTATCTTTTAAGGTATTGAGGATAGCTGAAGCATTAATTCCTGAGAAATAAAAAATTTGGAAGTTTAAGTAGTTCTTATTGTTTATCTTTTTTTTTTTTTTTTTAAATGCTACCTGTAATGTGGCCTCTTCATCTGACTTATTTCACTTAAGGTACTGTATACAGATAGATGAATTGCATTCCTTTAGATTCTGTGAAATTTTTAAAAAGTCAGAATATTATTGTGGCGCTAACTAGGAAAGTAATCTTTGATTTGCCCTTAACTCATTTTATAATGGCATTTAAAAATTTAGTAGGTCCTGGAGGTTTTTTTTTAAGGGTAGATGTTTGTATAGTGGTTAAGATGATCGATTCTAGAGCTGGGATGCCTGATGCTATGTCCCAGCTCCACCTTTTTACTAGCAGTGCGATTTTAAGCAAGTTTCTTAACCAGTTGGTGGCTCAGTTTCCTTTTTTGTGAACTAGGAATACCAGTACCTATCTCAATGGGTTGATGTGAGAATTAAATAAGAGGTGTAAAGTGCTTAGGACAGTGCCTAGCTTACTGTAAGTACTGTGTAATGATTTGTTTTGTTCTGTTAGTATTTAAATAATATGATATGAAAGTGTAAGCATGTTAAATGTTAAAGGATGTATAATTAGTTCGTTACACACATATTTTCAGCAAGCACATAAAGGGGGTATTTTGAAGAACCTTAATGTCAAAGTAAATGGATCATACAGATTATTAAATTAATTGTTTGGGATAGGTGGTTTGTATAGGGAAATTCTAAGAATGGTTTATTTACAAAGATATTTGGTAGATGTTTATGGAAGTGGTTTTCTTTTTTCTCAGGCTCCTTATCCTGGAATAGAACAACCTCCACACCATCCTTACTATCAACACCATGCTCCACCTCCTCAAGCTCATCCCCCTTACTCAGGACATCACCCAGTACCACATGAAGCAAGATACAGAGATAAGCGAGTAGTAAGTGCACGAGAAGGCTCAAGTGTGAGGGAACTACTTTAAATTCTGTTGATAATTTAAATGTGGGGACACTAGATTATGTTGAGTGGTGGACTGTTTCATATTCTTAATGACTGCTGTTTTGAAGTAATTCACAACTTGTTTTAATTAAAAATGGGTAATCCCTTTGGATTATTTAAATAGACTATTTCTTTTCACTAATCAAGCAGACTGCTCAAGTTGTGGCAACTTCTGCTTGTAACCCTTAGGTATTATAGAGATATCATTATAGTAGGATATTTTCTTTCTCTAAGGGGTGTTCAATTATAACTGTGTAATTATTATTGCAAATAAGTATTTCTAAGCTTTCTGTATATTTGGACTCAGTTTTCGTAGGATAGATGTTGTTTATTAAGTTAGTTAACAGGTTATCTCTAGTCTCATTTAGTTATTTGTTTCTCTGCCAAATTTTGTCAGTTCACCTCCTTGTCTGATTCTTAAGATGATGCTAACAAATGACAGATGTTAAGAGAGGCAGATGAGTAATTGTCCTTTAATAATTATTGGTTCTAATAATTTAGTATGGTTGATTTGGAAAGCTTTTTTGACCAAAACAGGATGAATGAAAGGCAATCTCTAGTTAGAGATGTCTGGGTTTTGATTAAACTAGTTAGATTGAGATTTTTTATTAAATGGTTAATACTCATTTTTTCCCCTAATAGTACTTGTATTTTTTAAAACTGAAACTGTCTCCTTGTACTTTTTATTACAGTTCCTTTGTGTATAAATTTGATAGTCTTAGAAAGGTAGTTTGGTTGTTAAAGTAGGATGTACAGTTTGGACATCCCCAACCTCCTCCCCGCCCCCATACTTGACATGATGAGTTTTTTGGCGGGGCCAAATAAAACATTATTTATTTTCCCACTTACTTGAAGAACGTGCATATTTGAGAGGGCCAGTCAGAATAGCCTGGCCTATCTTTGACATACTTTTATTTATTTTCTTATTCTCATAAAGATACTAATTCTTCAAAATCAAATCATTAGGACCTTTAATATTCAGTGAAACAATCTAAATGACTAGTAGGACTTTTTTTCGGTCACATAGGAAGAAATATACAGTCTATATAAGATGAAATCTTAGTTGTCTAGATGGGTTGTGGTGTTTTTAAAAATGCCTTTTATAAATGATTACATAATTTTCAAAATAGGAATTTTTTCTAAGATTTTTTTGCAAAAGGATACTTGTCCTTTTTATGTAATTTTTTGGTTAGTGTGTATATTTTATGCTAATATAATATTCATGTATTCATTGTATGTGAGAGGTAAGGTGGAATTGTGTTTTTGAACCTTATATTCTGAATATTTGAGCTGATTTGAAAAAAGACCCAAGTTTAATAAGTAAAGGTGAGTTGACAACTAAGAGTAGAAAGCTAGAGCAGGAAGCTTATAAGTAGCCATAGTGACAACTTGGACCTCACTTGGACAGTTGCTCATCTTATCCTCTCTCATCCTCCTCAGCCTTTTATGTATTATTAGATCTGTGTGGAGTAGACTCACAATCTTACTGAAGTACTTATTTTCTTAAAATTATGTCCTATTTCATAAGTTGTCATTAGCAGTGGTTTAGTTTGAAAGAAAATCTGGAATATAAGAATTCCTGATTTTACCATAAGAGGGCAGACTTGGTTCAGGTTAGTTTGTAGAATCAAAGAAGGGAAAAAAGTAGGGTTCACCTATTGCGGAAAAACATTGATGATAATCAGCATAGCATTAGGCTTGTATCCATGATGGCTGATAGTCATCACTAGGTGATTACTTTGGCCTAAATCTCACTAAAAAGATTGGATGGAAAAGTCATTGAAGTTATATAGCAAACTGCTCGAAGTGAGTTCCAACAGATTTGAATAATTACTGTTGTAGGTGTCTACTAACACATCAAAATCCTTTTTCTAAGCAGTGTCAAAATTGCATTTTGTGAATTAATGCATTAGTGCATTTTTCTAGATATGTTCTCTACCATACAGTAATTACAATATAGGAACTCATATGTGCCTTTTTTTTTTTTTTTTTGACATACCTAATCCATTTCTTAACCTTTTCTAGCATGATTATGACATGAGGGTGGATGATTTCCTTCGTCGCACACAAGCGGTTGTCAGTGGTCGGAGAAGTAGACCCCGTGAAAGAGATCGGGAGCGAGAGCGAGACCGCCCTAGAGATAATAGAAGAGACAGAGAACGAGATAGAGGACGTGATAGAGAAAGAGAAAGAGAGCGATTATGTGACCGGGACAGAGACCGAGGGGAGAGAGGTCGATATAGAAGATAATGCGCTTTTGGAAGCACTGATTGTTTAAAGATAAAAAAAATCTTGTATTTTTTTTTTTGTGTGTGTTTACAAGTAGTAAATTTATTTTCAACGGTCTACTTAAAGTTCATTGTGTAGAAGGGTTTATTATATCCCTCTTCGTTCCAAGCATGCAGTATAATAAGAACTGGAAAAACTCAAATCCTCCAAAATGCACAGTTGACAGTTTGAGTTGACACTTATATTGGAGCAGAATGGAACAGTCCAAGAATGTAGATATTGATTCATTCTCCATAAATGTTCATCTACTTATAGTGTGTTCATCCTAGAGTTATTTTTTGTTTATTTGTTTTCTTTTTTTTTGGATCTTGATTGATGACTGCCATGATATTTTGCTTTGATGTGTTTCTAAATGTAGTTGCACACGGTTCAGTAAAAATAATGCTGCTATCAAGTATGCAAATATTGAAGTATGATGGTTTGACAGTATGGCAGTGTTGTAGCAGCCTCTTTGTTTCTCCCTTTCCCTCTTTTTTTAATCTTAAAAAGTCACTTTTTATTTTTCTTCAGTCTTCAATGATGAGAGCAATATTAAGAAGACATTGCTATCTAATTTTTAATCTTTTTAAATAAAAAATTCTTATGTTCAGTAGCATGATAGATGCTGTCGTTTACCCTTCCCCTCCAAACTGTATACATTGGCTTGGAATGTTCACAACTTGCGTGTGTGGCAGCGGAAGATAATTCCCATATTCTACATTGCTACTGTTTTGTATAAAATAAATTGGTAAAGATTGACACTTACCTGTTGTACTTCTTTCTTGTTTGGATGCAAGTTTGTTTTCTTATGCATTAGTGGACATAAAATAACACTTTGTGTTTAGGAACTGTAGGAACCCTGGTTGCCCCCCACCCTTTTTTTGCATATTTTAACAGAAATGATTGACCTAGGCCAATTATGTTAAAAGCTTAGTTCTATTTCTTTCTTTTTTTTAAGATTTTATTTATTTATTTTACAGAGAGAGGGATCACAAGTAGGCAGAAAGTCAGGCAGAGAGAGGGGGGGGAGCAGGCTCCCTGCTGAGCAGAGAGCCCGATGCAGGGCTCGATCCCAGGACCCTGAGATCATGACCTGAGCCGAAGGCAGAGGCTTTAACCCACTGACCCACCCAGGCGCCTCCTTAGTTCTATTTCTAATGTAAGAACTAATGGTACTTGCTGGAATTATGTTGATATTTGGTTAAGTATTTTTCTGATAACATTCTTGGATCTACTCTGGTCACAGGATTATTTCCTTATTTCAGGTTTTCTATTGTTTTCATCTTTCATAAGTGAACTACTTTTTTTTAAAGATTTTATTTGAGGGAGAGAGAGAGAGAGAGAGTGAGAGAGAGCATGAGAGGGGAGAAGGTCAGAGGGAGAAGCATACTCCCCATGGAGCTGGGAGCCTGATGTGGGACTCGATTCCGGGACTCCAGGATCATGAACTGAGCCGAAGGCAGTCGTCCAACCAACTGAGCCACCCAGGCTCCCAATAAGTGAACTACTTTAAAGATGTTTTTCTATTTTACTTTTAAAATGTACTTTTAACCTCCTACAGTTACATAGTTTTTAACCATCAATCCTTCCCAGTAGTAATCTGTATAAAATAAAGGGCCACACAAGGATATAGTTTATGAATATAGTTTACAGAAGACTTTCTTGCATTTCAGTTTCTTAAGTTATACCTGAAATTTTGGCTTTTATTAAGTTGAATATTTAAACGTTTGGGATATTTAAGTGTATGATCACTTTATTCATGTAGTGTCCTATTTACCTTGCAGTCTGTACCAGGTCATGGTCACAATTTTATATTTAATCTGTCTTGGTCTGGAAAGGGGAATGCAGGAACTTCACTCCTGAAAGACACTTACAAAACTTATCAGTTTACTGCTTTTATATTCTCCCTGGCATTTAGAATATTTTTTCTGTGCACTCATAATTAGTAGTTTTATTTACCTATTTGAAAAATTAAGCCTAAGGATTTCTTTTAATGTGTGCAGTGTGGTGGAGAAGAGAGAACATTTAGCCAGCTATTAGGAAACCTGGGTTCTAGTGCAGCATTGCCTTCAGTTAGACTGAAGGCAGTCGGTGATATGGGGAAGTCACCTCAGTGACATTTGTATTCATCAGTAAGTTATAGTTAGTAGCTAAGGGTTTTTTTTTTTTTATGCCTTTTAAACTGAAAGCTGCTAAGATGTAGAGGAATCACCAAAAATGTTATTTTAAGAAATAACCAGTTACACAAAATTGGGTAATATTAAAATCATTTTCCTGAAATAATAGTAATAAATTGTAAATCATATTTAACAGTCTGTAAAGGTACCTTGTGCTTCCATTACTGACTTATTTCATCCTTCTGTAACATCCCAATTCCTATTTTTATAGATGAGGAGACAGGCCCAGAGAGATTAAACTTGCCCAAAAGGACAAAAGTAGCAATTGATGGAGCAAGTTTCCATCCATATTTTTATCTAATTTGGTATTTCCAAGGAAGCCATTTCATCTGTTTTGGAAAGAAATAGAACATAAATTAATGTATGTTTGAAACAATGGTGCTAGGTTCTACCCAAGGATATTAAACATATTTTCTTCAAGCTTTCTTATTAAGGAGAAGTATTTCCTGAAGTGTTCGGTCACTTAGAAGTTAACCTATGCTTTGTATTTTGGGTGTTAAGAAGCCTATTAACTCTCTACTTTGTTTATTCTAGAAAGCTAATATGTATTGAGTTCTTACTAATAGGCATTATTCTCTATACTTAGGTTAGCTCATTTAATCCTCACAATAACTTTTCTCCTGATTTTTTTTTTTTTGATGAGGAAACTGACAGGAACATGGTATAAAAGATTGCTTTATAATTTTTTCCCCCTATGCAGAGGTATCAAAATAATAGACCTGTAAAATGGAAATGTTTGATTAGCTAATTGAAGATATGATAGTTTTTCTTACTGTGAGAGGTGTGGTTTCTTCCCTGGACTCTATGATGTTAATCTAAAAATCTCTATATCAGTAACGCACTGTACCATATGTTCAAGTCAAAAGCAGAAAATTAAGTTATTCAAAGTTTAGAAATCAGTCTGGGATTTTATTATCTAGAGTAAAAGTTCAAGGGAGTGAAACTGAATTCAGGTATGTCACTTCTCTCTTGGCTTTGCTTTCCCTCTATAATGGCTTTATTCTTAGTTGTAGTCCAAGTGTTCTAAAAATGTCCATCACCACCTCCAGTCTTCCATTATCCATATACTTACCAGTGTCAGAAGGAGAGAGACCAGTTTTCCACTGAGTTCTGTATCATTTCCTCAAAAGGCCTGAATAGCTATGCTAGTTTTCATGGAGTCAGCTCTGATCTAATGTGTATTCTGGGAAGTGGGGTTCTTTGACCAGCCAGTGTGGAAGACAAAAGAGGCAGATGATAATCCAGTCAGCTCCAGGGAAATTACATTAGGAAGGACAGTTTCCAAATGACAAAGTAAGAGACGTCTGATCAAATTTAATGCACAATCTCATAGAAATATCTGAATGTCTGACTTTTCACTCACTGAGAATATTTTGTCATAGGCATAGCTTCCTTCTGGATATCTCTTTTCATCCTACTGTAGAATGCAATGATCACTCTTCTGCATAGATCCTGCTTTGTCATACTATTAAAACTATCCCAAGGGATGTTGGATGTATGGAATAAGAAGAAGGAAATGAGAATTATTGCCAGCATTTCACTGACTATTCTAGAGTTTCCTGATCTCAAGGTAAGGGTGACTGGCACATGAATCATTTTATCCTGATTTTTAATATTGTTTGATTTGGATAGAAAAATGCCTAATGCAATTTGATACACTTACTAAAAATGAGGCATGTGACATTGGGTGTCAAACCCTTTTTTTGTGGGGTGGGAAGGCAAACTTTTAGACCTCAAGTTCCTTGTAGTAGGGATAGGAATCTTACAGCTTCATTTACAGTCATCCGGGTCATCTAATTTTTTGCCTCTTCCTTGTTGCTAAATCTTACACATCTGTGTTTCCCTTTCAGTTTCTTCTTTTCTGTGTGTCTCTGTGGCATCTGAAAGACTGTTCAATCCTACTAATGATATTCAGGGTATACAAGGTCAGTAAACTCTTATAGTAGATTTGGCTTCCACTGATGTCACTGATAGGAACTTTGTTTTTAAATTATATGGCAAGAAGACAAGAGGCTACAGTTAGCCTCTCAAAGTTTCTAAGGGACTCAAGTGATTATGAAATGTAAACTCAGTTTTTGGCTGAAAATATTAAATCTGTTGGCAAATAACTGGCTTATAGAATGCAAAAATGTGTACTTCCCGGTTCATTTGTGGTATATTTGAGAAGTGGATGAGAATTTTGGTACAAATGAATACATTTTTTAAGATTTTATTTATTTGACAGCACAAGCAGGGGGAGTGGGAGAGGGAGAAGCAGGCTCCCTGCTCACAGGGCTTGAGCCCAGCATCCTGAGGTCATGACTCGAGCCAAAGGCAGACGCTTAACCACCTGAGCCATCCAGGTGCCCTGATAACAAATTAAGACTTAAGTGGTTTCGGGTGCCTGAGTGGCTCAGTGGGTTAAAGCCTCTGCCTTTGGCTCAGGTCGTGATCCCAGGGTCCTGGGATCGAGCCCCACATTGGGCTCTCTGCTTAGCAGGGAGCCTGCTTCCCCCTCTCTCTCTGCCTGCCTCTGTCTACTTGTGATCTCTCTCTCTCTCTGTCAAATAAATAAATAAAAGATCTTAAAAAAAACCTTAAGTGGTTTTAATGGGGACATTCCCTTTAGATGAAAGAAGTATTTTCTATTTAACTTCAGAAAGTTTTTAACTAAAATCTATGGGGATAGAATGTTATTGGGATTAATTTTAAGCTCGCAACATTAATTCTTTTTTTATTTTTGTGTTTACAAACTTTAAATGCACTTGAAATATATACTACATACAGTGTTTTGGGGATTTGGGTAAGGTTAAATCCCCATTTTTGTCCTGTCTTATTTCAAAATCACATATCCATGTTCTGTTGTATAGAAAACCTCATGCAAAAACTGGGGCTATTACCGTATTATATATATTATCATACTTTGTAAGCAGCATTTTTAGAAATATACATTGTAGTATAGCAGCTGTCACTACTGCCATGAGGACATACAGTTTGAGAATTTAAGAACAGACCCCACTCACTTTTTATTAAAAAATTTTAAATAATGGTTGTGGTGAATGTTATTGATTTCCTATATGGCCTTCATTCTTTTATTCATCCTAACAGTTCTTTATCACTTAAGTATCCTGTCCCACCATAACCTGTGTGATTTAGGAATAGCTGGCCCCATCTTCAGAGTAGACTTGATTGGCCTATATTAGTTTATTACCCTAGGAACTCCTAAATCAGTCAGGGCATGGCATTCCTTTTGCCAAGGCTTGGCTTAGAACTGAGCAGTTTACCATACATAGGCCAATGAAATGCCATGGGAGTTTTTCTGAGGATTTCTGGGAAAGAGATTTACTTGCTCTCAGGGGACAGATACTAGATGATACACTTTTTCACTTCAGGGAACTAATTATGTGACTCTGAAGCCTGGAATTGTTAAAACTACTTTGCCAGTTTCGGGAAACTAGTTTAAGATAAATCCAACAAACAAGAAAACAAAGACAGAATTATCTTGATTGATAGAATAGAACTTTTTTTAATCTTTGAGGGACTTTTGTTTTTCACTGGACCTTGGAACAAAGACCCTGCAGGTACAGTTAAGGATTTGGGAAGAGGTCATAGCTCTGAATAAAATACAGAGGATGAGGGCACCAGGATCATTAGGGACAGATTATGTTAAAGTACATTTCGGCTCATCCAGAAGTCATACAGGGGTATGTTTTGTAACTGGACTCATCAGATCCAAGTGTGGATGTAGAGGAAAGGTGCTCAGAGCACATTGGAGTTGCATAGTAAAAAATATGGTAAAGGAGGAAAATTGAAAGAGAACTTCTATGATGTCAGATTATGTAAATGTTGAGGTTACCCATCCAGGTACATGGTAGTTCTTATCATTTTTTTCATGTCTTTGTTTATGTTTTTAAGTAAATCTTTATATTTTTCTTCCAGTATGTATTACACATTTCTCATTAGGATTATTTTTATTTGTTTTATGTTTCTGTTGCTATTGTGACAAATTCTATAATACCTTATGATTGATTTTTTTCTCTCTTAAGAAATAAACTGATTTTTATTTATTTAAATATGTAGTTATTTATTGTTAGGGGTGGGCAGGGTCAGAGGAACAATCTTTTTTTAATTAATTAATTTTTTAAGTTAACATATAATGTATTATTTGCTTCGAGGGTGCGGATCTGTGAATCATCAGTCTTACACATTTCACAGCACTCACCATAGCACATACCCTCCCCAGTGTCCATAACCCAGCCACCCTATCCCTCCCTCCCCTCACCCCACAGCAACTCTCAGTTTGTTTCCTGAGATTGAGTCTCTTATGGTTTGTCTCCCTCCCTGGTCCCATCTCATTTCATTTTTTCCCTCCCTGCCCCCCACGACCCCCCACCTTGCCTCTCAAATTCCTCATATCAGAGAGATCATATGATAATTGTCTTTCTCTGATTGACTTATTTTGCTTAGCATAGTACCCTCTAGTTCTGTCCACATTGTTGCAAATGGTAAGATTTGGGGGGGGTTTGATGGCTGTATAATATTCTACTGTATATACATACCACATTCTTTATCCATTCATCTGTTGATGGACATCTAGGTTCTTTAAGCAGACTCCCTGCTGAGTGTGGAGGCAGAAGGGAAGTCGGGCTAAAATCTCACAACCATGAGATCCTGACCTGAGCCGAAATCATGAGTCAAGATGCTTAATCAACGGAGCCACCCAGGCACCCTGGAAATAAACTGATTTTTGATATGGCGCTTATATTTGGTTGTCTTACAGAATTTAAGTAATCTGTGATAATTTTTCATTTGTCGTGTTTGATTCTTCTCGACACCATATTACCCACAAATGATGACAGATTTTCTTCCTGTGTTCCAGATTTTATTATTTTTACATATTTTTCTTTTGAATTGGCCAGGCTTTCTAGTACGGTACTGAATAGTTAAGATTAACAACTAAACATTCTTGTCTAGTTCTTGACTTTAATGAAAATACTTCATTGAGGAAGGGGGAAAAAAAAGCAACAGCAAAAAATTAAGAATTCATACATGTGGTTAAATTGATCAACTGGTATCTATGAGCTTATACTGAAAAAGTTCTTCTGACGATCAGCCTTATTTAACCATTTCAGTTTTTGTTTTTGCCGATAGTTGTCTCATCTCTAAATAATAGTATATAGCTGTTTCAAAATGTATACATTGTAGATAATGTGTATGTATTTAATAAATTTACCCAACCTTCATAAAACTTTACCTCCTTCCAAATCAGCTACATTTTTAGTCTCAATTCCTCCACTGAGAAACTAACCACTATCTCCTTTTTTAGAGAAAGCTTCACTTGTCTCTTCATTTTGTAAGATGAGGAAATTGGTTCTTCTGTCCTTCCGCTTTACCTCTCTACTTCCATTAACCTCCTGCTTCAGCTAACTACTCTAAAATATGCTGCAGCTTTTACATTATCAAGGTTGATAACATTTGTATTGTTTTGTAACTGTAGTTAAAGCTTCTGCTGTTTGTAGATTGATTAACACAGTCCATAAATATTTTCTCTGCTTTGTATATTGCAACTATTATTCACTCCAAAGCCAAATAATACTGTTTACTTCTTTATGTTACATGTCATGACACCCATGCTCCTGAATGGATAATATTCCTAGGGTAAATTTTAATTGGTTTTCTTTTCTCCTTCCTCCATCCCCCATCTTTCTTCTTTTTCCTCTTTCTTTACCTCTTTACCTCTTCCTCCTCCTCAATCTCCCTTCACCAACCCACCCTCCCCCAGTAATTTTATTCATCATGTCCTCACTTTTTTTGAGTTTTTCTGTACTCTTTCACTCATTTTTAACTAAGATGTCTTCTGCTGGAGCCATGTGTCTTCCTTTTCCAATCTGACTATACGATTTGGCACAGCAAATCCACAAGGAGTCCACTGTTTAGTGATTCCAGTTTCTTTTTGTTTCTCGGTTTAGAGTTCTGTTTTATTGGAGTAAATTCTTCACATAACTGGCTGAGAAAGTTTAATAGTCATTAGTGTTGTTTACCATATATTTTTTTCCCTGCACACACCATTTACCTTCCAGGAACACTGTAGGTTTGTATATTTTTGCTGTGTAAAGTTAACTTGCTTTCTTCAGTGAAAAGCCTCTTTTCTTATGTGAGAGTCACCAAAAATATTCCAGATAGTGGCAGTTTTGTCAACCTGGTTTCTGGGGTGAAGATAATTTGACACAGAACTTTCGATGTAACTGCAGTGGACATGGAACATGAAAGAGAAATATGATTTTATTGTTTTAAGACTGGAAAATTTTGGGGTTATCATTGCAGCATAACCTAGTATATTCTGACTGATATAGGAAGGATATGTGAGTTTGTTTTAATTCCTAAAATATTTGAAATTCTGTTTTCTGAATACTTGATACCTAATTTGGAGAGAGATGAAACTCTAGATTAAAAATACTTTTCTCTCAGAAAAATAAAGACATTGATCTGTCCTAGCATTTCTTGTTGCTGATGAGATGCTGGGGGAAGTACAGTTCCTGTTCCTTTGCAGGTAATCAAAAATTTTCCCTTCTCAAATCTTTTAGGATCTTCTATTTATCTTTGTTTAAAATTTCATAGTAATGAATATTTTATGCATCCACCTTGGCTCTCCCATTGGCTGTTTTTGAAGATTACATACATGTCTACTCTAGAAAACTTCATTACATTGTTTTGCTAATTGCTGCTTTTTACCTTCTCAGTTCTTTTTTTCTTCAGTTTATCTTACTACCTAGATTAATACTCACTTTCTCTAATTTGTCACATTTTCTGTCATCTTTGTCTTTTGTTTATGCGTTCTAAGAGATTTCCTTATGTTTCATCATGTCTTTTGTTTTCATGTATTTCAAGTTCAGCCACTGTATTTTTATCTTTCAAGAATGTCTCTCTTAGCTTAGTTTCCCCCAGAAAGCTGCAGTTAAGAAAAGGGCTTGCATGTTAGTATTTTGTTTCTAGAACTGATCCTATGAAACAGGAGTGTGGGGAAAAGGAAAGTGACATAAGGAAGGAGGGAAAGCCAGTACCAAGGTTCATTATCAACCTGGTCACTGCTGTGGAGAATTAATTGGTTTCTATCTTGCTGGGATCATCTAAAGTGGTATGTAGAATGCTTCTTAGATTAGGCCACCTAAAAAATGGTAGAGGAGAGAATGTATTATGGCTCTTGTCTCCCATTTGTCAAGGGTTTTGTATGGTGTATCTCTGCTGTATTTGGATGTTCATGTGGTCAACATAGCTTCTCATAGGTGTCCCACTTTGTAACATCAGAGAGACTCAGGGGGCAGAAAGCAAGATTGTGCAGGACACCTGCTAAGTGACTGGTTATCTCTTTAAGGAAGCTGATTGATAATGCCTTGGCTAAGGAAAACAAGGGTAGTGGCAGGATAGAAAGCAGTGAAGAGGTGAGGTGGGGCAAAATGAGTGATAAATATAGTCCACATTTTGCAATGCTCTTATCCCTTGGTGCCCTCTATTAAGTCCAAACAGTGACAGACTTTTCAGTATGGTAGCCAAGTCCAGCCTTTACAAAGGGGTGTTGTGTTAGTAAGAACAAGGTTTTGTCCTCACTTTGCAACTGGTTCTGAGGGAATAATAAATATTTATCATCTTCCTCCTCTATTACAAATTTGATATTTCCCTCTTTCTGGGCCAGCAGTTTGTTTGTTCTAAATTATTAGTCTGATGGGATGACATGAGCCTTCATCCCCACGTTACCTTGACCTTCTTGGATCATGGTTGCTGCAAGTACATGCTTAAGACTTACAATTAGGCACTGAGTTCCTACCTTATTGAAGTTTAGTCATTCTTCTACATCTCCTGGGTCTTGGAAAAATCCCTATTTCCTGTCATGAAACTGTGATCCTAATGAGAGTAATGTCAGAGTCAGTTGTCCCCACTAATAATAACTAGTTTCTGTCTCATTGATATGAGGAGTCCAGAATGATTGAGTCATAGCTTTAGTTGGGTGGAAACCTTATTGTGTCCCCAGTAGATTTTTCTTTACCAACCTACCCCCAGAAGCAGAACCCAGAAGAAACTGGGGAGTCAAGATTTTCAGGCTTGTTCCCCCACCCCAGGTCTCAGGGTTCTATTCTTTTTCTATCCAGGCCCTGACTTTGGTATAGGTGGCCTGTTGAAGTTGTGAGTTGGGTCTCTTTTGTAGCTCTGCTATCTTTGCAATTAAATTCTAAACCTGGTTTTCTGCTGATTCCAAAGAGTCTGAACACTGCCAAGGAGAACTTCTGACTTTCACAGCATGTTTCAATTTGATATTTGTTTAAACTCAGCTGTCATTGTCTTATTTCAAGCCTTCTAAAACTGTTAACAAAAGCCATTTTCACTCTATATATTATGTGATTACCGTTGTGCCCATACAGTCTGTAAGTCAGTACTTTACCTTCCCCATTCTTTACTCCCCTGTATGAACCAAAAATTGTGATTTTACTGAATTTTAGGAGTTGTCACCCTTGCACATGTCATTAGAAATGAGATGATTCTTGCCAGTTATGAGTGAATTGTCCAATTCCCAAGTTTCATCTTGTGGGTCTACTTTTAAAGCCATTCTGGTACAGGTGATCTCAGCCTGTGTTCTCTTGAGAGACTGAGATAAGGATCAGAATGCAGTAGTTTATTTTGAGAAATCCAAGGGTTCCAGGAATAAAGGATAGGGAAAGGTGAAACATGAAAGTCTAGGAAAGGGAGAAAAGCCAGTACCCATGTATTACAGAGTTGATCATCACTGTGGACAACTGGGACTTAATCCCCTTGAGACTCAGTAGGCAGCTGTGGAATATACCCTCAAATGACTACCTGAAGGATAGAGAGCTCCTGTTGAACATACTGCTGGATTATACACATGTGAGTGCTAGGTTAGTTTGTTCAGCAGTTGTATGCAGTGGTGTCAAGTCATAGTGCAGAAAGTGAGAGATCTTTGCTATTAGGTTATAACTACAAAAGCTCCTTGTCACAGTAAAAACTGGAGAAAAAAATGGGCTGAAAAGGTATGAGATGGGGCATTAGAGGTGTGAAATATACAAAAGCTCTCCCTTTTTTCTGTTTTATAGTATATTATTGTATGGATGGAGTATTTTTGATATCCAAAGTTACTAATACAGTTAATCTTTCATTTTTAAAAATTCTTCATTATGTCTATTGAGAGAGAGAGAGAGAGAGAATGTGTGTGTGTGTGTGTGTGTGTGTGTGTGTGTGTGTTTTAGCTTTATTCTGCCATTTTATTAGCTTTCCCCAAATGTTTGTTAATCTTTAGTCATCTGTTTATATTTAAGAATGAGGCAATGGAATAATTCACTGAGATCTCTTTGTACCAGTGAAGGACTTGTTAACTGGATGGGCTTTTTGTTTCTTTTTTTGTTTGTTTGTTTGTTTTTTTAAGTTTGTCTAAGACTTTTTTGGCCAATTTTGACTTTCATGCTAAGTGTGTAAATACTAGGCATTACCTAAGGGGACCTGTAAATGTCAGAATGAGAAAGCCTTTACTTAGATGTGTTACTTTGACTCTAGTTACTTTATTTCACCCTGGACAATTTATTTCATTTCTTTTAGAAAAGGACCAAAATTTTTTGGTGTAGGGAGAATAAGGAGGGTGTTAGAGGTAGATAGGGTATAGGGACCGCAGTATAAGTGTCTAGCTTCTAGACATTTTTTTTTCCTGCACCAAGATCCAATCCAGGATCATATGTTGCATTTAGTTGTCAAACTCCTTAGTCTCTTTTAATCTGAGATAATCTTTTGGTCTTTTTTTCCTTAATTTTAATACTTTTGATTAATTCTTGACCAGTTATTGGATAGAATGACCTTAGTTTTAGGTTTGCTACATGTTTCTTTATGATTAAATTCAGATTGTGCATTTTTGCACAGGAATACTGAGTAAGTGATGTGCTCTTTTCACTATCATTTTCATGAGGCATATGATGTTATTGTATCTCATTAACAGTGTTATTAACTCTGATCACATGATTAAGATAATGTCTTCAGGTTTCTGCAGTATAGAGTTATGATTTTTCCTTTTGAGATTACGTATTTTATGAAGAGGTAGTTGGAAACTGTGTAAATGTCCTGTTTGTCATCATGCCTTTGCCTTGTAATTTTAGTATCCATTGATAGATAATTCTTGCCTAAAACAAATACTAATGTGGTGTCTGCCTGATGATGATTTCTATATCCATAATTTCTTCTATAATTATTAATTGGAATTCTGCCATAAGGAAGTACTTCCCCTTTCTTCCACTTACTTATCTTTGTTTCTTTCAGTATAGATTAATGAATATTCCAAGGGACTGGCAGGTAACACCTGTATTTTATTTTATTTTATTTTTTTAAGATTTTATTTATTTATTTGACAGAGAGTGAGAGAGAGATCACAAGTAGGCAGAGAGGCAGGCGGAGTGGGGGCGGGGGGCGGCCGGGAAACAGACTCCCTGCTGAGCAGAGAGCCCGATGCGGGGCTGGATCCCAGGACCCTGAGATCATGACCTGAGCCGAAGGCAGAGGCTTTAACCCACTGAGCCACCCAGGCGCCCCTAACACCTATATTTTAATGTTTACTGGAAATTCCTAGAGCCTTTAGGTCTAGGGGGCTCTATCAATCAAGGTTCAGTCAGGAAAACAGAAAATTCACTAATTCTCTCTACAGCTGATCTTGTGCATTCTTCTATTCATTCAGTTCTATTTTATTTCATATACTCAATTATATTTCATGTAATAAATGAATTTCTGATTTCTAGAACTTCAGAATGGTTCTTTTATACATCCTTCTCAACACATTCCATTCTTATGTTAACTACTCTTTCATGTCTAAACATGAAAGGTACAAATCATCCTATTTTTGTATAGTTGGTTATCTCCTCGTGTGGTTTTCATGAGTTAATCTTCAAAAGGTATTGATTTCTGCAAATATTCCATATGTCTTGTATTGTGAAAACATCCCTTCAGAATGTTTTTTGATTGCCTCTGCTGCAGCCTGGCAGGATCACCAGTCTCTAAAAGCGTAGAGCCTTTAGACTCTCCTAATTACCTGTTGTACTTCTAAAGCTCTCTTGTTTCTAATTGTTTTCCTGGCCTTAATCACCCATCCTATTCTTCATTGCAGCATTTGTGATTGAGTCAATGTATTTGCCTCAATTTTTGTTTCATTCCATTACAACTCTTGCATCCTGCTTGTCCTCATTGAGATTGATCAATCATAGCTCCAAAGGTCATCTTCTTTGACTTAGGATTTCTGATTTTTACCAGTTTATATCATTTTCATTGACCTTATTTCTTTGCCACTCTGAGATACTGTCATCCATGACCCCAGAATTCTAGATTTTTTACAAATAACAAATTTACCCTTTGTAGCTTCTCGTCACCAAAGAAGAGTCAGTAGAAAAACACCACAGTAGAGAATGAGTGCAGTACATGCAAACAACAACAACAAACCTGAATAGACAAAAACCATACAAAAAGGTGGCCAATGAGATAAAGAATTAGGGATTTGCCAATTGGATCAATGAAATGCATTTCCATATATTTTGAGTTGGTAAAATACATATCCACCATAGGAGAGGCACCAAATAACTGATCACTATAGGGCTGGTTTGATGACTGTTTGAACAGATTGGTCATGGGTGCAGAGATGGTTACATGTGGGTCCAACAGAATGACTCCCTCTAACTACTACTGTGCTAGCTACTACTGATACAAAGAATCTAGCCTGCTAGTGTGTCTATTCTTATTATACATTTGGAGATCAATGAGGCTACAGACTCAATGGGCCTCTGTCAGCCTCGTCTTTGAGGCTGGACTTCCCTATACCCCCCATTTCCCATACTTCATTTTAAAATTATTCATCTGAGTTTTACCATGATGCAGTGCCCAAAGGTACAAAATCTTTGGGATGCTAACAAATGAGAAATTTGTAATATCGTCTGCTGTGCCAGTTTTCAATTTATTGTTTCTCGGCTTCAGATTCAGCTTTGTGATATCCAATCTGAACGCTGTCAACATTTCTTTGCTAACTGGCTAAATGTCATGCTTTATCAGTAGAGGACATTGGGGTGACTGCATAGTGTCAGGAGGACCCATCCCTTAAAAGGCCTCACCTTTCTTTTTTATTATTCAATAATTTTTGTGACTCTTGTTGGATTTTAGGAACATATATTTAAAGAATGTACTTAAAAATTAGGTCTAAAGATATACTAAAAAATATGAGAAGAAAACTGGTAGTGTATTTGTATTACTTACCCTTTAATAAACATTGCATTCTATATGGAATATGGAATTAAAACTCTTCCTGACATAGATGGACCCAACTTCCTGCATTATCATCAAGATTAAACTCATACTCATTTTTGTTTTCAATCTCTATGGTGCTTACGTCATTCTGATTGTAAGCAATATATTTGAAATAATTCTAGCACAGAGATTATAAAGATGAAAAAAGTTACATCAGTTCTGCCATTCTGTGTAACCACTTGGGAATTTTTGTGTTTAAATTTTTTTGGACTTCTTAGACATTTGGAAGCCGCTAGAATCAATCTTGAGGAAACAAACACATGGGTAGTATTGCAATTTTTGAAATTTATAATGGGATTTTTGTGACTTTGCTAAATATACCTTTATGTTTATATCTTTTCCTAACTCTAAGTATTATATTACTGTATGTGAAACTTTTCAGAATTAAAAGGAATGAGAATTCTTGATCACCTATGATTGGACCTAGGTTTATGTATCTGGCTATATGGTCTAAGAATTGCAAACACCAAATTTGACAAAGTCATTCATTTTCTTATTTGCAGAAGTTACTTCATTAAGAAAGCAAGTAGATTGGAATTCAGCTTGGCTAGTACACGTAGAGCTTCATTATGCCTCAGGCTAATGTGTACGTGTAAGGTTTCTCTCCTTCTCTGCCCCCTCCCCCATCTCACTATTTTTTTAAAAAAGACATTAACATTAACACATGACTTTTTTCTTCTTTTACTTTACTATTTATTTTTTACTTTTTAGTAACATGATTATATATTCCAAGTTAAGAATAAAAGAAAATATTCATTGTTTCCTTTCTGGATATTAATATAATTAGTTTCATCAGTGATTATTGCTAAAAGTAATTTTGTTGTATAGAAGAATGCTGTAAAAATCTCCATTTAATCAAAAGTGCTAAGTATGCCTCATTTCCATCCAACTGTTTATATCTCTTGTCAGAAGACCTGCTCTTAACTTAGTTCCTTTTTTATTTTTGTGGTTTACTTTGTAAGTTGTATTCTGACTCTAATTGCCAATATTTAAAGGCAAGCGTTAGAGACCTTTTTGCTATTTCAAATGCTTTCTTATGCATGGACTTTAAAAATTGTTGCATACAGTATTTAGCTCTTTATGCCATCAGCAATTTATTTTTCTATGCGATGTAAGAAAAGAATCAATAAAAAGGTTATATACCTTTTTAGGTACAGTTTGTTTTTGACATCCTCAGTATTCCACGTATTAAAGGAGTAGGAAATATCTGACTTGACAATAAGGTCAAAAAATGGGAGATTATTGTAGGAGGAGGGAAATCTGACATAATCCAGAACAATTGTACTAAATCTTGCTGGGCCTCACCTATCATTACTACTTTCTTTTTATTTTGTGTCTTACTAGCCAGTTACAAAGGATTATTCAATAAAGTGAGAACAGATATTCAGACATATCCAAGGCTTTGTGTGGAAAATATCTTTAGTTCTTTCAACCAAAGATTTTACTGGTGCGTAGTTTGAGGTAGGAAGCCAGTTAGAGCCATTCAGAATTCCTGTAACAAAGGAAATTTACATTTTGTATTTCAAGAGGGTTGTGAACTATAAACACAAAGGACTTGCCTAAACATTATGCTAAGGTTCTTGACCAAACTTAACTTCTCTTCCATCTGTACTGAGGTAATGGCTTGTGTCCTTAAAGATGACCCCACCTCCCTTGTTGAGTTTTTGCTCAAGAAAATGTGATCTCTGGAATTGGACCTGGAATGCCTCCCCCAGGAGTGGTGGGCTGCTGGGGACCTGGGGCTGTCTGTCTGTCCATCAAGGAGTACAGAGGCCCCCTGATCTTCTGGCTTCTCCTAAGAGGAAGAAGGATGGCAGCAAGGGCTTAATTTTTGCATTCTGCATTTACCATTTCTGAGGGGATACCCACCTATGCACAAGGTTTTCATTTCCGTTTCCCTCTTGAGGCCTGTGTTTCTGGCACTTGATACTACACAAGATATACACTCTACCTAATGACAGAGCATCCATACTTTTTTATGAACAGACTTTTTCCATCTTGTGACAGAGAAGCTATAGAATTATTTAGAAGAAAGAAAGCTGGGCCCTGGGGAACGATTTTTCTTTTACTTAACCAATAAAGACCCAACTGGAAACCAAAAAAAAAACAAAAACAAGAAAACCCCAAAAACTTCAGGCACCTTTGTCTTAGTTGGAGTGGAACTCAGTTTATACTGGAATCTCTCTCCCCTACTACAGTAGTATGGATAATATCTGTTTTGCCACCCTTAAAAAGTGTTCAGCTGTGTTATTCTTTGTCAGGGGCACATGTATTGTATTTGATCTTATTTATACAACAGATGTTTCTGAAATTGTGTGGTAAAAACAATCAGACTTCTTAAGTCACAGACTAAAACTCGTGAGTCTCTTTTTTTTTCAGTTATGAAATTATATATGTCAGTATTAAAGTAGAATTATTTGAGGATTTTTAAAATGAGAATTATAAATAGAATATAATCCATCTTTATAGGTAGCATGTCCTCTTTGGTTTGATGAACAGAATTGAAGAATCTCAAGAATATTAAGCAAAGTAGTTGTCAAAAAATACATAGGGTTATTTCCCCCTTAGGGTAGAATGGATTAACTAACACAGTATATTTAACCGGGAGTAAAATATTTGGGTGAGGCACAGGTCTTAGAAAATGTCGAGGAGAATCTGTCACAACTTGATCCACAGTGGTTGAATTAAATGGAGTGATCTTACTTATGCTTGCTAGCTTACTATGCCCACAATGTCTCAAAAGTCTATTCCCTTTTTTTCTTTTCTTTCTTAAACTTTTGACAACAAAACAAGCAACATTTTATGACAAGGAAAATAACAGTTGCCACAGATGCCAATAGGAACCCAATCACATCCAAAGAGTGGTACTGGTACCAGGTAAGGTTGTAAGAAGGTGGGCGTAGGTGCTTGGCTCCTTTGTGACGAATGACAAACTCAATCCATAAGACGGCTCGGTCCAGAGGCTTCATAAGCTGATCGTGATGAATGGTCGATAACCACATAGCATTCTCTTTATAGCTGAAAGAAAATCAAATAATTTACAGAACAAAGTAGAAAAGATAAATGAAAAAGATAAATTTCATGTTTATGTGTAAGGGTTCATGTGGATGGTAAAAACGAGTGCCACATAACACTGGAGAAAAATTCTATTATTTTTCTTAGAGACAATTAGAGATCTTTATGGGCTGGAATTTGTTGAATGTCTAGGACTTCAAGCTGTGAAGAAAAAGAAGCTGGGAGATGACAAGTATTTCCAGCTTAGAAAGTGGAATGAGTTAATTCTGAAAGGCAAAAAAAAAAAAAAAAAAAATCAAAATACATGATTTTGACATGGAAATTTTTAATTATCCAGTAAGGAATTGTTAATAGATCTGGTAAGCAAGTTTCAAAATACTATCATAATCCAGAGATAGGAGACAAGTCCATGTGAATATCAGGGACATGTCCGGGCAGAGACTGATCAAGAGCTGGTATTGACTTGACAGCAGTGAAGTAGTGCTTACAAGTGTGGAATGGATTGTGTTGTTTTGAGTCTTGACTCTGACACCTTGTCGTGTGCTTTTTTATCATTTCTATTTTTCAGTTTTTAATTTTTGAATGGATAGGAATAGTACCTTTCTTAATCTGATTATTTCGAGGAATAATATATTGATTCTTGGAGTTGTCCTTGTCATTTGGAGACTTCCATTTGTGTTTGGTATTGTGGTTTTCCTTGTTAGTATTGTCACTATAGAATCTGGAGAGTGCTCAATATTTCACTTTCAATTGCTAGTTGCCTTTGTTTCTACTGTTGAAATGATTATGGACTAAGACAAGGAAGAAGGATTAATAAAGAAAGAGAGCTTTACAAACTTTAAATCACGAAGTGCTATGGCACTGTAGCAATAACCATGGAGGTAACTTCAGTCCCTGTTCTGTGAAAACCACAGTGAGAGCACCACTGAGTTTTCGAGAGGAGGGAAGTAATCCTGAAACATATTTGTAATACAATAAGGAACAACTATAATGAAGAAGTAATTAATCCATACAAAGGAATTAGTACAATGTGTACCAATATCATAAGCATTCAGTACATATCAGCTAATAAATTTTTCTGTTTTTGGGCACAGCTTTACCTTCTTCAGAATTAAAAGTAGAAAGACATCTGTTTTAGAAAGATATGCATTTTCATAAAATTGCCAAATGAAAGATATCATCCTTAAAAAAACAAAAAATGTGCTTCTCATGGTGCTTATTTAGGATGAATAATCAATTAAAATTAAATAACATTGCTTTTAAAATGCAGATGTCCCCTGTGATATTATAACCAAACATTCACAAAATTTTATTTCTAAAGTCATTATGAAACGAAAAGGGGAAATATACTTAATTATGATATTAGTAATAATAGGAAGAGTATAGGAAATTAATGTATATCCTGAAATAATTTGGAAACCAAATTTTCTGAACTAGAAAATTTGGCTTTTAAACAGGAATATTCCAGTAGATCTCTTCCAAGTCAATTACTTTTTGATTTTCACAGTTCTGTCAAATAAAACAAAAACAAGCATAACCAAGATTACTATTTATAACCGTATTTATAAATAGTATTCACAAAGTTTTAATTGGATAAATTTGAAAGTTGTAGTTATTTATAGTTTATTAGTGATGGAATCAAAATATTAGCATAGAAAATTTCGGAAGTGTTTAACGGGAATTCAAGATTGATAATATCATGCTAGTTTACAGAAATTAAACCATTTTAGAAGAGTTTGAAACAATTGATGTTCTCATGCTGAAAGTCATAATTGTGCAGATTAGTACTGTTACAACACTCATGGTTCCCCACTTCAACAACTTTGTTCTTAATCTGTTACCCATTTTGGTGATTCTTTTTACTGATTATGTCAAAAATTTCTTTACTATCCTTAAACCTCTTACATTTTCCCTAAAACCACCGAAAAAAATTACTCTGACACTCGGAATGGATTATTGAAGTTGGTCTTCAAAGCACTGAGCAAATCTTAACTCGTAATTGTTTTCATATCAGTATTCATTGCTGCCTGCCTGGCTTTCATATGCACATCTCTCTAGAAATAGTATCTAGTAAAAAAAAAAATTTGTACTCACAAAGGATCATTAATGACTATCCTCAATGCATTGAGCAAATCTGTACTTGACATTGTGTTCAAGTTCAAACTAACAGCTGCTCCCTTGGCCTTCATGTGAGCAATGTTATCAGGTTGATCCGCAAATAAAAGAATGCCCACCATAGGGATACCCGTGATAGGTGGCCTCATAGATGCAGTTTGTTCCACCATGAGTTATAAAAGCTTTGGTTTTTGGATGACCTAGGATTGAGTGAATTTCACTAAAATTATTAATTATGTCTTTAAAATGAGAAATGAACATTATAATGCACTGAGTCTAGAGGCAGTGTTTTTTTTTAGATAACAGATTATTATACATGTGAAACCTCATTTAAATTGCTTTCAGAACTCAGAGCAAGAAGCATGTAAGTCTGCTAGAGAGGTAGATGAAGACTACATTAAAGAAGTGGTGTGTCACTTGAACTTCAAAGATGAATACAGGATTGGCAGGTGAATAAATTGAAGGGACATTTTGGGTAAAAAGAAGCAACATTGCAAAAAGAGGGGGGCATGTTAGAAACGTTATCTTAAAGAAATAGTGAAGTTGTTGAGTCGAATATGAAGGATGTCAGGGCAGCAGGAAGAGTGATGGTGGTGGCACTGGAACCATAAGAGGGAAAGCTATTTAATCGTAAAATGTTTCATTACTTAATGAAAAATATTGTAGATTTTTTTCCTAAACTGAGGGTTTTAGAGGCGAGGGTTTGGGGGGATGGGTTAGCCCAGTGATGGGTATTAAGGAGGGCGTGGATTGCATGGAGCACTGGGTGTTATGCGCGAACAATGAGTCATGGAACACTACATCAAAAACTAATAATGTACTGTATGGTGACGAACATAACATAATAAAAAAATAAATAATAATTTAAAAAATGGAGAATCACTGGCAATAGAAGAACTGTTCTTTTTCAATAGCATTTGAAGTACCCCTGCAAGTAGGAGAAAGATAAGTATAAGGAGAGAATTCAAAGACAGCAACAATTTAGGATGTTACAGAAAAATTCACCTGCGAGAAGTAATTATACCTGAAATAAAGGTATTTTGATTCTGGCCATAATGAATGTGAGTGTGTGTAATAAAATGCCAACTTTTATATTTTTTCCTTGTTTTTCCTAGGACTAGAAATAACACAAAGAACTTAAGTTTTATTTTCAGTATTTCAATAATAAATGCTCAGTAAATTCGTTTTTTGTTGAGCTATTGCTTTGCTCAGCTGTTATCAGCTGAAAACTCGTGTTTTCAGTATTTGTTCTCTGGAATCATACCAACAAAGTCATTCTCGGGGATCCACTTATGCAGCCAAGTATTGGGTCCTAAGGTTTCTGGTTTCTTGCCATCAAATCTCTATAGAACCTGATAGGGTAAGAAAAGACCTATTCCATGAATTGAACTTTGAAGTTACAGCATTAGAATTCTAGAGAGATTTAAAGACCTCTAGTTAAATGCCTTCCATATGACAGCTGAGGAAATGAGGACAGGAGGTGTTAGGTAATGAGAACCAATAAAACGCTGATGTAATAGAAGTGCTCGTATAACATGTATATGTTTTTTATGTTCAGATACGGAGTAAAGTCATGGCATTTCACACATCGTGGCATAGACAAATCATAGTGGCATAGATTATCAATGACAAAGTCATATATTTAAGAAATTGTTAGGCAATCATGATTCTAGTGCAGAAACAGTGGCAAATTAATCTATACATGTATCTTGCTATATACAATAGCTTGTGTTTTCTAAACTTAAATATTAACCTGTATTTCTTTTTGACAGTTACAGAAGAGAGTTTACTTATATACACTTGTTTCTCAAGTTCTTATAAAGGCTAATCTATGCACTCAGGTGCTTGTGAGAAATATTTTTGTTTCCTTATAATTTATTAATAATTCTGTTTAGGAAGTAAGTATAACTTCTTTTAGATTATAAATTGTTAAGCAATACCTCCAAGAAAAAATTCAGTTGATAATTTTTGACATGAACCCAGAGTATTACCGCTATTGCTAGGTTTGGAAATTCTTTTGATTTAGAAAGAGCTTGTTGATAATTTATAAATAACAACATGGCTGCTGAAAAAATTCCAAAATTGGAATGCTAAAATTTATTCAGCTGACTTTTATACTTAAAAAATGAGGCGCATAGCATTGCCTCTGATTGCACAGCACTGATTACTGTAATTTATTTATATGCCAGTACCAAAATATGGTGCCAATTTAGGAATTCCCAAGAAATCCCCATAAACTGGATTATGACTTATTAGTGTTTAACTTCTGTTATGTGAATGTAAAGTAACTTTAGATTATCAGCAAAAAATTAACATAGGTGATTAGGTCGAAGATTCTATCAGATAGGAAAAGATATTTTATATATTAAAAACTAATATATTTTATGGAGGAGGCATCTGAGCCCTTTTCATGCCAGTCTTCCTTCTGCTTGATTCCTTTTTTTCCCTTCTCCATCCTCAGTCAGGAGCAGTAATCTGGTTAGAAGCAGAGTCCATTTGAGGCCAGATTTTTTAATGTACAGGGTTCACCTTAAGGACAGGACCCATCTCCACCCTTTATCTTTTATCTTCCCATTTTAGACTTTGGTAGGGCCTATTCAGCCGGGCGGACTGATTTTTCTTTCTCTAAATCATTGTGACTGGTTTGGGCACCTGGACGCAGCTTGGTAGGCTCTGGCCATCCTTTCTCTGAATAGCACCCTGAAAACCACACTGAATAGGCCTATCCAAAGTTTAGGGGAAATAAAAGAGGCCAGGATTACATGGGAAGTGCAAAAATGCATGATGCATTCAGATTTTTATCAATATTGCCTAACATTGTGCTGGTACAGCTACTATTAAAGTTTAACTTTTTCCTGATAACGTCTGTAGTGTATACAGTGCCCTCAGGAATCCTTCATCAAAAAGGAACAAATGACAAAGCAAAATTTGGTTATTTTTGTACCTGCCCACAGTACCATTATAATACCAAAATTTCATATGGAAATATATATATATATATACACACATATATATATATGCATATATATATATGTGTGTATATATAATCTCATAGTTTTAATGTCAAGGTTACTGTCAATAAAAGATACCCTTTGTACTACTTCAGCATCTGCCATGTATATTTTGGTTTTAAACTGGTAGATAAATTGTAGGTGTAATAGTTTACCTTTCTTGCAGGAAATGTTTGTAATCAAAACTTTTAAAGAGTTTACTCATTAAGTAGTTGTTCACTAAAAGGTATTTTATCTACCTTTTGTGGAATCTGGGCAAGGGCTCATGCAATCACATCGGCTCTTTCTTCTGTCATGTTATTAACCATCGACCCCAGAGTAAAAACCACAATACCATGTTCTCCAGAGCTCTGGGCAAATTCTTCCATTTCCTATGAAGAAAGAATTTGCTCCATCACAAAAGAAGAACAGCAAACCAAACACTGTTAAAGGGATTACTATAAACAAATAGAAAAAAATCAAATATAATCAGGAATTAAAGTAGCATCTATTTTTTAATTGTAAAATTCATATAAATTTTACCATCTTAATTGTACCTAAGTGTACAGTACAGTAAGTATATTCATTATATTCATTGTGCAATCTTCAGAACTTTTTTATTTTATAAAACTGGAACTCTATACCTATTAAAAGAACTCTCTATTTCCCTTTTCTCTAGTGCTTGGCAGTCATCATCCTACTTTCTGTTTCTATGAATTTGACAAGTCTAGATGCCTCATATAAGTTGAATTGTATAGTATTTGTCTTTTTGTGACTGACTGATTTCACTCACAACAACTTTGTCCATGTTGTGACATGTGTTGAATTTCTTTCCTTTTAAAGGCTGAGTAATAGTCCATTGTTTGTATTTACCACATTTTGTTTATTATTTTATCTGTTGATGGCCACTTGGGTTGCTTTGGCCTCTTGGTACTTTATTAATAGTGTTGTCTGTGAACATGGGTCTACAAATATCTCATCTGGATCCTGATTTCAGTTCTTTTGGATATATACCCAGAAGTGGAATGGGGGGATCAGGTGGTTAATTCTGTTTTAATTTTTTGAGGAAGCTCCTTATTGTTTTCAGTAATGGCTGTTTTTTTTTTTTTTTTTTTTTTTAACAGACCTAATCCCTCAGGTCCTTGAGAAAGAGATGTGTGCATGAGGTCAATTTCTTCTATTTATATTTGTGCAAATGAGTGTGTGTGTGTGTGTAGGCAAGAAACGAAATAGAGCCTGTGCACAATAGTGAGGGGGAGATACTTTTAGACAATAATAGACAATGTACCCAGGCTCTCTATCAATAATGTTATTAATTACTACTATACATTCTTGGAAGCAGGCCACACAGCAGGATCTTAAGTTACCTTTAATTCTTTATTGTTATAGTTCTACTAAATCATTTGTGTTTATTTCAGGCAGGTTTTCTGGAGTATTATTTCAGTCATTAGTATTTCATTTCCCTGACTATGAGCACTAAGAAAAGGTTACTTATGAATAAGATAACTTTATATCTATCATTATCTCAGACTTATAATCCTTTATACCTTACCTTAAACTTCGTCAAAATTTCCCAAACTCTCTCCTTAAATTACTAATTGCCAACATTGAGGAGTGCGGTATTGTAGTTTGGAATTTCTATGAAATCATCCTACGAGTCTTCTTTATAACCCAGAAATACATTGTGTAGTTACCTTTTTTGAGTAACAATATTGCAGGTTTGTTTACATATGATACCATTTGCCCTGAAATCCTACTGTAAAATTTATGTCTCATTAGAATGTGCTTTGTGTAACTGGCAGTGAGGGGCGGGGCCCAGGTCATCACCACAGTGAGGGCCCCATGGAGCCCTTGCACCACAGTGGTAGAGCTACACCAGGGTTCTCTCAGCAGAGCTGTGGTCACCCTCCTGAGTAGCTCAGTTCAGACTTGATAATGCTCTTGGTGAAGACATGTTTGCCTGGAATTGTTTCAGAGTCATTCTGTCTTCTTGTCCCTGATCCATGCCACCTAAAAATAAGTATATTACTTTCTATACTAGCATAACTCCACACTGTTCAGTGTACTGTCCTTCCAAAGGGGGAAAAATGTAGAGGAGCAAAAGTTTCCTGGATACCTGATCAAAACAATATGCTTTTTTTTTTTTTCCCAAAACCATACACTTATCCTTTTCTCCCACCCCTCCTGTCCATCCGTCCATCTGTTCGTTCCTTCCTTCCTTCCTTCCTTCCTTCCTTCCTTCCTTCCTTCCTTTCTTCCTTTTCTTTAAATTGATTATTCTTTTCTCTCTGGGACATAATGATCTAGCTTTCCAATATAAAAACTATACTTTCTCATCCTAATCATTGTCACAAAACTTCTTTTCAAAATCATTTTTAGAGAAAAAGGAAACAGTTTTCAAACCTCAGTGGTCTTGTAGACTCTATTTTATAGAACATTCTTCAAAAGTATAATTCCCTCGTGATGGCATTAATCTTAATATGATACTGAACTTTCCTATGACTCACATAGTGTATCCTGGTGTAGTGTGTGTGATTCCAGTGACTGTAGCAACAGTTAATTATCTATTTTCAGTGTTTTGTTTCACTGGCCTAAAACTTCTCCATTCATGCTGTGGAAGATGGTCCTCTATAGTATTATACTAATGTATTCTCTGCAGATTAATCACTGATACAGACTGGTTGTTCTCATTCCCTGACATTCTTATGAAAAGAAGCTTATTGCAAGAAAATTTGCCAAAGTGCAAAAAATTGCAAAAAAGGAAATAAGTTTTACTCATGCTGTCTAACTGGGGATATGCCTGGTATAAAATTTGTAGGCTTTATTTTTTTTAATTGAAATATACATATGATATATAACATTGTGTAACTTAAGGTGCACAACATGTTGACTTGATACATTTATATATTGTAATATGATTTCCATCGTAATAGTAGCATCTCTATCATGTCACATAATTATTTACTTCCTGTGGTTAGGATAATTAAGATCTAGTCTCTTAGCAAGTTTGAGGTTTATAATACATTATTTTTGTATTCACTATACTGTGCATCAGCTCTCTAAGACTTACTACTGCTAGTTGTAAGTTTGTACTCTTAAACAATATCTCTCCTATTTCCTCGCTTGCCAGGGTGGTTAGCCCCTGATAACTGCTATAACCATTCTCTATTTTTATGAGTTTGGCTTATTTAGATTCCACATATAAGTGATATAGTATTTATTTTTTTCTCTTTTTGAAAAGATAAAATTGACAAACCTTTACATAGACAAAGAAAAAAACTCAAAATTAGAAATGAGAGAGGTGACATTGTAATTGATAATACAGAAATGTGTAGGATCATAAAAGATTACTATGAATAATTATATGCCAACAAGTTAGATAACATAGAAGAAATGGATAAATTCTTAGAAAAACACTACCTACCAAGACTGACTAATGAAGAAGTAGACATCTGAACAGACCAATAATGAGTAAAGAGATTGAATCGGTAATCAAAATTCTCCCAACACAGAAACTCGCCAGGAACAGACAGCTTCACTGGTGATTTCTACCAAACATATAAAGAAAAATTAATGCCAGTCCTTCTTAAATTCTTCCAAAAACTTGAAGAGGAGGGTGCACTTACAAAATCATTCTCCAAGGCAAGCATTATCCTGATACTAAAACCAATAAGGACACTACAAGAAGGAAAACAATAAATCAATATCCCTGATGAATATAGATACAAAAATTCTCAACAAAATATTACCAAATTGAATTCAAGACCATATTAAAAGGATTATACAACATAACCAGGTGGGATTTATCCTTGGTATGTAAAGATGGTTCAACATGGAACTCAATCACAGTAATACATCACATTAATAGAATGAAAGACAAAAATAACGTGATCCTCTCAATAGAGGCAGAAAAGGATTTGACAGAATACAACATCTTTTCATTATAAAAACCCTCAACATATTGAGTATAGAAAGAACATACCCTAACATAATAAAGGTTATAGATGGCAAACCCACAACTAACATATTAAATGGTGAAAAATTGAAAGCTTTTCCTCTAAGAACGGGAAGAAGATAAGTGTGCCACTCTTGACACTCTTATTCAATACAGTACTAGAAGTCCTAACTAGAGCAACTAGGCAAGAAAAGAAGTAAAAGGCATCCTATTGGAAAAGAATAAGTAAAATTATGGTTATTTGCAGATGATACAATTTTGTATATAGAAAATTCCAAAGACTAACCCAGAGAAACCGTTGGAACTAATCAACTATTAAAGTTGCAGATATAAAATTGACATACAGAAATCAGTTGCACTTTTATACACCAAAAATGAAACATCTGAGAAATAAATACTATCTTGTTCACGAGAGCATCAAAAACAATAAAATGTCTAGGTGTAAATTTAACCAAAGGAAAAAAAAATAAATTTAACCAAAGAAGTGAAAGGTCTGTACAACAAAAACTGCAATACTTTGTGGGGGGAAAATAGAAGACACAAATGGGAAGACATCCCATGTTCATGGATGCAAAGAATTAATATTGCTATAATGTCCACACTACCTAAAGCCATCCATAGATTCAATGCAATCCCTATCAAAATATCAATGACAGGGGCACCCGGGGGGCTCAGACTGTTAAGGGTCTGACTCTTGATTTTTGGCTTGGGTCATGATCTCAGGGTCGTGAGATGGGACCCTGTGTCGGGCTCTGTGCTGAGCTTGGAACCCGCTTAAGAATCTTTCTTTCCCTCTCCCTCTGCCTCTCCCCCCAACTCATGCTCTCTTCCTCTCTCTAAAAAAATAAAAATATAAATAAATGAATAAATGATATTCTTCACAGAAATAGAACAATCCTAAAATTGGCATGAAACCACAAAAGACTGCAAAAAGAACAAAGCTGAAGTCATCACACTCCCTGATTTTAAACTGCATTTCAAAGCTATAGTAACTAAAATAGTATGGGACCTGCATAAAAACAGAATATAGACCAGTAGAACAGAATACAAGAGTCCAGGGGTACCTGGGTGGCTCAGTCAATTGAGTGGCTGGCTCTTGATTTTGACTCAAGTCATGATCTCAGGGTCCTGGTAATCAGTCAAGCCCTGTGTCAGGCTCCGTGCTCAGCAAAGAGTCTGTTGGAGGATTCTCCCTCCCTCTGCCACTACCCCCAGTCACATGTGTGCATTTTCTCTCTCTGTCTCAAATGAATTAAAAAAAGAATATAAGAATCAAATTATGCATATATGGGAATACCCAATGGGAAAAAGATGATCTCTTCAGCAAATGGTGTTAGGAAAACTGCATATACATGCAGAAAAATGAAATTGGACCCCTATTTTACACCACTCACAAAAATTAACCCAAATATATCAGAGACTTAAACATAAGATGTGATACCATAACACTCCTAAAAGAAAACATAGGGAAGAAGCTCTTTGACATTGGTCTTGGCAGTGATCTTTTTGGACGTGAGACCAAAACCACAAACAACAAAAACAAAACCAATAAGTGAGACTACATCAAACTTAATACCTTTCATATAGCAAAAGAGATGACGAAATGAAAAGCAACCTACAGAATGGGGCACGGGTTTTATTGCAAACCATATATTGGATAAGGGGGTTAATATAAAAAATAAGGAACGCCTACAACTCAATTACAAAAAACAATCTGATTGAAAAATGGGCAGAGGAACTATATAGACATTTTTCCAAAGACATCCAAATGGCCAACCAGGTACATGAAAAGATGCTCAACATCACTAATCATTAGGGAAATGTGAATCAACACTACAATGAGATTTCACCTCATGCCTGTTAGAATGGCTATTATTAGGAAGTGATAAGTGTTGACGAGGATGTGGAGAAAAGGGTATCCTTTCACACTGTACGTGGGAGTTTAAATTGCTTCAGCCACTAATGATAACAATGTGGAGATTCCTCAAAAACTAGATCAAAACTAAACTAAAACTAGATCAAAAACTAAAAATAGATCTACCTTATAATCCAACAATTCCACTTCTGGGTGTATACTTGAAAGAAAAACAGGATATTGACAAGATATATGAACTCCCATGTTTGTTGAAATATTATTTACAACAACCAGTGGAAACAATCTAAGTGCCATTTGTGACCATATGGGTGGATCTTGAGGACATTATGCTAAAATTTGTATGTTTTCATTCTAATCTTTAGTCATATAATTAAATCTACATTATGACATATGTTTTGAAGATTTTAATCCTAATTTGTTTTCTTTTTTCATCCTGCAAGAAAAGTGTGATCTTATATTTATCATTTTGCCCCTCTCTTTTCAACTAAATCTCATATTACAGCTCATTCAGTGTAATTAAGCATTCTTTGATTAAACCTATCATAATGGTGTGGTATACACAAATATAGGTTATTTAATTATTACTTAATTTTGGATATGTAGATTACTTCCAGTGTTTACTTTTATGAATAATTGCCTCAAATAAATTTTGTACATCTTGATTATTTTTCTCTGCATAGTTTTATGAGTAAATTATGAAGCCAAAGTCTATAAAGCATTTTTAAGACTCTTTTTTTTTTAGATTTTATTTAGTTATTTGACAGAGAGAGACACAGCGAGAGGGGGAACACAAGCAGAGGGAATGGGAGAGGGAGAAGCAGGCCTCCTGCCGAGCAGGGAGCCCCCCCCCCCCATGCGGGGCTTGATCCCAGGACTCTGAGATCACGACCTGAGCTGAAGGCAGACGCTTAACAACTGAGCCACCCAGGCGCCCCCATTTTTAAGACTCTCGATGCATTTTGCCAACTGTCTTAATTCTTTAAAAAGGGTATAAAAATTTTCTGAAAACTTAATAATTAATGGAAAAGTAAGTAGTTTGGAGAAACCATTTCTTTATATAATTCTTAACAATCAATGACATGGATTCAAATCTTGTTTTTGCAACTTAAGAACGACAGCTACTATTAGTAATTATTATAATACTGCTATTTATCCTTCTCCTTGTCCTTCTCTTTCTCATCTTTTTCCCCTTCCTATTGACAGTTACTTTTTCAAAACTGAATGAGGAAATCTTTCAAGAGTAAGATTAGATAACATAGAACTTTCACTAATCTTATCTCAATCTTTGAACCTTGCGAAAGTTATAGATTGCCTAAACAATTTGCAATCAAAAGGTACGCTGTGTTTTACTCTCAAATAAGATACCAGTTTTATGTTGCCACCACTAAGGAGATAGACAAAAAGGATCTCTTAAGAGATCATAAAATCGTCCACTAAAGATCACTTGCTTCTTATTTTTGTCTTAAAGGTATATAAATTTAGCAGTGCCTGGGTGGCTCAGTCAGTTAGGCATCTGCCTTTGGCTCAGGTCATGATCCTGGGGTCCTGGGATCATACCCTGCATCAGGCTTCCTGCTCAGTGTTTGCTTTTCCCTCTCTCTCTGCCCCTCCGCCCACTCATGCACACTCTTTTTCCCTCCTTCAAATAAACTCTTAAAAAAATAAAAAAGGTATATCAATTTAAAACATATTAGTTTCTTGTTCTCCTTCATAAGGAATATCATCCTATAAACTGAACAGAATCTTTATAATTTTAAACTGTGGGCAATTTTCAGATTCAAGTAGAGATCATTTGGTCTTTATAATATGTGCAGAATTTATGGTTCTTATTATATATGCAGTGAACAATTTCTCTGTGTTCATTCTCTCAGGCAGCTATGGTGTTGAGATATATGTTCTCTAGGGGAGCTTTACTGAGGTTTTCTGTAAGTTTGGTGTAGGTAGACAACAGCTGTTCTAATAGACTACACCATCTCTTCTAAGATGCTCTGAGATGTAAAACCATGGGATCTCATATGAGGAATGATTTAAATGCTGGAGTGGAAGCAAGTAAATGTTGGATTTGGCTCTGAAATTGTTGGGGAACACATTTATATTGTTGAATAATGGTTTTACTTTTAGTTAGAGCACTATTAAAAAGCCTTAACTCATACAAAAATTTTTTTAGCATTTTAATGTACTTACCTCATTGCCTACACTTGTACATTTACTTTTAAACAACTCCATAGGAAACATGCTCTCTAGGACTTTGTGAGAATATAATCTTGGTGTGTTGGAAAACCAGTTCCTATTAAATGAGAAATTAGATCTGGATGGCTGGCAGCCATTGGATTGATTGTTAATAGTATGTGATAGTAACAAATTAACAGTGATGACAGTAGTTAACATTTCTTCTGGAACACTGAGTATGTGCCAGAGACATTTTGGATGTTTTATATGTACTATTTTTCCCCCTACAACAAAAACATGAGGTTGGTACTATTATTAGGAGTAAGTGTCATCTCCCTATGAACATTGTAGTCAGTTTTCTAACATTGTTGCCTGTATTTTGCAACAACCTGCTAAGTGGTCCCCCGTTCCACTCTTGCTCCTTTACAATCTAACTCAGTGACTACATCCTGAGGGATATTTTATTAAAAAGGAAATGTAATCATATTTCTCCTTTTCTTTTAAGCCTTTTCATTTTCTCCTTAATGCCCACACTAGATGTTTCAAACTCTTTATAATTAGCTGTCTCCAACTTATCTCTCCAGCGTCATCTGTTCCTTTACTTAATCTCTTCCTGCTAGACTAAATTTGGAGTTCTTGGGAACTGTCATTCTTACTCTACCTGCTTTTCTTTTGTGTTTTCTTCTACCTTCTGCTTCCCTTTTCTACATATTCCTGCATATCCTTTAGATCTCACCTTAATTATCAGTTTCTATGATTCCCATTGAATGTTCCTTACCATTGTGATCTTTTCTTTATTATAACATGTTTCATACAGTTTTTATTATGTGCTTATATTCTCTCTTTCCAGATAGGGTGTCAGGTAGAAACTGTCTACAGTTCTTCTCTGAATATTGGCACTTACCTCTGTAGTATGCTAGCTACTTTGTAAGTATTCTTTTAATGGGTATTTAATACTTATATGTTGAATAATGTAGGCCTTTCATTTAACTGACACTATTCTCAGTCTCCTAGGTATTCCACTTTATTTTGTAATGATAATGAAATTCAGATACTTGTGTTGACATAGAAATACATGAGTTTCTAATTAGCAGATCACTATATCTGGCTCCCTGTGTGTCTCTCACTATAAATAAACACTCTGAATAAAGAATACAGAGTCATTCATATTGAAAATGCAAAGTAAACAAAGCAAAACCAAGAAATACATTACCTTTGGCAAGGGTTTGCAGGTTTGCAGTAGAGTCCTCCAACAAATTCAAAATGTGGTAGGAGTGGGCAAGGAAATTCAAAATCCCAGTAGGTTTGGATGAGCCATATTTGAGCCTTCCCCATTAACTCAGATAATGTAGTAGGCCTTCCTGAAGGGAAAAACACATACAAAAACAAAAACAAATGTTAGACCAAATGAGAATATTGACATGTGACTATAGTAGGTGATTTTCTAAAAGGATTTTGGAATGATGTAGCTAAAGATGTTTGAAAGTATTCTTTGGAAAAGCAATTGTGTGTGTATGTATGTGTGTGTGTATCTATAAAAGTGTATCTATAGATTTACATATATAAAATGCGAATGAGAGAAATGTGAGAGGAACCTTGTGTGTCTAATGTCATTATCAATACATTCATCATTTTTTAAAAGATTTTACTTATTTCAAACAGAGAACGAGAGAGAGCTTGAGCGGGGTTTGGGGGGGGGGCAGAAGGAGAGGGAGAAGGAGACTCCCTTGCTGAGCAGGGAGTCCGACATGGGGCTCAATCCCAGGACTGTGGGATCATGACCTGAGCTAAAGGCAGACATTTAACTGACTCAGCCACCCAGGTACTCATTATTAACAATTATTAAACATAAGCCATATAGATTTAAACATGCAGTTGTATTTTTTCTCTAAAGCTATAAAAATAAAAGTTGCAAATGTATTTCAACTATACAATTAACCCTACCATATTCATGAAAACACCTTTTCCTAGAGTACTCCATCTAGTTACTACAATTTAGCAACCTAGTTCCTTGATCCTAGATTTTCCAAGTAGTGTGAGGTTTTAGAGTATGGCTCATTTCTTTGTAGTTATGATTGGTTCATGTTAGTACTTTAACAATCGTTGTTTATGAAATTAAAATATTTACAATTAGCTGAAAATTCCTCATAGATTATGGAAATAGGGATTTTTTGCTCACCTTTAGATTATTTTTTTAAAAAGGAGGGACATAGTGATAAAAAGATATAGACAAATCTTGCATGTCCACCCCTGAAAAAGATTTTAGGCTTTTAAAACATGATTTATAAGCACTTACTGAAGGAATGTGGAATCATTAGAAATCTCAAATTATAGGTTCCCAAGTCTGAGATAGAGCCACTCTAGTTCTCAATCATGAAGGAATCCTTCTGGTAATATGGTGAAGTAGTTTAGTTTTAAATAAGGAAACTGAGCTACATAAGTAGAAACAATTTTCTAAATGCTACAATATTCATGGTAGAAATATGGATGTAACTCCTCAATCTACATCTTTATTCATCAAGACATTTTATAAAGTTTCTAAGTGACTTTTTTTAAATTAAAAAAAAAAAACTCCTTAGTTAAGATGGATATATAACTCCTTAAAGATGTCCGAAGTGCTTCAATTTGTAATTTATGACTTCCTAGAGTGTCCTGTACTAATAATGGGCCATGGGATTCTAACTGACCCTATAATATAAGCCTTTCCTAATACTTTTGAGATTCACAGATCATTTTATATTTTCATTTTATCATTTCATTTATAAAATAAAAATTCTTCTGACTTATACAAACTTACCTTCTAAGGCACTAGGAAAGTTAAGACTTTACACTATCAGCTAAAAACATGACTTACCTAGTACTTCACTGTAAAATTGATGCCACTTCTTATTAGATATTTGGAACCAGAAGTCAAAATAAAGCATATATATCATATTTTGTACCCTCTCCATGAATGTCATTTGATCACTTAATTCTGACATAACAACAGGTGTGTAGGACGGAGGGAAAGGAAGTCCTCCACTATGCCTTTCAATTGTATAGCCAGGAGAGAAGCAAAGACTGTACACTAAAGGTATTTTAAGTAGCTCAGCCAGCAGCTCACCACAGGGTCCAATGGCATCTGCAAGAATGACATCAAAACTTGATTCTTGTATTTTGTCATAAGTTTCTTGTTCAAAATGACATCTTCACAGAGCTTCTCAAAAATATGAGTATTCCAAAAATAATTTTCTCATTATTAGAAAATATGTCCAATATGCATCTTTTGTCACGGATGTCCATTTCCTGACTTGTGTGAAAAAAGTCTCCAAATAGTCTTTAGTTAAAGATGTGGGAAATGTCTCAAATTTAATACCAGATGGATTTTTGAGATCATGAAACAGGGAAGCTGATGCTTTCAGAACAGTGACCTCATGACCCCTCGTGAGAAGTTCATCCAGAATTGCCCTTAAATTGATCCAATGACTACATTCCATTGGCCACACCAGGACACTTCCACAACTCCCAGAGCTAAAGTAGCAATTCAGCTGTAGTGGCAGCAGAAGTGAGATCCATATCATAGACATACTGATCATATGCAATACTTCCTTTAAACTTCTGTTCCTTTCTGCCATTGCTCGTGCTTATATCCAAGGAGAAATCAATCAAGAAGTTAAAATATAATATAACTCCTATACCTCAAAGTAAATGCATTATATGAAGAATCGGGGGACAAAGAAAGCAAGTGAAGGGACAAAGTATAGAATTTGTGTTTACAGAGTGTGTTTAATCCTGTTTTATGATTATCAGTGCTATCGCCCAGCTAGGAATTGATGATCTTGCATGTACAAATCAACTATATTATGTAAGAAATAAGATTAGTGTAAAAACAGTGGCAAGAGAGGCTCTCTGCAACCTCCTTGTCACAGAATTACAGATAGGGTGACATCAGCAAGATGGAGGGTTAGGAGGTCCCAACACTTGCATTCCCCACAAAAACAACAAAAACATTAAACAACCGCAAACTAATAAAAATTATTTTGAGAAGGGTCTGGACACAATGTAGACAGAGCAGAAAGCTTAAAGAGCTCAAAAATGGAGCATGTCCAGGGGTGCCTGGGTGGCTTAGTAAGGTAAGCGTCTGCCTTCAGCTCAGGTCATAATCTTGGGGTCTTGGGATTGATCAAGCCCCGAGTTGGGCTCCCTGCTCAGCAGGGAATCTGCTTCTCCCTCTCCCTTTGCCTCCCCTCTCCTTGCTCATGCGTGTTCTCTCTCTCAAATAAATAAAATCTTTAAAAAACAAAGCAAAAACAATGGAGTATGGCCATGTAGAGAAGTGTAGGAAGCATTTTACCTACCCCATCTTCCAATCCAGAGTGGCACAGCACCAGGAGGGAATCCCTCACGGGGTGGGGGAAGGGACTGTAGAGAACCCCAGTAAGCCTCACAATCATCAATTGTTTGCAGCCCTTGCTACTGAGGACTTCCATATTCTTCACTAACACTGATTCCAGCTGACAGAGCTGTCAGGCCTAGAGGTGTCATGATGATGAGACCTGGTCCTTGGGGCACCATTATTGCTGTGCCCCACTGTCTCAGATTGGGATGCCACAGTACCTTGCCATCTATGGGACCAGAGCTGCTGCTGCTCTGTGTCCTGCTCCCTAGTACCAAATTGATGCTTTGACTTGCCATACCTGGAGTCATGCTACTACCGCTTTGCACTCTACACTGTATTCTAAATTGTGGCTTTGACCAACAATTACCTAGGCTGAGCTGCTTCTGCTCTACGCCCTGTCTCTGGGTCCTAAGCCATGGTTTTAACCTTTCATTGCTGGGGCCACAGTGCTGCTACTCTGAGCTTCACCCCTGGATCCTAACTCAGGTCTTTGGTCTGCCATTAGCAGGGCCATGCTGCTGATTCTCTGCAACTCACCCTCTGGGTCCTGACGTGTGGCTTTAATGGACTATCACTGGGTGTGTGCTGCTGCTGCTCGAGGACTCTTTCTGGCATGAGAGATGGAACTCTGATCCACTACCCTCAAGCTGTGTTGCTGTAGTATCCTGTCTCCCTGGGCCCAAATCACTGCTGAACCCTGTCATCTAAGGGCTTGTGCCATGAGGCAAACCCCAGACACAAAGTCCAGCTCCATAGGAGATTGGCACATGCTTGTACCTCGGACTAGCACCACGGTGACAGCAAATGCACCTGCATGCCACAGCCAAAGCAATGTAGTATTTCTACATGAGCCTGTTCCCAGGACCTCAGCCCTCCTGCCATTGTGAGTGCCAGTGCACCAGACCTGGTGCCAAGAGGGACTTCCTCGGTTAGAACTATTTGCCATGTGCCCAAAAGGGGACCAGTAGGATCAAAGCAGACTTCACCTTTAGTGACCCCAAAACCCCTAGCTGTCACTGCCACCTGCAGGACCTCTGTAGCCTTAGCCACAGAAGACCCCTGCAGTCTTTGCGGATTTGGCCTATGCTGATGGAGCTGCACAGAAACTATACCACTGTGTACTCCCAGGAACAAAGATACTATACTCTACATATCCAGTGGCCTTGAGGCAACCTTCCAGTGAAAGTCTTTCCCCAAAAAAGTCCAGAACTGCTGAGAAAGTGACTGCAACTTCTAATGCACAGATATCAACACGAGCCATCAGAAACATGAAAAGGGAAGGACACATGACACCACCAAAGGAACACAATTTTTCAGTAACCAATCCCAAAGAAATGGAGATATGAGAGTTATTAGAAAAAATACAAAATTATTTTAAGGAAGTTCAGTGAGATTTAAGAGAACATAGAGAAACAATTCAATGAAATCAGGAAAACAATGCATGAGCAAAATGAGAAGTTGCACAATGAAATAGAAATCATAAAAAGAACTAAACAGAAATTCTGAAACTGAAGGATACAATGAATAAAACGAAAAGCAACAGAGAACTTCAACATTAGGCTCAATCAAGTGGAAGGAATAATTATGAATTTAAGACAGATGTCTTGATATTATCTGATCAGAGGACAAAAAAGGAAATAAGAATGAAAAGTAGTGAAGAATGCTTATGTGAATTTTGGGGCACCAGCAAGGAAGCAATATTCACATTATGCAAGTCCCAGAAGAGAGAGAAATGGACAGGAGACTTATTTAAAGAAATAATGGCTGAAATTTTCTGAAATCTGTTGAAATACATGGCCATTCAAGTACATGAAGTTCAAATATCAAATAGAATTAACACAAAGAGATCTTCATTGAGAAACAGTATAATCAAGCTCTCAAATATTAAAGACAAAGATCATTTTGTAAAGCAGCAAGAGAAAAAGGACTTCTCACATACAAGGGAACCCCAGTAAGACCATCAGCAGACCAGAAGAGAGGGAATGATAGAGTCAGTGTTCAAAGAAAAAAAACTGCCCACCAAGAATACTTTACTCAGAGACATCTGGGTGTTCTCAGTTGGTTAAAGGGGCTGCCTTTGGCTCAGGTCTTGATCTCAGGATCTGGCTCCCTGCTCAGCGGGGAGTCTGCTCTTCCCTCAGCCTCTGCCCCTCCCCCCCACTTGTGCTCTTTCTGTCTCTCTAATAAATAAATAAAATCTTAAAAAAAAAAACTCTGCATCAAACTAAGTATCTCCTACATAGCAAAGGAAACAATCAAAAAATTGAAAAATCAATCTACAGAATGGAAGACAATATTTGCAAATCTTATATTGGATAAGGGATTAATGTCCGAAATACATAAAGAACTCATACAACTCAATAACAAAAGAAGCAAATAATCTAATTAAAAATGGGCAAAGGACCTGAATAGACATTTTTCCAAAGAAGACATATGAATTGCAAATAAGTACATGAAAATGTGGTCAACATCATTAATCATTAGGGAAATGCAAATCAAAACCACAATAAGGTATCACCTCACACCTGTTAATATAGCTATTATCAAAAAGATGAAATTTAAGAAGTCAGGATGTGGAGAAAAGGGAATTCATACCATTTTGGTGGAAATGTAAATTGGTATGTCCATTATGGAAAACAGTGTCACAGTTCCTCAGAAAATTAAATGTTGAGATGCCACATGATCCAACAATCCCATTTGGGGGTATGTATCCAAATGAAATGAAATCACCATTTCAAAGAGGTATCTGAACTTCCATATTTATTGCAGCATTATTCACAATAGCCAAAATATGGAAACAACCTAAATGTCCGGACAAATGAATGAATAAAGAAAATGTGGTACATATACCAAGGAATGTTATTCAGCCATAAAAAAGAAGAAAATTCTTCTTTTGCCATTTGCCACAAGTCACAACGTGGATATATTTGGAGGGCGTTTATGTTAAAGGAAATAAGCCAGGGAGAGAAAGATAGTGTTTGGTGTCACTTAGGTGTGGAATCTTTAAAAAAAAAAAAGCAGATTTTATAGAAAAAATAGAATAGTACTTGTCAAGGGCTGAGGGGAAGAGCAAATGGAGAAATGTAGGTCAAAGGGTGAACTCGTAGTTACAGGAAGAATAAGTTGAGAATATAATATGCAGTATGGAGACTATAGTTAATACTACAGTATTGTATTGTTGAAAGTTGCTCAGAGTAGGTCTTAAGCATTTTCACACAAAAAAAACTTTATGTGATGTAATGGATGTGTTAATTATCTTGATCTTGGTAATTATTCCACAATATTTATATCAACTCATCATGCTGTATGCTTCATATATATATATATAATTGTATTTCCTGATTATTTCTGAATAAGGTTGGGAAAGAAGAATTAGAAATAATTATACACCTGAATCACGACTTCTTGGATATCAATATTCAGAGATTTTTGTTTTGTTTTTTAAAAAACTTTGACTTTGTTGACATGCAATTCCCATATCCTACAATTGGCCAATTTAAAATGTACAATTCAGTGGTTCATAGTATATTTGTAGAATCGTGCAACCATGAAAACATTTTCATCATCCTGCATTTTCATCTTCCTGCAAAAAAGCCTATAACTTTTAGCCATTACCCCTCAACTTTTGCATTACCCCAGCCATAGGCAACAATGAATCTACTTTCTATCTCTACAGATTTGCCTCTTCTAGGTGCTTCATGTAAATGAAATCATACAATATGTGATGTTTGTGACTTGCTTCTTTAAATTAGCAAAATGTTTTAAAGGTTTATCTCTATTGTACCATGAATCGGGACTTCATTCCCTTTTATTACCAAATAACATTACATGGGATAGATATACCACATTTTGTTTATTTATTAGTCAATAAGCATTTGTGTTTCCTTTTTTAAAATTTTTTGGCCATTAATAATGTTTATTAACATTAATGTACAAGTTTTGTGTGGACATGTTATCCTTTTTCATGGGTATATTCTGAGAAGTGGAATTGTTGGTTCATATGTTAACTGTGTGTAACCTTTGAGGAATTTGCTAACTATTTTCCAAAGTGGTTGTACCACTTTTAATTCCCAGAAGCAATATATAAGGATTTTAATTTCCCAAATTCTTGCCAAAACTAGTTATTATTTGTCTTTTCATTTATAGCTATGCTGCTGGGCATGAGGTTGTATCTTGTGGTTTTGACTTATATTTCTCTGATGCGTAATGATGTTGATCATTTCTTTTTCATGTGCTTATTGGCTATTTGTATATCTTCCATGTAGAAATTTCTTTTAGATACTTTATTTTTTTTTAAATTTTATTTGTTTATTTGAGAGAGAGAGAGACAGCGAGAGACAGAACAGAAGCAGGGGGAGTGGGAGAGGGAGAAGCAGGCTTCTTGCCAAACAGGGAGCCCAGATGCGGGGCTCCATCGATCGCAGGACCCTGGAATCATGACCTGAGGGGAAGGCAGACGCTTAACAACTGAGCCACCCAGGCTCACTTAGCTCATTTTTTGATTGGATTATTTGTCTTCTTCTTATTGAGTTGTAGGAGTTCTTTATGTGTTTTCAGTACAAGCTCATTATCAGACATGATTTGCAAATATATTCCCCAATTCTGTGGGAGTTTTTTTGTTGTTTGTTGTTTTGTTGTTTCTTGTTGTCACCCAGGTGCCCCAGTATTTTCTTTTTCTTTTTTTTTTTTGAAAGATTTTATTTATTTATTTGACACAGAGAGAGAGATCACAATAGGCAGAGAGGCAGGCAGAGAGAGAGGGGGAAGCAGACTCCCTGCTGAGTAGAGAGCCCAATGCGGGGCTCGATTCCAGGACGCTGAGATCATGACCTGAGCCAAAGGCAGAGGCTTTAACCCACTGAGCCACCCAAGCACTCCAGTATTTTATTTTTCTTGATGCAATTATAGATGGGGTTGCTCTCCTCTCTTAATTTCTCCTTTTTTTTTTTTTTTTTGGTAGTTTTATGCTTTTACTAACACAGATATAACATGCACATAAACTGTCTATTCAGTTTCTTCACTGTGCATCCTGGCATTGGGATTGATGACTCTGATGGCCATCTGGGCTGCTCTTTCCATAATGACATTGTGGTTCTTGGAGGAGATATTGGGTGTAATCTCTGCACAGTAAGATTTTTTGCACATCAGCAGCACTTCAAGCTCCTTGATGTGTGGACTAGGAACTAGAAGCCACTTGGTGGCACAAAGCATGTGCTTTGTTTTCTTGTTGCTCCCATAGCCAATGTTGGGCATCAAGATCTAGCCCCTCAATCTTCTGGGAATCTTATTGTCAGTGCCTCTGGGTTTCTGCCAGTTGTGCTTAATTTTGACATATAGCTCTGACTGGTGCCAGCTGAACTTCTTGGTCCTCTTTTTAATGATCTTGGGCTTTATCAGAGGTCTGAAGGTGGCCATGGTATTGAGTAGGAGATGGCTGCTCCCTTCTCAGGCAGTGCTGAGGAAAAGAGCTTAATTTTTGCTTCTGATAGTTGATGTTAGTGTATAGAAATGCAACTTATTTTTGTGTATTGATTTCGTATATTATGACTTTACTGACTTTATTACTTCTAGTAGTTTGTTGTGGTTGTTGTTTATGCAACTTTATTGAAGAAAAATAAATCAGTTACTAGCAGAGTTGCTCACTCATCCATTGACAACTTGCTTCATTTATTCAGTGCTATATTAAATAGCATATCGGCAGACAGATTAACTAATAGCTCCAAGCCTCCTTACAATTTAAATGAGAATTACAAAATGTTTGAGACCCTATTTTGGAATACAAGGGTGTTTGACTTCCAATTTTCATTCTCTGCAGAACAAGAACAGGTCATTCCTTTATCAACATGCATAAAATACATCACATTTTCTGTTCCGCTGATGCTATAAATGCAATACCAATTTTCCAGCCACATCAGTTATAAGCACAAAATATATCATGTAACCTCAAATCAGTAACAGTGGAAGGCTTAAAAAAGACTGGTGCTAGAATAATGCTGTTTTCTTTGATGTGACAACCGAGTATCCATCTCCCTCCCCCTCAGATGATTTCTGCAGCATGTCAGAACAGTGAGGAATGGTTTTAGTCTCATAACCAAGTTAGAGTGAAGACACTGGCCACATAGTAAACATGCTTCATTTTTTAAAAAATTCTGAATCTTGGGGGGCACCTGGGTGGCTCAGTGGGTTAAAGCCTCTGCCTTCGGCTCAGGTCATGATCTCAGCGTCCTAGGATTGAGCCCCACATTGGGCTCTCTGCTCAGCAGGGAGCCTGCTTCCTCCTCTCTGCCTGCCTCTCTGCCTACTTGTGATCTCTCTCTCTGTGTCAAATAAATAAGTAAAATCTTTAAAAAAAAATTCTGAATCTTGGGCAACTGTTCTCTTGTAACTACTTTACAGTTTCTAAAAGCAGTTACTGTCCAAAGCTAGGAGAACTTAAGTCTTCTCAGATGAGCATGTGAATGGGTGGAGGAAGGTAAACAAAAAATAAAATTGAAAAAAATGAGGTCTGATAGGGGAGCACCCAGATAAGAAAATCAAAAAAGGAACAGTAATTTAAAGTTTATTCCAGCTATAATGCAGGTTATGCTGACTTTAAGGTAGCATGACATGGCATAGTTCTGAGTCCCTTCCCAAGATATTCTTTTGTACTTACCTCTGTCTGTTTTATAGATCCATGCAATCTCTAGTTCTAGGGATCATCTGGGTTTGGATCACATAGCAATGAACAAATGGACAAAAGAACTTTAGAAATAGTTAAATCAGGAGACCACTGTGATCTTAGAATATCAAGACAAATGCTGCCATTACAATTAATATTTGAATGATGAATTCTTGTTGTAAATGCAACCTTAGGTGATTTGAAGGTATAATCTGTAGGAAAATGAATTGTCAAAAAGAATATGCTGCCTTGATATGAGCTGTCATTAGGTCCCATAATTGTTGCTTGCCAATGAAACATGCAATCCCAAACCAGACCTGCAGAACATTGTGCTGGTGAGTCATGGGTCAAGTCACTAAGTTCTTTATTAATCCATTTCAGTGCCATAGCCTGTGCTTTTTGTCTGGCTGCTCACTCTCTTGGTGTGTACTCAAAGGTCCAGCCAAAACTCTTGATTATCTGGGGCACCAGGGAAGAATTTTCTCCTCATCTCACACTGGCTCTGACAGACACAGGAGCAGAGAGGCTGGGTCCTCCCTCAAGCTGTAGCCTTGGTCTCCTTGGCATCTTGAATGCTTTTTGAAAAAGGAAATCTGATCATATCTCTCCCTTTTCACACTCCCTTTTCTCCTTTTCATTAGCTCCCTAATGCCCTTAGTAGATGCTTCAAAATCCTTATTATTATTTGTCTTTAACATACTTGTCCAGTATCATCAGCCTCTTTATTCAGCCTCTTTCTACTAGACAAAAGAGACTTCTTAGGAACTCTCATTATCACTCTACCTGATTTACTTTTCATAGTCTTCCTCTCTCCCCATCCCTTTTTCTTCGGTTCTCACTTATCAATGATATGAGATAATTTCTATGATTCCTGCTAGATGTTCTTTAGTATTGTGGTTTTTCCTTATTATAATATTATAATACTTACACATAGTTTTTATCACATGCTTATATTCTGTCTTTCCAAGTAGAATGTCAGGTGTGTATGGGTGGAAATTGTGTCTACACTGTTCTCTGAATATCCAGCACTTACCTCTAAACTATGCTAGTCACTTTAAGAATATTCTTTGAAGGAATGAATGATACTTTCTTGTGTTTTGAATAATGAAGGCCTTAACTGACCCTATTCCCAAAGTCTCCAGGTATGATATGTTACTTTGCAATGATTATGAAATTCACATTATTGTAATGATATTAGAAATATTTACATTTTTAATTAGCATAAATTGGCTTCCCTTATCTTTCTCATTGTAATCAGATATTCTAAATAAAGAATATAGAATCATTTCTACTGAAAATGAAAAGTAACCAAAGCAAAACATACAGAAATAGGTTACTGTAGGTAGAGGTTTGACAGGTTTGTGGTTGAGTTCTCCAACAAATTGAAAATGTGGTAGGAGTGGGTGAGGAAATTCAAAAACCCAGTAGGTTTGAATGAGCTATATTTCATCTTTCCTCAATAACTCAGATAATGTACTGGGTCTTCCTAACGGGAAAAAAAGCAAGCAAAAGGTAGAGGAAACAGGAATATTATAAAGTGAATATACCAGATAATTTTCTAAAAGGAGTTTGAAACACTTTTAGCCAACGGTGTTTAAAAGTGCCTGTGGTTTGAAAATAAAAATATGTAAATATGTATATTATTTATAAATATATATACAAAAGAAAAAGTGCAATAGATTTTCATCTCTAACGTCGCATCCATACATTCAGAATCATAAATAATTATTCAACTTAAGCCACTACAGTATTTAACATGCTTTTGTTTACTCTGCACAGCTGCAAAAGTAATGAATGCAAATGTAAAAACTGATTTCATCTCCTCAATCAATTAACCCTACCATACCCATGGAAATACGTTTTCCTAGAGTGCTCTAATCTAGTTTTTTTTATAATTTAGCAAACCATTTGATCCCAGATTTCCAAAAACATTGTGAGGTTTTTGAGAGTATGCCTCTTACTATATTTGGTTCATGTTCAGAGTTTAATAATATTTGTGCATTAAATAAAAATATTTGCAAAAGTAGCTGGAAGTTGTCAAAAAGTATAGAAATAGATATGTTCGCCCTTAATTTTTTCTTTAATGGAGAGACATAATTTTGAAAAAATATACACTAATAACGTGTGTGTCCATACTTCCAACAAGGTTTTTAAGTATTTAGTTAAGGAACATGTAATCATTAGAAACTTCAAATTATATGTTTCTGAGTCTGGGATAAAGCCTCTATACCTTTCAATTGTGAAGGAGACCTTCAAATAATATGGCAAAACAGTTTAATTTTTAAATGAAACTAATCTAAACAAGGAGGAAACAATTTCCTTCAATGATCCATAAACAGTTGTGCTAGAAATATGTAAATCCTAAGTCTACATATCTGTTTTGATAAAGATAGTTCATGAAATTTCTAATGCCTTCTATTAAAGATGGAAAAAAAAGTATAGTAAAATTTATACATAGAATGACTAGAAAGAGCACAGAGAATTTTTAAGGTACTGAAACTACTCTGTACAATACTATAATGGCGAATCCATAACATTACAAATCTGTCCAGACTTATCAAATGTACAACCCCAAGAATGAACCTTAACGTGAACTATGGACTTTGGAGGATAATGATCTGTCAATATAGTTTAATCAATTGTAGCACATATCCTCCTCTGCTGGGGGATTTTGATAATATAGGGGGCAATGAATGTGAGGGGACAGGGCATTTAAGGTGAATCTCTACTTAATATTGCTGTGGACGTAAAACTCCTCCTTAAGATAAAGCCTGTTACAAGCAAATAAACAAGAACAAATATGTGATTGCTTAAAGAACTCCTCCGTGCTTCAATTTGTGGTTTATACTTCTTGGAGTGTTCTGTATTAGCAACGGACCACAGGGTTTTGACTGACCTTATAATTTAAGCATTCCATAATATTCGTGAGATTGAGAGATCATTTTATATTTTCATTTCATCATTTCACTTATAAAAGACAATTTCCTTTAACTTTATACAAAGTCACCTTCCTAGGCACTTAGAATTAAGACTTCATGCTGCCAGTTAAAAACATGACTTACCTAGTACTTCATTGTGAAACTGATCCAAACTCTTCTCATTAAATGTTTGGAACCAAAAGTCAAAATAAAGCACATATATCATATTTTCTACTCTCTCCATGAATGTCATTTGATCACTTAATTCTGACATAGTAACAGATACATAGGATGGAGGGAAAGGAAATCTTTCTCTATACTTTTCAAATGCATAGCCAGGAGAGAAGCGAAGACTGTACACTAAAGGTGTTTTAAGTAGCTTAGCCAGCAGCACACCACAGGGTCTAATGGCATCTGCAAGAATGACATGAAACCTTGATTCTTGTAGAGTTTTGTCATAAGTTTCTTGTTTGAACTCTGTATCTTTTTTTAAAGATTTTATTTATTTATTTGAGAGAGAGAGAGAATGAGAGCCAGCGAGCATGAGATGGGGAAGGTCAGAGGGAGAAACAAACTCCCTGCTGAGCAGGGAGCCTGATGTGGGACTCTATCCCAGGACTCCAAGATCATGACCTGAGCTGAAAGCAGTCGCTCCACAACTGAGCCACCCAGCTGCCCTAAACTCTGCATCTTTACAGAGTTTCTCAAGACAGTGAGAACATTTCCAAATGGCTTCTTGCATTATTGAAAAACATGTCCAAAATGTATATTTCGGTAGATCATATATCCATTTATTGACCAGTTGCATTATAGAAACCTCAGTATCATTTTTAGTTAAAGATGTAAGGTATATTTCAAATTTAATAGCAGATTGTTGGGATTAATAAGAACAGAAGCTGAAGATGACAGAACAGTCACTTCATGACCTCTCTGGACAATATGTTGAATGACCATATTCTATGGGCCACACCAGCACCTTTCCACAACTCCCAGAGCTGAAGTAACAACTCAGCTATAGCAGCAGCAGAACCGAAATCCTTTCCATAGACATTCTGCTTCTTTTCAAATTCTGCTTCTCTGTTGTCATTAGTTGTATTTATATCCAAGGAGAAATCACTCAGGAAGTTAAAATATAACTCCTACATCTCAAAGTAAATACATTATGTAAACAGTGTTTTTATTGCAAGTGGAAAACTTAAGATGTAAAAGGTAGATGTATATGGTTTGTGTGGACGTATTTTCTTTTCTCTTCCATTTATATCTAGAAGTAGAATTGTTGGGTCACATGGTAACCACATTTGATCTAAGAAGTGACTGGAGCAACGTGAAACAATTCCCACCAGTAACCTTTAGTGGTTTCAATTTTCTATATCTTGCCACCACTTATTATTATTTATCTCTTTGATTATAGTCATGCCTGTGGGGTTGAAGTCATATCTCACTGTAGTCATTCTATGGGGTTTTGAGTTATTTTTTCCAGATGCCTCCACCTCCCCTCCCTTGGGCATGACCACTTTGCTCTTTTATAACCTGCCACTTTACTGAAATCATTACTTAATTCCAAAAGTTTTTAATGATTTTTGGGGCTTTTCTATTTTTAAGATCATATTGTCAGCAAATAGTGATAATTTTGCTTCTTCCTTCTCAATTTGGATGCCTTTTATTTCTTTGGCTTGCTTAATTGCTCTAGTGAGAACTTCCAGTACTATATTAAATAGGAGTAGTGACAATGGGCGACCTTGTCTTATATTTGATCACAGAGAAAACCATTTCAGTTTCTCTCCATTGATTATAACGTTAGCAGTGGATTTATCACATATAGCTTTTATTATGTTGAGGTACATTCCTTCTATACTCAATTTGCTAAACGTTTTTATCAAAAATGTCTTTCATCAAATGCTTTTTCTGCATCTATTGAGATAATCAATTGCATGATTTTTATCTTTTGTTTGTGATGTGATGAATTGCATTTATTGATTTGTATATGTTGAACTATGCTTACATCCAGAGATAATTCCCACTGGTCATGGTGTATAATCCTTTTTTTTTTTTTGAAAGATTATACTTTTTTTTCCCCAAATACTTTTATTTTATTTTTTCAGTGTTACAAGATTCATTGTTCATGCACCACACCCAGTGTCTAATCCTTTTAAAGTGTTCTTGAATTCAGATTGCTGATACTTTGTTGAGAATTTTTGCATCTATATTCATCAGGGATTTCGGTCTATTCTTATCTGGTTTTGGTATTAAGGTAATGTTGGCTTCACGGAAAGACTGAAAATATTTCCTCTTTGACATTTTGCAAGAGTTTGTTTTTTAAAAAAAGCATTTTAAAATGTTTGATAGAATTTTCATCTGTCTGGCTCTGGAGTTTCTGTGTTAGGAGCTTTTTGATTACTGACTTAATCCTTTGACTCGTTATTGGTCTCTTTTGTTAATTTTTAAAATTCGATTGTCTTATCGAATTGCAGGTGTTTTCATATAGTCTGATATAAATTCCTAATGAGAGATATAATTTGCAAATATATACTCAATTCTGTGGATTGCCTTTTCATTTTCTTTGTGGTGTCCTTTATAGAATAGAAAATTAAATTTTGATGACACCCAATTTCTCTATTTTTGATGTGGTTGCTTGTGCTTTTGGTGCCGTATCTAAGCAAACATTGCCAAATCCAAGATCGCAGTTTTAACCCTATTTTTTTTTCCTTGAGAGTTGTATAGTACTAGTCTTACATTTAATACTTGATCCATTTTGAGTAATTTTTGTATATGGTTTGATGTAGGGTGTCCAACTTCATTCTTTTACATATGGATAATCAGTTTTTCCAGAAGAATTTATTTAAGAGTGTTCATCCCCTTGTCAAAAATGAACTGGCCATCACTGTGTGAGACTATTTCTGGTTCTAAAATCTATTCTATTATCCATATGCTTTTTTTTTTTTAAGATTTTATATATTTATTTGACAGAGAGGAGAGAGATCACAAGTAGGCAGAGAGGCAGGCAGAGAGAGACGGAGAAGCAGGCTCCCCACTGAGCAGAGAGCCCGATGTGGGGCTCGATCCCAGGACCCTGAGATCATGACCGGAGCTGAGGCAGAGGCTTTAACCCACTGAGCCACCCAGGCACCCTTATTATCCATATGCTTATCTGTATGCCTGTGTCACACTCTCTTGATTACTGTACTTTTTAATTTTTTTCCAAGTTTTTATTTAAATTCCAGTTAGTTAACATGCAGTATAACATCAGTTTCACATGTAGGGTTTAGTGATTCATCACGTATATATAACACCAGTGCAGTGTAATTATTTTTAAAACCAACGTAATTCTTCCAATGTAAAGATTGTTTGACTGTTTTTTAGGTCCGTTATATACCTATGTAAATTTTAACCCTAGCTTGTCAGTTTATGTAAAAGAGTCAGCTGGGGTTTTGATAGAGATTTTGTCAAGCTGTATATCAATTAAAGAATTGCTATTACAAAAATGCTGTTTAAATCCATGGATATGAGAGGACTTCCTTTAATTTAGAGGTTTTTTTTTCAGAATCAAAAAAGTCTTTATTTTTTTAAATTTTATTTTATTTTTTCAGTATTCCAAGATTCATTATGCACCACACCCAGTGCTCCATACAATACGTGCCCTCCTCAATACCCACCATAGGCTCACCCAATCCCCCACACCCCTCAACTCCAAAACCCTCAATTTGTTTCTCAGAGTCCACAGCCGCTCATGTTTCATCGCCCCCTCTGATTTCTCCCAATTCACCCTTCCTTTCCTTCTCCCAGTGTCCTCCATATTTTTCCTTATGCTCCACATGTAAGTGAAACCATATGATAATTGACTCTCTCTGCTTGACTTATTTCACTCAATATAATCTCTTCCAGTCCTGTCCATGTTGATACAAAAGTGCGTATTCATCCTTTCTGATGGAGGCATAATATTCCATTGTACGTATATATAGACCATATCTTCTTTACCCATTCGTCTGTTGAAGGGCATCTTCGTTCTTTCCACAGTTTGGCTATTGTGGCCATTGCTGCTATGAACATTGGGGTACATGTGGCCCTTCTTTTCACTACATCTGTGTCTTTGGGATAAATGCCCAGTAGTGCAATTGCAGGATCATAGGGTAGCTCTATTTTTAATTTCTTGAAATTTTAAAGTATCTTCCTGCAATGTTTTGTAGTTTCCATAGTATACATTTTGCACTTTCTTGTAAAACATATGAAATAAAAAGTTCTTTTGATAATATTGTAGAGGGGCTCTTAATTTCATTTTGGATTATTTATTGCAGTTGTGTACTGTATATTTTCTAGTGAATTCCCAGAGTTTTTCCCCATATAAGATCATGTCATTTGCCCATTTAAATATGCTATGTCTTCCTATCCAATGTGGATTTCTTTATTTTATGTTCTTACTTAGTCATTTTGGTTTGAACCTTCAGTACAATGCTGGAAAGGTGAGAATGGATGTCCTAATCTTGTTCCTTATCTTAGAAAGAAAGCATTTAGTCTTAACCATAACGTATGATGTCAGCTGGGGGTTTTTTGTAGATGCCTTTCATCCATTCAAGGAAGTTCCCTTCTTTTACTAGTTTACTGAGTAATTTTATCATGAGGGTATTGAATTTTGTAATAATTTTCTGCATTTATTGAGAAACTAAGCTGTTTTTGTTTTTCATTCTATTGGTATGGGGTATAATAATAATTGATTTTGCAGTTGTTAAGGCAACTTTTGCTTTCCTGGGATAAATCCCAGTTTTTCTTGGTGTATGATTCCTTTTGCATATCCCTGGAACCGGCTAACTAGCATTTTGTTGAGGACTGTTGAATCTATATTCATAAGAGATATTGGTCTGCAGTTTTTTCTTGTGATGTATTTATGTATTGGTAATATCAGGGCCTTACTGAATATGTTGACAAATGTTTCCTCCTTTTCTATTATTTGGAGGATCTTTTTGAAGAGCCGATATTAATTCTTCAAATTCTTACAATTATCGGTGAAGTCATTTGGGCATGAACTTTACTTTCTAGGTAGTATTTTGATTGCTAATTCAATCTATTTTTGTTATAGGCCTATTCAGATTTTCATTTTCATCTTGAGTGTATTTAATAGTTTGTCTCGTCTGCATCTACTAGCATTGGAATTTCTGTTGCAATGAATTGAGTGCTTGATGAAAGAGTGGGTCATATTTCAAATGCTATAGGTCCTTGTTGATCTTTTTTCCTAAGTTTTTATTTAAATTCCAGTTAGTTAACATAGAGTGTAACATGAGTTTCAGGTGTAGAATTTAGTGATTCAACACTGCCATACAACACCTGGTGCTCATCACATCAAGAGCCCTCCTTAATACCCATCACCCATTTAACCAATTCCTTACCCACCTCCCCTCTTGTAACCATCAGTTCATTCTTTGTAGTTAAGATTCTGTTCTCTGGTTTGCCTCTCTTTTTTTTTTTTCCTTTTCCTATGTTAATCTGCTTTTTTTTTTAAATTCCACATATGAGTGAAATCATACGGTATTTGTCTTTCTCTGACTTATTTCACTTAGCATAATACTCTCTAGCTCCATCCATGTCATTGCAAATGGCAAGATTTCATTCTTTTTTATGGCTGAGTAATATTCCACTGTATACATATACGATCTCTTCTTTATCCATTCATCAATGAACATTTAGACTCTTTCCCTAATTTGGTTATTGTTGATAATGCTACTGTAAACATAGTGGTGTTTGTGTCCCTTCAAATCAGTATTTTTGTGTTCTTTGGGTAAATATCTAGTAAAGCAATTGTTGGATCATAGGGTAGTTCTATTTTCAACTTTCTGAGGAATCTCCATACTGTTTTCCAGAGAGGCTGTACCAGTTTGCATTTCCATCAACAGTGCAAGAAGGTTCTCCTTTCTTCACAGCTTGCCAGCACCTGTTGTTTCCCATGTTGTTAATTTTAGCCATTCTAACAGTTGTGAGGTGATATCTCATTAGCGTTTTTTTTCCTAAAGATTTTATTTATTTATTTGACAGAGAGAGAGATCACAAGTAGGCAGAGAGGCAGGCAGAGAGAGAGGGGGAAGCAGGCTCCCTGTTGAGCAGAGAGCCCGATGCGGGGCTCGATCCCAGAACCCTGAGATCATGACCAGAGCCGAAAGCAGAAGCTTTAACCCACTGAGCCACCTAGGTGCCCCTCATTATAGTTTTGATTCATATTTCTCTGATGATGAGTGATGACGAGCATCTTTTCATGAGTCTATTAGCCATCTATATGTCTTCTTTGGAAAAATGTCTGTTTATGTCTTCTGCCCACTTTTTAACTGTATTACTTGTTTTTATGTTGTTTTTGGTGTTGAGTTGTATAAGTTCTTCACACATTCTTCAATTCTTCAGTTTCTTTCATGAGTCTTCTATAGTTTTCAGAGTACAGATCTTTTACCCATTTGATTAGATTTATTCTTAGGTATGTTACAGTTTTTGGTGCCATTATAAACGGGATTGATTCCTTGATTTCTCTTCCTGCTGCTTCATTATTGGTGAATAGAAATGCAACAGATTTCTGTACATTGATTTCATATCCTGCAACTTTGCTGAATTCATGTATCAGTTCCACCAATTTTTTGGTGAAGTCTTTTGGGTTTTCTTCATAGAGCATCAGGTCATTTGCAAAGAGTGAAAGTTTGAATTTTTCCTTGCCAATTTGGATAGCTTTTATTTCTTTTTCTTTTCTGATTGATGAGGCTAGGGCTTCTAGTACTATGTTGAACAACAGTGGTGAGAGTGGACATCCGGTGTCATGTTCCTGACCCTAGGGGAAAAGCTCTCAGTTTGTCCCCATTGAGGATATTAGCTGTGGGTCTTTTGTATGTGATGTTGATGATGTTGAGTTATTTCCATCCATAGCTACTTTGTTGAAGGTTTTAAGAATGGTTGCTGTATTCTGTCAAATGCTTTTTCTGTCTATTGAGAGGATCATGGGTTGTGTATCATATTGATTGATTTGCAAATATTGCGCTACCCCTGTAGCCGAGGAATAAATACCACATGATCATGGTGAATAAATTTCTTAATGTGCTGCTGGATTTGATTTGCTAGTATCTTA
>CM052899.1:128354577-128414859 GCA_028534135.1 Potos flavus | reverse complement strand
GGAAGAATGTCAGTGGCAGTGGTGAGAGGTCACTGTCTGCAGTCTCCTTGACACAAGAATTTAAGTTATTATACAGGTGAATTATATTTCTTGGATACGATGGTTCAAGAGATTTTTGTTTTGTTTTGTTCACAAAAATTTGGTTGACATGTAATTCACAGGCTATACAATTGTCAGATTTTAAGTGTACAATTCAGTGGTTCATAGTATATTCACAGAATTGTGCAACCACCATGATGATCAATTTTAGAGTACTTTATCACCCCTAATAGGAACCTTTACCCTCTAATGAAGCTGCATTTTCTGTATCTCCCAGCCCTAGTCAACATTTTATCTACTTTTTGTCATAGATATTGTCTGTTCTGAGCATTTCATATAATGAAGTTATACATCATGTTGTCCTTTGTGACTGGCTCCCTTAATTAGCATAATGTTTTATGTTAAAAATTTGTTTTCTGACTTTATTGAGATATCATTGATAGAACATGGTGCATATTTAATGTGTACAACGTGATAACTTGCTTCACTTATATCCTGTGAAATGGTTACACCACAAGATTATTTAACACATCCAACACCTCACATGATTTTTTTTTTTTTTTTTTTGTGGTGAGGGCTTTTTAAAAATCTTTTTTTATTACTTTTTTTTAAAGCATAGTTGACACACAATGTTACATTAGTTTCAGGTTACAACAGAGTGACTCAGCAAGTCTATCTGCTATGTTATTCTCACAAGTGTAGATTCCATTTGTCACTACACAACTATTACAATAACTTTGACTATATTCCCTGTGTTGTACCTTTTATCCTCCTGACATTCATTTCATAACTAGAAGCCTGTACTCCCACTCACCCATTTTGCTTTCCCTGTCTCCCTCTTTATATATTTTTTATATATAATATATATTATATATAATTAACATAATTATATATAATATATAATATATTTTATATATTCTTTATATATTTGCACATTATGCAAATCCCAGAAGAGAGAGAAATGGACAGGAGACTTATTTAAAGAAATAATGGCTGAAATTTTCTGAAATCTGTTGAAATACATGGCCATTCAAGTACATGAAGTTCAAATATCAAATAGAATTAACACAAAGAGATCTTCATTGAGAAACAGTATAATCAAGCTCTCAAATATTAAAGACAAAGATCATTTTGTAAAGCAGCAAGAGAAAAAGGACTTCTCACATACAAGGGAACCCCAATAAGACCATCAGCAGACCAGAAGAGAGGGAATGATAGAGTCAAAGTGTTCAAAAAAAAAAAAAATGCCCACCAAGAATACTTTACTCAGAGACATCTGGGTGTTCTCAATTTGTTAAAGGGCTGCCTTTGGCTCAGATCTTGATCTCAGGATCTGGCTCCCTGCTAAGCAGGGAGTCTGCTCTTCCCTCAGCCTCTGCCCCTCCCCCCCACTTGTGCTTTTTCTGTCTGTCTCTCTAATAAATAAATAAATAAAATCTTAAAAAAAAAACAACAACTCTGCATCAAACTAAGTATCTCCTACACAGCAAAGGAAACAACCAAAAAATTGAAAAGGCAATCTACAGAATGGAAGAAAATATTTGCAAATGTACATCAGTGTAAATCCATTTTCATTAACACACTCAGTAGACATATTCTACCCCTACTAAATGAAAGCTTTTCCAGAAGCTGTGATGGGTACTCAAACTGCACAAGCTTTTATATTAGTAGATGAATTTAGGAAGAGAGGAAGAGTACAATTTTTCCCATCTTGCATCATTGAGATGACTTTGTGAAGAATTGTGAATCATTGTGTGGTATGTGTATGTGCTTGTGAATATGTGTGTGTATTTATGGGTGGAAAATGGAGGTAGAAGGAAAACTATAATATTATAGAGTGGGAGATTATTTAGAGAGCCATGAAAAATGTTATATCTCATTTTTTATGTCTAAGAAGTATTTGATTGATTATTCCTACAATAACTCTCAATGGAGGTTGGATTGCCATGATAACTTGACTGGAAGGAAAAAGAAGATATTCAGAATCTTGAAATAAAATTTCAAACATCAGTATACATTTTGCCATTAAAAAAATCAAGAGCTCTCTTAGCAATACTATTTACCTTGCAACCTTCTCAAAGAGATTTTACTCATATTCTACAATCCAAGCAAAAAATGGCCCCTTTCCATGGTCTCTATTATTAGCTAAATATGGTATTGTTACCCTATTTATCATTACTATCTTTTCTTTCTCGATACTATTTCCTTCCAAAATCCCTAACACCCCACGTATCTCTTTTGAAGACTTGGAATGTGTTGTACAATTTTCTTTTTTAGTTAAAAAAATCTACCATCACACTGATAAGCAACCAATGTTTAGGTATCTCGTTTCTATAAAGTCTCCCTTAAGCTGTTGACCCTCAACCTATTTCTTTTGCTATTTTCTGAGGTTGAGGCCTTGTGTTATCCAAACGGCTTCTAAAATCTCCACCTAATTATCACTTTGTTTCTTTAAAGTGAATAAATTCAAAAAAAGAACACAGCATGTTAATCTCAAAGAAGTTGTTCCTCCCAGTTGTTTTCTGTTTCTGTAAAAGCCAACTCTGTTCAAATACATTCACAGGGTAGAAATCCCAGAATCTGCCTTAATTCCTTTTCTTCCCTGGACATACTCCTTTCACTGAACTTTTCTCTGTGAAAACTTTAAATCTAGTAGGCTCTCTTAAAAGCCATATATACTAATTTCTGCTGTTGATAAGTGAATAAAAATAGCCATGTTTATGGTAGAGAAATACAGAAAAACATAATGGTCATAAACTTCTCAATATTATTTTCATATCTATGCTTGTAATTCCTTTGTATGGATAATTACTCATTTTTCATACAGAAAAGTACAGTGTTTAACTTATTAACTATCATATCCTCTGTAATAACACAATGGTTCTCGGAAATCCCACCATGTTTTCTCTAAAAATATTTGTTGAATGAGTGAATAAAGAAACACTGAATTAAGTTACATAATTCTAGTCATTGTTCACTAGCACATATAATTTATACAAATGCAATTACACTTATATAAATGTAATTATATGTATCCAATTATATATAAACATTTGTTTTTCACTTATGGTATTATATGTCCCCACAAAATAACCCACAGTGCATGTGGGTTTCTTACTCATTCTACTAAGATGAACATGTCTGCATCATGGAGTTAAGTACTAGAGAAATGTGTAAATTACCTAACAAAATACCTGGCAAAAGTTTATATTCAGTAAGTTCAAGCACTCATAGAATGTTCAGTATCTGCTCCTTTTATTTAGCTGCTATTGATTCCTATAATTATTCAATTAAATAAGTTTAGATTTTCAGGTAAACAATTGTATCTGTACAGATACAATCTCCTCAGTGATAACTCATGTGCATTTTAAAAGTTAGTGTGTTGTAGAAGGTTCCTTGGTTTTACATCACATATCACTGAGAATACTTAAATAATTCATAATTATTCTTTCTCTCCTTCTTGAAACACCATCTTCTCCTGGTTTCCCTAACAATAAAATCCCGAGTTTTACTCCTAATACCCAATCTCTCTCATCCGCACTTTATATCTTCTATTTCTCTGTCTCTGTTCTCAAAGGTGGCCTTGGAATGCTGTGATTATTCTTCATTTATCTTCCCAGATCTATTAACCTCAACTTTCTTTTCTAGTTTTGGGTCTCAGGAGGCTCATCTCCGTGGACTATATCATGTGAATTCCTCTGCCATGTGGCATCTGGTTGGATTCAGGTAGCGGTGGAAGAGAGCAATTGTATTTTTTTTGCAGTTCTCTTCTGGCTTGGGACCTTGTTTTAAGCAACTGCTTTGTCCTTCTATTACTACATCTCTTGCCATTGGTTTCTTCCTCCACAGTTCCTATTTTCACCAGTCTCTGAGAACATTACAGCTTTCCTTTATATCTTAGCCTAATAGGCTAGTAATGGCTTACACTGTTGTTAGTCTGGCAGTTTCACCATTCCATTTAATTCCCTTCATACTGTCCAGATATTTGCTAAGTATTCTTTTCATTAAAATGTCTTTGTTTGCAATGAGATACCACTTCACACCAGTCAAAATGGCTAAAATTAACCAGTCAGGAAACAACAGATGTTGGTGAGGATGCAGAGAAAGGCGAACCCTCCTACACTGTTGGTGGGAATGCAAGCTGGTGCAGCCACTCTGGAAAACAGTATGAAGGCTCCTCTAAAAGTTGAAAATAGAGCTACTCTACGACCTAGCAATTGTACTACTGGGTATTTACCCCAAAGATACAAATGTAGTGATCCAAAGAGGCACCTGCACCCCAGTGTTTATAGCAGCAATGTCCACAATAGCCAAACTATGGAAAGAGCCCAGATGTCCATCAACAGATGGATGGATAAAGAAGATATGGTATACTCAGCCATCAAAAAATGAAATCTTGCCATTTTCAATGATGTGGATGGAACTAGAGGGTATTATGTTAAGTGAAATAAGTCAATTGGAGAAAGACAATTATCATATGGTCTCACTGATATGTGGAATTTAAGAAACAAGACAAAGGATCATAGGGGAAGAGAGGAAAAAATGAAACAAGATGAAGTCAGAGGGGGAGACAACCCATAGGAAACTCTTAATCATAGGAAACAAACTGAGGGTTGCTGGAGGGGATGGGGTGGAGGGATGGGGTAACTGGATGATGGATATTGGAGAAGGTATATGTTGTAATGAGCACTAGGTATTATATAAGATTGATGAATCACAGACATGTACCCCGAAACAAGTAATACATTATATGTTAATTAATTGAATTTAAATTTTAAAAAATTAAAAAAATTAAATGTCCCTGTTTGAAACACCTTAGGTGACGTTTGTTTTCTGTATGGAAACTGAGTAATTGAATCTGATTTAAAAATGGGCAGATGATTTGAATAAACATTTCTCCAAAGAAGATGGCCAATATGTATATGAAAAGATTCTCAGCATAATTAATCATCAGGAAAAGGCAAATCAAAACCACAATGAGACATCACCTCACACTTGTTAGAATGGCCATTATAAAAAAAGAAGAAGCAGCAGTAGCAGCAGCAGCAGCATTGGTAAGGATGTGGAGACACTGGAATCCTTGTGCACTGTTGTAATGTAAATGTGTGTAATATAATACATAGGAAAAGGAAAACGGTGCATTCACTATTGAAAATAGTATGGAGCTTCTTCAAAAATTTAAAAATTATTTTTTAAATATAATACAGCAATTCTTTTTCTGGATGTTTATCCAAAAGTATTGAAATCACTATCTCAAAGAGATATCTGTATTGCCATGTTCATTGTAGGATAATTCACAATAACCCAGATGTGGAAGAAACCTAAATTTCTATTCATAGATGAATTGATAAAGAAAATGTGGTATATGAATATTATTAAGCATTAAAAAAGACAGAAATCCTGTCATATACTACAACATGGAAGAAACTTAAGGACATTATGCTAAGTGAAATAAGTCAGACATAGAAGGAAAAATACTGCATGATTTCACTTATAATGAGACGTCTAAAGTAATCAAACTCATTGAAATAGAAGGCAGAGTGGTAGACGCCAGAGGCTGGATGGATAGGTCAATGGGATTTGCTGTTCAAGAAGTATAATATTTTGGTTATGCAAGATGAACAAGTTCTAGAGATCTGGTGTACAACACTGTGCTTATAGTTAATAACACTGTACTGTATACTTAAAATTTTGTTAAGAGGGTATATCTTATGTGTTGTTTTTGATTACCACAAAAAAAAAAAAAGAAAATCCAAGTGTAGCTTCCATGCCACAGCAGATAGTAATGTTAAATTAACTTTTGACAGACTCCAAAAAAGAATCCTAAGATTTTGAAACAAAACTATGACATATTTTCTTGGTATCTCTTGTCCATAGAAAAAACAGCCCCTGGCTTGTTATTGAGCCCTGGCTGAGACTGAATACCTAACCATAGGCACCAAGTGACTAGCTACTTGTGATAGTCTATGCTGTGGTAACAACAAAAATAGGACTGAACATTAGCAGCAACATTATACAATTAAACAGGTATAATATATGTGAGAACAGGTCGGAGCAATTCCAGAAATACAGATAAATTGTCTCTGCAGGTGGCTTAGACTCCCATGTAACCTACCAATGTTTTTAAATAAATCTGTCAATCCCCACCTTCAGACTCACAAGGGGATTCCCAAATGAAAATAGGGAAAACATTCTCATACATCCCAATTTATGTGTGAGTACACATGATATTCTCACAACAGCAGGAAGTAGCCACTGCTACAGCTCCACTCAAGGGTGCCTTTGAATGGTGGTGGAGCAAAATCTTTCCAATGGATAGAATATCAAGCAATACATCTAGATGACTCCATTTTTATGGAGAAAAAAGTGGTCTGCTCTACAGATCTATAGATTCGTAGGCAAAGACTAATGGATTGACTGGCTTGTCAAAGATTTGGGAATAATTAGAGGGAAGTTTAAAGCTAAGAAGGTTTGAGGTAGAAGTATGTGAATAAACCTTTTGGAGGTTGCATGGATTACAAATATATTCATATTCTGTGGAAATTCCTTCCAGAATACATATGCTACAAACAAACTGTCTCAATAATAATGTGATTTGGGGGTGCTTGGGTGGCTCAGTCAGTTAAGCATCTGCCTTTGGCTCAGGTCGTGGTGTCAAGGTCCTGGGATGGAGCCATGTTTCAGGCTCCCTGCTCAGTGGGGAGTCTGCTTCTCTCTCTCCCTCTCTCTCTCTCTATCCCTCCCATAGCTTGTGCTCTCTCTCTCAAATAAATAAATCCAATCTCTTTTTTTAAAAAATAATAAGGTGCTTTGGATAAGCAGTCCTGCAAATGTTGGTGTATTTTTCCAGACCCTCCAGAATTTGATCTTAAAGCTCATGCACAAAGGAGCAGTGGAGACTGGGGTGGAAACTATATATGAATGCACAGCACGGACTTCACCTCACCAAGGCTCATTTGGTTACACCTGCTGTTATATGCTTAATTTGTTAATAGCAGGGATCTCCCCCACTTCCTTCCCAATATGGTAAACTCCCAAGGGTTCTAGCTAGCCAAAAAGTAGAAACATTGTATTGGTCACCTTCCATCCTAGAAGATGCACCATTTTTTCTTCATAGAAGTAGTTATAATTTCCAAATAACAGATTTTCCCCTCACCTTCTCTGTAGTATTTCTGCCAGATCACAAACTGTGCACTTGAAACCTTAGTAAAAATGTTGGTGTTGTTATTGACATTGTGCATGACCAGGAAACTTATTTTCAACGAAGGAAATGCAACAGTCTAATATTCATGGAATTTGCTGATTTTTACCAAATTCCCCCTTAGATAATGAGAGCTTTTCAGGGTTTTAGCTGGGAAACAATATCCTATGTATTTTAGGTGTTGTCTTAAAGGATGCAGTGTATGCTTCAAATCATTAACCTCATATATATGCCTTTTGTATTTTACTTTGAATACATGGGTTCAGATCTCAAAGGGTTGAAAGTGGGAATGAGTCCCCTAACAAGTCTGCCTCACTATTTTCCTTAGACAAGTTTGTTTTTCATTATTACAACTTGGAGTCAGGTGGTTTGGAAGTTACATTTCTCAAGGGACGAATGATTCCTGCCAGGGACATATCCATGATTTACTTAGATTACTAACTGTGAATTATTTTGAGCTTGATTATTTTGAGTTCCTCTGCTTCAGAATTCAGAGAAGGATTTACTCTCTTGGCTGTGATCACGGTTTCAAAATACCAAAGATAAATTTGGCTGCTGACATTTATTTGGGGTGCATGAAGTTTTGGATCATTCTATCAGGTAGAGAATCCTAACCAGAGGAGATGCTGCCAGAAGATAAGGGGAACGAGGAATGTTTATGAACAAAATAAGTAAGCATTAAGTGCAGCTTCCTGAATAACTCCAAGGTCTGAGAATGTAATAGCTATGTAACAGTGCTCTGGCTAATGAGACTTGGTTTCTGCTTATCAAGAGTGAGATTTTCTTCATCTGAACAGTTTTGCAAATGACTGCTAATGAAAGTCCATTCTCACTGTGTATATATGTATGTGTGTATTACTTTTATTTGTTTATTTATTTGTCTGTTTATTATCCAAATATATGCTACAATTAGACTGACTAATGCAGTTGGTATCATCCAGGAATTTTTGCCAGCTGCCTTCTAGTGTTATTCAGGCAAAGGAAGAAAGCTGTAGATAATCAGCAGGAGGGAAGAAAGCAGGTGAGCAGGGACTATATCTGTGCAGAAACAAATCTCTGTGTTGTGGGTAGCCAGTCTCAGAAACCAAATGGGTGCCTGAACTTGGGTGGTGCTCAACACCATGAATGGCTAGACCACCTCTCATTGGATCTTAAGTCATTTGCTGTATTCCAATAGCAGAAAATATACTAGGCATAAAGCAAACATAAACAGCTCTTCTTGGGACATAATCAAATTGTAAAAGTCAAACACAGCAGCATGAATCACCTTTTAAAATGTTAATGTTTAACAAATACTTTTTAGCTGTCACAAAAAAATTTAAGAATTTATTTGCATTTTTAGGTAATGTATATATTCAAAAACAAATACATAGTCCTATATCATATATCATGCAGTTATTTTTAAATTGGAAGCAATTTTCAATATGCCATGTTAAAATGAATATGAATTTCAAATTTTTCAGTTTTCAATTTTCAAAATTTTCAGTCAGTGGATGTCATTTATCACCTCAGTTATACATGAAATACTGAAATTAAAAATTTAATTAGAATATGTCATTAAGTTTATAAGGGGTAAAGAAAGCGCAGTCTTCATTTGTGAAATTAATGCAGAGCTGATTCAAATATGAATTTTAATTAGTGTTTTCCATGATAAGTATTTACTAAAACATACCATGAGTCAAGCAGATCTGCTAATATCTTACATCCCTGGCATAATACTTAATTTAAATTTAAATTTGTAAATGATACAGACTGAAAAACAATGCAATGATCTTACATTCCAAGTAAATATTTGTTTTTGCTAGAAAACTAAACCTTTGATTATAAAGATCGATTATAGATTATAGGCATTAGTGATTTTTCAGTATAATAAATTGACATTTAACTTTAATGTTATCAATGTACTGTTAATTAAAAATTTTGTATAATTTTTTCTATATTTCTTAATTATTTCCTCTATAAATTATCTGGTCGCCTTTAGCATATTGCTGACATTCCCTGTCCCTGAGAAAAAATAATGACTCAATTAATCTCTTTGGTTTGAGGGCAGTCCCCAGACCCTTGCATTAAAAGACACACAAGAGTGTTAGTTGATTGCAGGCAGGAACACAAGCCATAATTATCTATGTATTGAATGGAATTTTTAGGCCTTCGCTAGTACGAAGCTCTATAACAGTTATTGTCAACTTAGGCTCTAACCCTAATAATTTTGGACAAGCAGAAGGGCTTATATTTTATGAAAAAAGAAATAATCACTCTTCTTATAGCATACTAATCTTCTATGGTGGTTCCTTGATTTGTATATTCTCGAGGAACTTGTGAATTTTATTCTTCTATATTCCCTATATCCATCACATTCAACTCACATTTTGTGTGCTTCTCAGGATTCAGCATATTGTTAGTCAGCATATTCTTAATGTGAAGCATAATGAAAAATAATATTTTGAATAGAAGATTCATAAAATCATTAGTGTCCCTGTGTCAGGAAAGTGAGAAGAGGGTAAAGGCATTTGGGAAAAGACAAAGGAAGACTGGGACATGTTCACTAGTTAATGATCATGTTGAATTCTAGGCTTTATCTCTAGGCTAAGGTAGAGGAATGGGAATTTTGAAAACAGGGTGGAGATAATCTGTTTTCATCAAGGTCACTGTGGCTAGAATGAACAGGATTGCCCATTAGGGCCTTAACCAAACTTAGAAAGATCTATTCCCTCTTTTTCTTCTTTCCTGTTTTACCAAATTTTCGACAAGAAAACAGACAACATTTTGTGACCAAGAAGAGAGCAGTTGCCACACAGGCCAGCAGGAACCCAATCACATCCAAAGAGTGGTACTGGAACCAGGTGAGGTTGTGAGCAGCTGGCCGTAGGTGCTTGGCTCCTTTGTGGCGCATGACAAACTCAATCCAGAAGACTGCTCGATCCAGGGGCTTTACAGGTTGATCATGGTGAATCCTTGATAACCTTGTAGCATTCTCTTTATAACTGGTAGGAAAAAGTGGAAAAATTAGAGTTTTTGTTTTCATTATGGGTAATATGTGATACATGTTATATGTTATGTAAGCCAAAGACCATAGATACATTGAGAAAAAAATTCATTCTTGCTGAGACATGAACTTTGTTCTTTGCATGGTGTCTTAAGAATTGTGAAAGGAGGATGTAGAAGAAATATATTCTTAACAGAATGTGGTGAAATGCAGACATAAAAAATGAAATAAGTGTGTTGCAAATGTATGGCCTAATTTTTTCAAGGAAGACTTTTGATACTGTGTATAGTTTCCAAGATCATTCCAAAATCAAGACTGTGAATAACCTAATATTGTGCAGAAATATCCATAAGAAGGTCTGTAAACATGGTCTTTAATTTCTGGCTACTTCATGATGACAGACAAGAAGCTGATAATTGACATTAGTAAACCATTTCTGCAGGGTCTAATATCTTGGCACTGTGATAATTCCTCCATTGCACACACTATGTCTTTGTGATGCAAAGGACAGTGTCTATATTGGTAATATCAAGTTGGTAAAGATACTAGGGTAATTTTGGAAATGGCAAGGATATGGACTTTGAATGTTTAAGGTAAATAGAAATATCTTACTAGAATTAGAGGCCCCAATCAATGAAGCATCAAGTAGCAATGGTTATATGGTGTTAACTCTAATCTCTCAAACAGTAATGGGTATAGGTATGTATTTGAAAGGCAGGTTTTATCTTCACTTGACATTTCTTAGTTGATAAGCCAGAATTAGTTTATTTCCTTTTGGTTTTGTGTTATAAATAAGAGTTCCAACTTGGAGACATGAAGATGATGGAAGGTAAGTGATTTGTGAAGAGATCTCCTGGTGTGAGTTAGACATTTTTGGGATTGGAGAAGTGTGATCATCATTCACCAGTGAACATGGTATGCTAGATCCAGTAGGAGGAGATAATTTACTTGTGTTCTTTTATGTGTGCAGTGAGAAAGAATAGTCATACTCTTTTAATTAGATTGAAATATAAGTAGGGTTAAAGTAGTAATTTCACCTGGTTCATCCTAAAACATTCCAGGCAAACTACAGTGGCAATAAGAGCCTGTCTTTCCAAATCATATTTTTGTTCAAGTTTTTCTCCATTTATGGGTAGAGATTTAAAATCTGAAATATATATATACTAATTAGATAAAATTTTACTTGTGAATCTAAATAAAAATAAAGTACACTTTCCTATAAATGAGACAAGAAAGGCCTATGCCCATATTTAAAATGATTATTTAACATTTTATTGTACACTAATGTTATATAACTGTTATCTTAAAATATTATAAGTAATTAAAATTACTATGGTTTGTGTTTTTAAGTGTAATCTTTATGTTCCTTAATTCCATTAAGGAGTATTAAATGGAAGACAAATGCACCCATATATACACTCTATACTAAACTCTATTGTTCCCAGATGATTTCTGAGTTAGAATTAGTTTTACAGTTAATGTTAAGATATTTTAAAATAAACAATTTTAGATGTTTTCTTGGAAAATCTTAAGAGTATTTATGGTTCTGTCTTTTACATCGATAGTTTTCAAATCAACAATAAAATTTAATGGCATTCCATGAAATAAGTTAGAGTTCTAAAAAATTACAGAACTTACTCTTATTTAGCAAAATGAACCAAATTATCAGCAGTAACAGCCCAGTAATAGTCTAATGCATTAGATATCAAGATCATCATTTATGAGAAACAAAATCATAGCCTTGCTGAAGCTCTAACACTAGCTCCAGTTCCTGAAATGATAGTATCTATAATATTTTGAAAATTATGACTTAAATATACATCGTAATAAAAGTCATTTGATTGGAATGTGTGTGAGAGGGAGCAATGGACCACTAGCACTGAATTTTTAGGTTGGATTCAAGGCAAAGATTCCCTTTTGGGGAGCAATACATTGACCCCTTTGTCTAAAAAACCCTGTAACTAGGGCTTAGGATAGATGGTTTTACATAGATTAGTTCCACCAAAAAAAGCTACACAAAATTGCATTTGAGTTGACCTTCTCGTCTACCTCCTGAATTTCAGTTTTCAGTAATACAAATGGAATGTTTTAACTATCCTTTGAGTTTTACCTCTGAATAAAAATAATTGAGTCTGAGAGAACTTGGAAACAAATTTAAATATAAGGCACTTATACAAATTCAGAGTAAATACTGAGAAATCTAGATGAAAAATATGCCTTGATAACATCTTATACAATATGGGAGGGAACCATGAAAATGATTGGCTTAGAATGTAACTAGGCATAATACATAGTTCAAAAAAGAGGAGAGTTGAATAAAATAAGAATGCAGGGGTTATGAATAAAAGATTAAAAATTAAGTTATAAAACAAAAAGTGATGATAAGGGTATAGGTGAGCTGTTGAAATAAATTGGCAAAAATACCTCTTAAAGGATTAATTATGAAGTTAGAAACTGTAATTTCTAATGGCAAAAAATAAATTTACTAATTAATGGATTGAGGAAATCCCAGTGAATTAAGAAAAGTAGAAAATGATTAGGACACTTAGAAAATGGTAGAGAACGAGAACCAAAATATTTTAACATAGAGAATGCTGAATTTTGATGTCCCTGAAATAGAGATAAAAAGTAGAACTAACAAACATTCTAATAAAAAGCAAAAAAAATTTCTGAGAAGAAAAATAATTTTTATTCCAGATTAACAGTACTGAAAGAACATACTGTAACCCAGGGGAAATATAGAAAATAACTTATCAAGATACATTGTTAATTAGGTTTCTGAATTTTTAAAAAAATGATTTTTTCCAGACTGAAAAAGAAACAAACAAAAATGATCAGATAGGCCTCAAATTCCTACAGAAGGATTTAAAGCCAGAAGACCATGAGTCATATTTACACAATTCTGAAGAAAAGAGAGAGCTAAATATCTTATATTCAGAGAGGTGAGATATCTTTCTTTTTTTTTTTAAGATTTTATTTATTTATTTGACAGAGAGAGAACGAATACAAGCAGGGGGAGCAGCAGGCAGAGGGAGAGGGAGAGGGGGAGAAGCAGGCTCACTGAGCAGAGAGCCCCGACCTGGGGCTTGGTCCTGAGCTGAAGGCAGATGCTTAATGACTGAGCCACCCAGGTGCCCCAAGATAACAATTCTTATATCAAGGCAATCAGAAAATATTGCTAAACATGATCTCAGGAAATTTATATCCATGAGTCTTTATTGAAAGGAAATTTCACACAGATATGTACCCTGGGGCAAATAATACATTATGTGTTAATTAAAAAAAAAAAAAAGAAAGGAAATTTCATATAATACATTCAGTTAAGAATGAATCTAAAATATTTTAGAATAAAGAATCTCAGAGGGGCACCTGGGTGGCTCAGTGGGTTAAGCCTCTGCCTTCAGCTAAGGTCATGATCTCAGGGTCCTGGGATCAAACCCCGCATTGGGCTCTCTGCTCAGCAGAGAGCTTGCTTCCCCCTCTCTCTCTGCCTACCTCTCTGCCTACTTGTGATCTCATTCTCTGTCAAATAAATAAATAAAAATAAAAATAAATTTAAAAAAATCTCAGAATTAATGGCAAATATTGATTCCTTTAAGATAAAGCAAAAAGGCTAAATTTGAGGAAAATAAGTGGCATGAATATTGACAAATTAAAATCTAAGTAATACATATTGGAGATGAGATTATTTCTATTTTTTTTTTGGAAATAAGATTATTTCTATAGCAATTCAACTATTGCTAAAATAAAAAATACATAAAAATGAAAACTTAAAACTGAATTCATATATTAATTATTAATCTCAATGAGATTTTTCAGAGGAAAAAATGAGATATAATGATATATACCTAAAGTTAAATATAGTTTATAGACTCATTTCAATTAATCTTCAACAAAAACAGATAAAATTCAAAATTTTAAGAATTCACACATAGTAATAACCAGTATTTATAAAGTTATTACCTGCTCAGTATCTCTCCACCCTGTGAATATGCATATACAGATGAATGATATATAGTCAGTGTTAATTATGGTTATTTTTGAATGATAGAGTGAATTATCACTTCCAATTTTGCACTTACTGAATGGTTATAATATTTAAATAGACATATATATCTGTGTCTATATGAACAAGCAGATTGTTTGAAAAATGAGAACTTATGTGATCATTAAAATGATTTTGAAAAAAAAGATTGATAAAATACTTGAAGTAATAGTATTTTTTTCCCAATTTAAGCAAATTACTTCAGTGTTTGGGAAATGAAATTATAAAGTGGTTTTCATATTGGTCATGTTATAGTGGCTACTTGAAAATAAATCTGTTAACAAAGTCATGAGACACTGAACATTTCCAAGTATGATGGGTAGCAAAATCAATGGTGAGCCTTTAAAAACAGTGGTACTTACGAAGGTTCATTAATGACTGTTCTCAAGGCATTGAGCAGATCTTCACTGGTCATTGTGCTTATGTCCACATCCACAGCCACTCCTTTGGCCTTCATGTGAGCGATGTTATCAGGTTGATCAGCAAACATAGGAACTCCCACCATAGGAATTCCATGATAAATAGCTTCATAGATACCATTGGTTCCACCATGAGTGATAAAAGCTTTTGTTTTGGGATGACCTAGTTTGAATTGGGTGAGGGTTTCATTATAATAAGGTAACAGAATTTTAGAGAGAGATAGGGAAAAAATTAAGACAGGGAAAAATTACAAAGTAACTCAGTGAAGAAAGCGTTTTCTTCTGAGAGCACATGGGCTATTGCTATCTCAGAAAACTATGATCCCAGGAAAGCAGGGAGGAATTAGCTTCCTCTGCATTGTCTGGAAAGACTTTACTGAGGAGGAAATATCTGAACTGAGATTGAAACTTGAAGAGTAATGAGAGTCTTATCTGAAATGCTCTTTTGTGAATCAAAGAAAGCATTGAATCTATAAAATTAACTATCAATTCTCAAATTATTTCTGCTTTGAAACTGCAAGTGTGACATTTTATTTTTTCTAGCTTTATTTATTTTTTTAAATTTTACTTTAAATTCCAGTATAATTAACATACAGCATTATATTAGTTTCAGGTGTACACTATAGTGATTCAACATTTCCATACATGTACCCAGTGCTCATCACAAGTGCACTTCTTAATCCTCATTGCCTATTTTATCCATCCCCCCACACACATCCCCTCTGATCAGTTTGTTCTCTATAATTGAGTCTGTTTCTTGATTTGTCTCCTCTCTTTTATTTTTCCTTTGCTCTTTTCTTTTGTTGTTGTTATTCCTTAAATTTCTCATATTAGTGAAATCGTATGTATTTATCTTTCTCTGACTTATTTCTCTTAGCATTATACTCTCTAGCTCCATACATGTCCTTGCATATGGCACAATTTTATTCTTTTTGATGGCTGAATAATATTTATATTATTTATTATATATATAATTATATATATATATATATATATATATATACCACTTCTTTATCCATTCATCAGTTGATGGACACTTGAGCTGTTTTCATACCTTGGCTATTGCAAATAATGCTGCTATAAATATAGGGGTGCCTATATACCTTTGAATTAGTGTTTTTGTATTCTTTGGGTAAATACCCAGTAGTGTGATTACTGGATTATGAGGTAGTTCTGTTTTTGACTTTTTGAGGAACCTCCATACTGTTTTCCACAGTGGCTGTACCAGTTTTCATTTCCACCAATAATGTAAGAGAGTTCCTTTTTCTCATATCCTCTCCAACATTTGCTTTTTTTTGCATTTTTGATTTTAACCTAAAATGTGACATTTTTAACTATAAATAGTTATTGAATTATTTGCTATTAAACAGTTGCTTTACTTGTCCATTATCCAAATGTACAACTTTTCTTTCCCTCAGCCTTACCAAGAAGATCATTCTGGGGTATCCAATCATAGAGACGAGTGTTAGCTCCTAATGTGGCTGGTTTCTTTCCTTTGTATCTCCATAAAATCTGTCGAAGACAGTGCTTTAATTTTGTAAGTAAAAACACACAGTGAAGTCATCTTAATGCTGTAGAATTATTTATAAACCATGTGGTCCACCACTACTTTATGTGATAGTGAGGGAAGTGGATATAAGGGTTAGTTTGCAAACACGGAAATATAGTAGGTCTGTTTATATCAACCCTGTCAAAAAGGGCTTGAACTAATAATCTATTAAGTATAGTTTTAAAATTTTTATACTTATCACTTAAAAGTTTTGAGGTATGAGATTATAAGTGAAGGTATATAAAATAGAAAGACTAGTTCAGTCAATCAGAGCATGGGAGCTTAAAAAGTATTAAAATAAACATGAATATTGTGTGAATTTACTAAGGTCATAAGGCCGTCCTAACTTTCATGTTTCAAATGTAATGTTTTCCAAAAATATAATTAGCTTTAAATTCTTGTTGTCTGGTTGTTGAATGATTGTCTTTCCTTCTTTCTTTCTGACTTCTCTCCTTCCCTCTACCCTCCCTCTCCGTCCCTTCCTTCCTTCCTTCCTTCCTTCCTTCCTTTCTTCCTTCCCAGGACCCTGGGATCATGGCCTGAGCTTAACGACTGAGACACCCAGGTGCCCGAAAATTCAAAGGTTTAACAGATCTAATTAGTATGCTCATCTTTATGGAATTTTATATATTTTAACTAATATACAAATATGAAGGGTTCTCGGGTATTCCATAAATAGGAGTATATAAAGAGTAGAAATCTAGAGCTAAAATGACAACAAAATTAAAGTAAATTGAACACCATAAATCATAAAATATATATTGTTTGATAATATGAGGATTTCTAACTGTTTTTAACTGTAGAAATTTCAATTTAGAAAGAGTAGGCTTCTACTTCTAAAGCAACTAGATCTTGATATAGGGTCAATAAACCTTAGAAATGCAAAATATATCCTTGAACATAATTTCTATCTGCTCTATGTATAACATCTCTCTTTTTCTGGACCTTGGAGCTAACACACTTGAGAATTTGGGGGAGTACTCAATGCAGTTCATAAGATTTCAAATTATCAGGATCTTAACATTTTCATGTCTATTGCACTAAAATTAAATGATCGTATAAAACAACGTATTTCCATAGTAATGCAAAGGCTTACTAAGCAAGTGATTAAATGTGCAATACACCATTTTAATGTTTTAAGAAATTTTTACTTGAAGGTGGTACCAGTCATGCTCAGTGCTTCAGCTTTGATATAGAAAAAGTACTGTTAGTCACATTTTCACTCCAATTGACAAAGCAGCTATTCACCAGGATCCAAAGTTGTACTGACCTTCTGTGGAATCTGGGCAAGGGCTGAGGCAATGAGATTGGCTTTTTCATCTGTGAGGTTTTTGACCATTGATCCCAGAGAAAACACCACAATACCATCTTCACCTGAACTTTGGACAAATTCTTCCATTTCCTACAGCGATAAAATTCTCTTTATCACAAACATGCAAGATCACAGGGGGAAAAAAGTTCACCTATTCTTCTAAATAGGCAGAATCAAGAGAAGTGTCAGAGATGTTAGACTGGTTCTATCTTCTGCCACAGAGAACTGTCTAGTATCTTTAAGAGGAAATACGTTTCTGAAAACTGTGGCTTAAATATACAATGAGTGATTACAAATAAAGGCATAGAGCCAAACCATTATACAAAGTGAATAGGCAGTAAAAGACAGCTCTTCCCATGGCTCATGGAACTCTTACCCTCAAGGCTTAATTTTATGAACCAGCAGAGATGTTTGCAAACTCAAAAATATTCCTTATAAGGAAGCCCAAAAAAGGGTCCTAACTAGACTTTTAAAATGTGTACCATGTCAGTTTACATCCAATAAATTATGAATAAATCAATCTAACTCCCTGTTAAGCATTCAAGATATTTTTCTCATGTTTAATATATTCCTGATTAATGGGGCTAAAAATGATTTTTTTTTTAGAATTGAGATATATAGTAATGCATTTTAAAAGTAAACTTCTATTTTTTTTATCATGATAATACTTATGAGACAGTGCCTTACCTTCCTTCTCTTACCTTTGAGACCTGCCTCTACCTTCCCTCAAGTAGCTGACATACTTTAATTTGAACCTTAACACAGTGATAAATATAAACTTCTCTACAAATAAAATCCTCTGGGTCACCACTTACAGTTGTGCAAGTTGGGCACTGCATAATCTGGTCTGAGGTCTTTTGCATTCTAATCTATGTGAATGTCAACTTCTAGAGATGTGTCATGCACTCCCTGTGCAGTTATTTGTGGCTTCCCTGCAATATTTCTCAATATATTTATTACATTCCTCAATTATATTTATTTATCAATGTATTTCTCAATTTAAGGCTAATAAAATTACTAGGGGAAGGATGATGTCATAAGTTAAAGTGGACTGCTCTTTTAGCTTAGATAATGTTAGGAGAATATCTCTGAAGTCCCAGGAACTGGTATTTTGCCATGTTGATTCATCTCCCTAAGAAACAGTGATTGAATAAGTACACACACACACACACACACACACACACACTTACGTATATGAAGACTTACACATCTAGAAGTTGGATTTGAATATTTGTTTTGACTGTCTTTCATTGCTTTTTTTCTGTGTGTGCAGTGACTGGCATAATTTTTTCATCAGAGATGTAACCTGTGATTGGTGTTCATATTGCCCAAATGTTTGTATTAGTAATTGGGTTTGGAAAAGAATAATTTTTCCCCTCTGAGTTGTCTGAGTTGTTTTGTGAAATTGTGTAGATGAAAAGTGAAGATGGGAGGATGAATATAATAGTGTGGCATGGAGTATTATCTACTGAACCAGAGAATATGCCCTGTCTCTTTCTATATCTTTGTTTGGATATTGGTTTATTATTTGCTATAATAACACTCAATAGAGCTTACCTGAAGCTATAACTTGACTGATAATAAAAGCATATTCAGAATCCTAAAATAAAATTTAAACTTAAATACGCATCTTACCCTAAATAGAAATCAAAAACTCTCCTGAGAACACTATTTAACCTGCAATCTTCTACAGAGATTATGTTCACTTACCTACCACCCAAGCAAATGAGTGTCTGTCTCCTCAATCTCTTGATAACAGTAGTTATTGATAAAGATAGTTAAACACAATATTTTTTTACCATGTTTATCTATTATTCTTTTTTACTTCTCAATATGGCTTCTTCCAACATTTTTGGCTGTCCACATTTATTTGTTGGTGACTTTGGAATGTGGTAACCTTTTCATTTCAGAAAAACCAAACATCATGATCTTAACGAAAGAATTCAGTGTTTGAGTCTCTTAGTTCTATGACTTCTTTATTTTTATGACTCCTAATCTGTTTCTAATGCTCTTGGCTAAAACCTAGACCTTGTATTACCCAAATGATTACCAGAAATATTCAGCTGAAAATTTCTTTGGCTCCTTAAAGTGAATAGGTCCAAAACTGAATTCATCATTTTCATCTCCAAAAGGTTTTTCCATGAATTATTTTTTATCTTGGTAATGATCACTATTGTCCAAGAAGTGCTACCTGATTTCATGTCTTCTGTCAACACTTACTTCTTCTTACTGACAAAACTCTGGAATCTACCTGAGAGTTCTCATGAAAGCATCTTTATCACTTAAGCAATCATAGTAACTGTCCCAATTCATAACTCCATCATGCTTTTTAGGAAGACTAGAGTAATCGCCTAAGTAATTTCCAAGCCCTTAGGTTCCTGTTGCTTCAATCCAGTACCCAAACTGTAGACACCCTGATATTTTAACATGCCACTTGAATCACTTTTTTCTTTAGCCAAAATATCAAAGTGAAGTCCAAAAAAGGTAATATCAGACATAAGAGACTCCTATTATTTGTATAATAGAGTTGGAGTAACAAATATCATATCTCTGTTACCAAGGCAGTACACTTTAAAGAAAAATCACCATTATATCATATGGTACAAAAGAAATCCTCCACTTAATAGACCTACCTTAGGTAATGGTTTGGCAGGTTTACAATGCAACCCTCCTACAAACTCAAAATTAGGTAAGTATGGACGAGGAAATTCAAAATCCCAATATGTCCGGATTAACCAAATTTCTGCTTTTCCCATAATCTCACATAATGTAGTGGGTCTTCCTGGAGAAAATGAAAAAAAATTGTGTGAAGGTTATTAGTATATATGCTTGTTGGGATACAATTTACACTAATTTACTGACAAGCTATAAGGAAAAAATAAATCTATGTCTCCTAGATTATTTATCACATCCAGATGTTATTTTTTTTAAAGATTTTATTTATTTATTTGACAGAGAGAGAGATCACAAGTAAGCAGAAAGGCAGGCAGAGAGAGAGGGGGAAGCATGCTCCCCACTGAGCAGAGAGCCCGATGTGGGCCTTGATCCCAGGACCCTGAGATCATGACCTGAGCCGAAGGCAGAGGCTTAACCCACTGAGCCACCCAGGCGCCCCTCACATCTATCTGTTAAAAGAAAGGAGAAATTAAAATGATAAGGAGAGAAAGAGAAAGACAATAAAGGAAGAAAGGAAGAGAGAGAAGGAGGGAGGTGGAGGGAGGGAGGAAGGAAGGAAGAGAGAGAGGGAAGAATAGGGGGAAGGAGGGAGAGAGGGAGGGAGGGAAGAAAAAGGAAGTAAGAGAAGGATGAGAGGTGAGAAAGAGGGAGGTTGAGAGGATACTTGGGTAGGGAAAGTAATGTGCAAGTGTAGTCTGACAAGAACAAATTCAATAAAATTTTAACCACAACTCCATTTACTGATGAACTTAATACTCATTGTTTCTCTCTAATTAAATGGCAGATAATAGATTAGCCCCATTGTATCAACATCAAATTCCCTCTCAGTGGTTTCTAACTTCTAATTAGGAATTTGCAAGTGACCAAGTCAACCATATTTAGACACAGAAAACATGTTTTGCATCTAAATAAATAAAAACTCATATGAGTATTCTCCTTTCTTAAAGATTACAACCAAATTGGTGATCATATACAACACAGACTGGATAGCCTCTTTTTAGAGTCATTGCTTTGTAGTGTTTGAATTTACATCTGAGGTTATATATTCAAAGCCTTAATTTGATAACGAAGAAGAATTTCTCAAGGACACTCAACTTGAAATTGCCAGAGACTGGATAAAAACACCACTTCACAGCTTCTACATCAATATATTTTTGTACTTTATTTTTGTTCCATGTGTGATGTCCTTTCTTGATTACCAACTCCTTAGGTGAAATTATTGTGTATAATTTATAGACCACATTTTGAGAAATACTTAAAGTATTTACTGATTCTATATTTGAAGCAGAGACGCACAGTTACAAATATAAGGTCAATGAAAAGTAAAGAGACTTGTTTGTGCCTCATTCTTCTCCCGTGCGCTGTCAGGAAGCAGCATGTTGGCAAATAATTTCATAAGACATTTTAAATGTTATATTGAGGGATTATAAAACAAAAATACAGAATTAAAATTTACCACCAAACTTTTTCCTGTAATTAAATGATTCACACAAGCCATATTATGAACACAGTGGAGAATTATATAAATAAGCTACTAAATTTGAGTTACCATGTAAATACTGTTAATGTTTTAATATGTTGTTATAAACCTACATGATGATTCTACTAAGGTGGCTTTTAATTTCAAAGAGTTCTTAGAGTTAGCCTGAATTTATAGCAAAATGCCTTACAGTAAGCCAGATAGATAGGAGTGAATTTCAGTGGAGGACATTTGCCAGTCATCTCGCTTCCCACCCTACTCCTGAAAAACATTGATTTTTTGTTGTCTTCATAGTTTTACCTTTTCTAGAATGTCATATAGTTGGATTTATGCAGTAGTAACCTTTTCATCTGGCATTCTTTCACTTAGTAATATGCATTTAAGGTTTCTCAATGTCTTTTTATGATGTGATAGTTCATTTATTCTCAGCATTGAATAATGTTTCATTGTCTAGATCTACCAGTTTATCCCTTCACTTACCAACAGACATCTTGGTTGCTTCCAAGTTTGGGCAAATATGAATAAAGCTTCTATAAATATCCATGGGCTCATTTTTGTGTGGGCATAAGTTTTCAGCTCATTTAGGTAAATACCAATGACTATGATAGTATGGTAAGAGTATGCTTAGTTTTGTAAGAAACCATCAAAATGTCTTCCAAAGTGGCTGTACCATTTTGCATTCTCATTAGCAATAAATGAGAGATCTTGTTCCATAACTTGCTAGCATTTAGTATTTGTCACTATTCTGCATTTTGGCCATTCTAAAAGATGTGTAGTGTTACTCAATGTTTTAATTTGCACCTCCCTCGTGACACATGATATGGAGCATCTTTTTATATGCTTGCTTGCCAACTATATATCTTCCTTGATGAGGTGTCTGGTTTTGCCCAGTTTTAAATTGTGATATATGTTTTCTTACTGAGTTTTAAGATCTCACACACACACACACACACACACACACACACACACACACACACATATGTCAGAGAGAGAGAGAGAGAGACAGAATCTTAAGCAGGTTCCATGCCCAGTGTGGAGCCTGACATGGGACTCAATCTCACAACCCTGAGATCATGACTTGAGCTGAAATCAAGAGTTGATTGCTTAACTGACTGAGCCTCTCAGGCACCCTTAAAAATATTTTAGATAAGTCTTTTATCCGATGCACCTTTTGCAAATATGTTCTGTCAATCAGTGTCTTTTAATTCTCTTAGCATTTCCTTTTATAGAGTAGAAGTTTTTAAATTTAGTGAAGTCCAGCATATTCATTATTTCTATGTTGTGCTTTTGGTGTTGTGTATAAAAAGTCATTGCTATATCCAAGATCATCTAGGTTTTTCCCTAGGTTATCTTCTAGGAGTTTTATAGTTTTGCATTTTACCTTTAGATCTATGATTCATTTTTAGTTAAATTTTGTGAAGGGTATAAAGTCTGTTCCTAGATTATTTTTTTGCATGTGGATGTCCAGTTGTTCCAGCATCATTTCTTGAAAAGACTATCCATTGTACTACTTTCGTTTCCTTGTCAATGATCAGTTGACTACCTTGTTTGAGTCTATTTCTGACCTCCGTATTATTTCCTTTTCTTGTCTTATTCCCTTATCCCTCCATAATACTTTCAGTATTATGTTTACAAGGTGTAGAGAGAGATGACATCTTGCCTTTATCTAATCTTGGAAGAAAAGCTTTCCATGCCCCATTATTAGAGATGATTTTATCTGTGGGTTTTTTTTGTTTTGTTTTGTTCTGTTTTTCTAGCTGTAGGTTTTTTGTTTTGTTTTGTTTCTCTAGCTGTGGATATTATTTATCAGATTGAAGAAGGTCCTTTCTATGCCTAATTTACTGAAAGTTTTAAACATGAATGGGTTTTGGATTTTGTCAAATACTTTGCACTTGTTGATGTGCTCATGTGACTTTTTTTAGCCTCTTGATGTGATGGATGACATTAATTGTTTTTTTTACAGGAACAATTATTTCACTTATTTATTGTTTAACAGTTATGAGTTACAGTAGGACTTAACCCCTCACTAGACTGGACATTAACCATCTCTTTGTAAAAAAGCTCTTTTTCCCAAACAGTCTATCTAAAGGATGAATGGTCTGTTTCCACCCAGTGCCATCCAAATGTTCAAGTCAAAAATACTTATATATTTTATACTTAGCTCTTTTTTTTGTTTGCTAAAAATAGTATTGCAAGTTTTGGCTTCTTTTGACATAAAAATTATAATTATGTGCTAAACACTAACAATGAAGGGGTTCACCAGAATTCAAGCAGCTTGTCCAATCTGAATGTTTTAGATCTTGCATAATTTTCCCTTTCATTTTTTTCCAAAACAAACAAACAAACAAAACCCAAAACCTTTGACATGTTAGAAACATCTTGTACCAAGCCCTAATGATCTCCTGCTGGTGGAGGGTGACATGCAGTCAGAGCTGCCTGGCTGACATAATGACAAATTTATGGATCAGCAACGTTCTGAAATAGTAGTTAAAGCTCAAGAAAGCTATGGACTCTCAATTCCGTGTTTAGGATTTACTGCTGGCAGAGACAAACAGAGGTTTTCTTGCAGTTTTAGGTTGCTTAATGGGCCATCGGCCTCCTTCCACCAGCATCAAGATATTTACATATAAATAACCCATCTGAAGGGGAATCTAAGCAGTAAAATCAAGTAAAAATCAAGATTATTGAATGTTGAACCAGTCTTGCATACCCAGGGTAAGTCCTACTTGATGGTGGTATATAATTTTTTATATACTTTCTTGGATTCAATTTGCTAACATTTTGTTAAGGATTTTTGGATTTATGTTTATGAGAAATATTGGTCTCTAGTTTTCTTTTATTGTAATGTATTTGTCTGGTTTTGATATTTGGGTACTGCTGGCCTCATAGAATGAGTTAAGAAGTATTCCCTCTGCTTCTATCCTCTAAAGGTGATTGTAAAAATCAGTATAATTTTGTTATGAAATATTTGGCAGAATTCTCCAACAAACTTGTCAGGGCCCAGTGCTTTCTGTTTTGAAAAGGTAATTATTAATTCAATTTAATAGATATAGGCCTTTATAGATTGTCTACTTCTTCTTATATGAGATTTGGCAGATTATGTCTTTTAAGGAATCGCATTTTTCAAGGAATTTGTGGTATTCATTTGTTATCCTTTTTAATGTCTATAGCATCTGTAGTGATAGCCCTTCTTTTATTTCTGATAGTAATTTGTATTTTCACATTTTACAATTATTTTTTATTCTTTATTTTGTTTAGGTTGGCTAGAGTCTGATCAATTTTATTGATCTTTTCAACAAATTACTTTTTGGTTTCATTGATTTTCTCTGTTGATTTCCTATTTTCTGTTTCATTGATTTCTGTTTTAATTTTTAATACTTCTTTTCTTCTGCTTCCTTTGGATTTAATTTAATTTCGTTTGTCAGTTTTCTGAAGTGGAAATTTAGATTATTGATTTCAGACCTTTATTTTCTTTTTTAAATTGAGGTGTAATTGACATACAACATTATATTAATTTCAGATGTACAACATAATGACTTGATATTTGCATATATTGCTAAGTGGTCACCACAATAAATCTAGTTTACACCCACTCTATACATAGTAACAGAATTTTTTTCTTTTGATGAGAACTTTTAAGATGTACTTTGTCAACCACTTTCAAATATGCAATAAACTATTAACTATAGTCGCCATGCTGTATATTACATTCTCATGACTTATTTATTTTATAGCTGTAAGTTTGTACCTTTTGACTCCTTTCACCCATTTCACCCATCTCCCAACCCTGCCTCTGGCAACCACCAATCTGTTCTCTATATTTATGAGCTTGTTTGTTTGTTTGCGTTCTTCACATATTATTAAATGAAATCATATTGCATTTGTCTTTCTCTGTCTGACTTGTTTCACTTAGCATAAGCCAAATTCAGGAACAGAGAGTAGAATGGTGGTTGCCAGTGCTGAGGGCTGGGGCAAATAGGGAGATGTTGGTCAAAGGGTACAAAATTTCAGTTACAAGATGAATAAGTTCTGGGGATCTAATATTCAACAGGATCACTACAGTTAACAACATTGTGTTATATACTCAGAAGTTGCTAAGAGAGAAAGAAGATATTAAATGATCTCAACACACACACACACACACACACACACACACAATGGCAGTGTGTTAACTAACATTACTGTGGTGACCATTTTGTGGTATATATGTATATCAAATCATCATCATGTTGTACATTTTACACTTAGACAATATATTTTTAAATGCTGCAAAAAAGAACTAATACAGAAGAAAGCAAGTAAGATAACAAATAGAAGTGAAACCAATTAAATAATGAAATTTCTGAAAGACAAAGTAAGCATTGCAGATAATTAGGAAAAAGAAGGAGCCCTGAGTAAATAGTGATGGTAAAACTCTTTATTCCTATGCAAGAGTAAGGGTAAAGAAGGGAGAGGAGAGGGATGGGGGGAAGGAATCAGGGAAGATTGAAGAAGGAAGAGTAAAGGAAGAAAAGCAAAATGGAAAGAACTTGACCCCAACTTACAAAACACAGAAAAATAAAATGCTGTGTATTAAAGCCTTAAAAGGAAAAAAAAAAATAGCTTCTCTAAAGAGAGTATAAAAGGAAATCTTTATGCTTTCCTTGTAAGAAAGAATTTCCCTAAGTGCATTAAAAAAATAAAGGAAATAGTTAATTAATTTGACTCCATTAATAAAACCTGGAAGTCATCACAGGAGATTTAAGAGAATAAGAAATACATCATAAACTGCAAGAGGATATCCACAATATGTAAAACTGACAAAGACTTATCTATGATATATAAAGAATTTATTCAATCAATAATGAAAACACAAGCAAATCCATTAGGAAAAAATGGGCAAAAGATGTAAGCAGGATATTAACTGAATAGAAGAAATGGAAATGGCCCATAAAAGTTACTCAATCTCATTATAATCAAGGAAATCCAAAAGAAAGTATGATATACTTTCAGATGTATTGGATTGACCAAACCTAAAAAATAATTTATTTCTTTTTGAGATTAAAAATCAGAACATGGTGACAGTTGGAGAACTTTGTAAATATGATAAATATCATTGTACATTTGAAATGTGTCAGTTTTATGGTATGTCAATTATATCTCATTATAACTGTTAATAAAAGTCATTCAATGATATGCTTACTAAGGAGGTGGAGCAATGGGGACTAAAATGCCCTGTTAATAGTTGAAGTATAAAGTTATATAATCTTTGCTGAAGTATAAATTTCTGAGCAAAGTCTGAGATTACCTGGTAGGGGAAAATATATAGTTTGTACCTTGTTTCTATTATTGCTCTTATAAAGCAGGAGACATATACAAATATCCATAACGGCAGCATTACATAAAAAACTATACACAGCCAGATGTCCATCCACAGAATAGTATGGCGTAGTTATACAGTAAAGCACTATCTATAGATAAAGCTCTATCTATAGAGCTTAAAAAAAAAAAATACATGATTCCATCACTGAAAGAATATTGAGCATAAGTAGTAGTGAATCTATGTTTGTATTTGCATACTAATCAAAAAATTAACCAATAGTTTTGAGAGAATTGTATATAGATGGCAGATGTAAAATTTTCAAAATGTTCACCAAAGTCAGGCTTATAGTTTCCACTGGAAAAGGGATATTTCTAAGGTACTGGCAACAATCTATTTCTGAACTTGGTTATAAAGTATACAGAAGTTTATTATTTCTTTCAACTGTACACTTTTGTTGGTTTGATATTTTCTAAAATCTGAAAGTAGATGCATAATATTTTTAAATAGATATAAAATATTTTTATATCTGTGTAAATTACTTGAAAATTCCCAAGTCAATTGATGAGTTTAAATTATATTTGTAATACATATTATAGAAAAAAAGGTTTAAATTCCCTGAAAGGTGAGTTACAGGTCAGTAAGATAAACAGACCTGAAGAAAATGGAATCGCTATCCACCTCAGAAAAGGTCTGAGGATAAAGGCTAAATGACTCAGCAATTTTAGAGAACATTATGGCAAGGATATAAGTGCAATAAATTTAGGACAACATTTTCTGTAATACCAGAGTTGGAACAACCCAAGTAGCTCTAACAACTAGACTAGTTCAATGATTTGTTACATCCATTAAAATGAATACTGTTATGTGAATATGAAGAACAATATAAATTTCAAAGTATTCTGTAGAAAGATGTTAAATCTAGATTTGGTGAAAAGAAAGGCAAAAATGAATACTTAGTAATTCCTCCTATTGACAAAGAAAAAAAGACGTATATAAATACTTATGGTTAGTGATGCATAGATGTCTTGATGTAAAGACAGGAAGAGTTAATATTACTTATGTAGGAGAAATATGAAGCCAATTATCATTCATTATATATAGTTTTGTTCTGTTTAAAATTTTTAGCCATTTGTATTAGTTATTTTTATTATGAGATTGAGAATGAAGTTATACTCATGATGATTCAGAATTCCCTGATAAAGAATACAAAGGAAAAGTACATACAGCAAACAAACGAACAAACCTGTTAAAGAAGATAGAGTTAAAAATTTGCCATAGAGCCTAAGGACTACATTTATTTCATAATATTTTTTTAAAGATTTTATTTATTTATTTGACAGAGAGAGAGATCACAAGCAGGCAGAGAGGCAGGCAGAGAGAGAGGAGGAAGCAGGCTCCCTGCTGAGCAGAGAGCCCGATGAGGGGCTTGATCCCAGGACCCTGAGATCATGACCTGAGCTGAAGGCAGAGGCTTTAACCCACTGAGCCACCCAGGCACCCCTCATAATATTTATAAATACATAATCTTATAACTTTCCCCTATTTATGCATACTATGACAAATGGCCTGAAATTTATTGATTAGAACTGGGAAACATCTCGAATTATCAGGATATATTTATCTTTCTATGTCTTGCATTTATTTCTGAGAATAGAATTGAGGCCAAAACCCTGTCTTCTTTACTTTAAATCCATACAGCCCTACACACTGCCTACACTCAGGTAGTGCTTCCTGGTTCTTAAATTATTTATGGTGATATCAGAATAGTATAAATTTAAATCATGTATAAAGCTAGGGATTTTTAAAGTGGATTCCTTTGAATATTAGTTTGTGAAACAAAGTATCTATTGGAAAGTCAGTGTTATGGACTGACTTGTGTTCCTCTAACATTCATATGTTGAAATCTGATTATATTTTGAGATAGGTCTTTTAACGTCAGAATAAACTCTTAAATTCAAGTAAGGTCCTAAGAGTAGGCCCTAATCCAATATCACTGGTCTCCTTATAAGAAGAGGAAAAGACACTGGGTTTATGCATGCACAGAGGGAAGACCATGAGAGGATATCCAAAAAAAAAAAAAAAAAGGGGGGAAAAGAAAGGACACATACAAGATACAAGATAGGAGGACGGGCCTCCAGAGAAACCATCTCTGGCAACACCTTCCTTGGTCTTAAACTTCTAGCATCCAGAACTGTGAGAAAACAAATTTCTGTTGTTCATGACATTTAGTCTGTGGTATTTAGTTGTGGCAGACCTAGCAAACTAATATAATCGGGGAGTTAAATTAATCAATATTTCTAATACCCAACTTTTCCTTGTCAGTTCATGTTTCTTCATGATTCTCAAAAACAGTTGGAGTAGAAGCCAGCCTCAGTTGATGGAATCAAATGAGAGTTATATATATAAAACTTGCAAAGCAAAACCATTCCTTATTAGAAAAAGCAAGCAATTAAAAAAAGTAGAATATGTATAACTAGTGAAGTAAAAAAAATGCTGTCTTTCAACAACTCAAGCTATAGACTTTTTTAGTTTTCTATTTAATTTTTCAGGTTTCTGTGTGGTACTCCCTTAAGAAGTATAAAACATCTACAAAACTTTTCAGTATGACCAGCTATGTTGAAACAGTTCACATAAGACTTAGTGAAGTTTCATCCCACATTTATGAAAGAGATAAGAATGGCAGGGACTCTGGTCCAACAGAAGAATAATATACTTTTTGAACATAATAATCCATGAGTCTCAAAATTCATAGGTCAAAATTCAAAGTAAATCATATGCCAAAGTTAATCCCATCGTTAATGTAGTTCAGGTTTCAGCTTATTATTGGAATCAAGCAAGGAGATTATCTTACTCTTACAACAAACATTACACTTTTTTTGATCAATAAAAAGTGAAATCTCCTCTGCTATGAAAATTTAGTACAAGACTTATTTGTGATATCCTATACCTGATAAAAAATCCATCTTCCATTAGACTGACATTTATTACTGCATTTTATATTTTGTTTTGTTTCGATAAGTTTATTAAGTATCTTGGTATCTTACAAAATGGTTAGATGACTATAAAAAAAGGGTAAACATGACAATATCTTTCTTGCCTCTCCCTCCCAATTAGTTATTGACAATAATAGTTCATTGCTATCACATATAAAGTTTTATGTGGGACTGAAATTTTTAAAACTTTTTATTTTCCTAGACTTTTCTTAAACCACCTAAGTTTCTTTACGTAATTACTCTATAATGAAAAGCTGTCTCTTACCTAATGCTTCACTGTAAAGCTGGTCCCAAACCTGAGTGTCCAGTTTGTGGATCCGGAAGTTAATGAAGATGGAAAACATTACATTTTTTACCCTTTGCAGAAAGGTCATTCTGTCTGTTAGTCCCAGCATGGTAACAGGCACATAGGAAAGTGGAGCTGGAAGTTTCCCACAGTATTTCTCCACAGTGTCACCCATAGAAAACCTTAGCGTGTACACAAAAGGGACTGTCAGTAACTCAGCAATCAGCTCTCCACAGGGTAACACAGGATCTATGAGCATTACGTCATAGTTGGTTTCCTGGAGTTTCTTCATGAATGACTGATTGTAGACTACACTCTCACACAGGAGTTTTAATATTCCAGTTATATTAACAAAGAATTCCTGCAGTTTTATGGCTGACTGCCATCGTGACAATGTTGGCATAACATTAGCAGCCATGTCTACAAAAGCATTGTGTGTTTTTTCAGCCTTCTCTTTGTTATGTGGCACAGAGACCACCTCAAATTTCAGTGTGGAAGACTTGCTGTAGTCAATGATGAAATTCTGTGGAGAAACCAACACCGTCACCTCGTGGCCCCTTTCCGTGAGTTTCTCCAGAATAGTCCTCATATTGAGCCAATGGCTCATGTCGCAGGGCCACACCAGGACTTTCCCACAAAATCCACAGCCAGTGTAGCAGAGCTGCAGCAGCACAATTGCTGAAATCCATTTCTTAGACACCATGACAGCAGTTCCCTCACACACTGCTCTGCAGAGGTTAAATGTTGGCTGGGCACGGAAGGGAAGAGACAAAGTAGATACAGATCAAGTTAAAAATTAATTTCTAGAGTTAGGAAATGACTATGTGTAGAGAACTTTGTCAGTGTTGTTGATGGGGCAGAGTACTATAGAATATTTGTTCAGGAGGAGATATGAGATATTTAAATATTTTGGAGGAAATGACTACAGCATTTTAGGAGTTAGTTTTAAATATATTAAAATAAAAATGATATATTTTAATTGAAAATTTTTAAATATAATAGAAGAACCCATTTAATTAAGTCTAGTAGGTAATATGGTATATCTTATGGAACATGATGATTGATAATTTGGGAAAACAAAAATGTAGGTCTTTTTTTTTTTTTTAAAGATTTTATTTATTTATTTGAGAGAGAGAGAACATGAGAGAGGAGAAGGTCAGAGGGAGAAGCAGACTCCCCATGGAGCTGGGAGCCCGATGCGGTACTCGATCCCGGGACTCCGGGATCATGACCTGAGCCGAAGGCAGTCGCTTAACCAACTGAGCCACCCAGGCGCCCCAAAAATGTAGGTCTTGACACAAAGTTGGTTACATGCTACTATATGGATAAGATGCATACATCACATAATAACAGGAAGAATATGTAAAATATTATATTAAGGTACAGCATTTCAGGGCCCCAGAAGAAGCTGTCACTCCAATATGAAAAAAAATCACACAAAGCTTCAGGATATAGGGTGCATGTCACCTGAGCCCAGAGACAAAGGTGACGGAAGAAGGGTTCTGAAGGAGAATGGAAGAAAAGGAGAAAAATAATGCTGATATGGAAATCATGGCCATTTATATATATAGTTATCAGTTCAGTATGTTTAGAGTGAAGGCTAACACAGAACAGTACAGACAAGAAATATACTAGTTAAAACAGGACACTTTGGAGAGTCTTGAATGCTATATTCTGGGTTCAATTTTACTCTCCACAAAGAGATCTAATAAGATTTACAAATCAGGTTTGGAAAATGATCATATGTGTCCTATAATGAAACTATTCTAGCTTCTAAATAGGATTGAGTGGTAGAGAAAAAACAATGTGTAAGGGGCTAAAAGTAAATATTAGGAAAGCAAGATCTGATGAGAGTATCGGGGAGACTATAATATTGGTTTGTGAATGGAAAGCATAGAATGATGGCCTTATGATTGATGAGAAGTGAGAGATGACTGGTAATTAAACAACAAGGAAAATGCATAACCTCACTCTAATCATGAGAAAATATCAGAAAAACCCAAATTAAAGGATAGTCTAAAAAAAAATAACCAGTGCTCTTCATAAACAAGAGGCAAAGAAACACTGTGGCAACCATCACAAGTTGGAAAAAGTAAGGACATTGGACAAATAAATTCAAGAGAGAGTCTGGATTGTATATCAGAAAGAAAAAAGAACTTAGCAGGATAATTGACAATGTTTTAATAAGAATTCCTAGTTTTGATCATTTTGTTATGGTAATGTAAAAGGTTAATATTAAAAAATAGTCAATTAAAATTCTTTCATTCTGTCCTTATTAATTGGAATTTAAGAAATTGCCTGTTTATTACAATTATTCATTTATATCAGCATGACTCATATAAATTTATTTTATTTTATATATTTTATTCATTTATTATCATTATTTATTTTATTGTTCAAAGTGTCCCAGATTTTGGAAACTTTTTTATATATTGATTCCTATGTCCTTTTGATATGACTCCATTCCTTTATTTTTATTTTTTTATTTTTTTATTTTTTTTTTAAAGATTTTATTTACTTATTTGACAGAGTGAGATCACAAGTAAGCAGAGAGGCAGGCAGAGAGAGAGGGGGAAGCAGGCTCCCTGCCGAGCAGAGAGCCTGATGCGGGGCTCGATCCCAGGACCCTGAGATCATGACCTGAGGTGAAGGCAGAGGCTTTAACCCACTGAGCCACCCAGGCGCCCCTATTTTTATTTTTTTTAAAGATTTTATTTATTTCTTTCAGAGAGAGAGAGAGAGAGAGAACATGAGTAGTGAGAGGGGCAGAGGGACAAGCATACTCCTTGCTAAGAGGGGAGCCTGACGTGGGCCTCAATTCCAGGACCCTGAGATCATGACTTAAGCAGAAATCAGATGTTTAACAGACTGAGCCATTTAGGTGCCCCTGATTCCACTCTTTTAAAGCATTTTTTAAAATTTCTGTTACCACAAGATACTTCAGGCTCGACTATTTTCACTGCCTCAGCCTTAAAACCAACCATGTCTCCAAAGAACACTATTTCATTTTATTAGAGAATGGCATTTATTATTTCACTCATTTGTGGAATTTAAGAACAAAACAAATGAACATAAGCGAAAGAAAATAAAGGAGAGAGGGAAACAAACCCCTGCTCTTTTTTTTTTTCTAAAGATTTATTTATTTATTTATTTTAGAGAGAGAGCATGTGCTAGCAGGGAGAGGGGCAGAGAGAGAGAGAGGGAGAAAATGCTCAAATAGACTCCCTACTGAGCATGGAGCCCAACTCAGGGCTCCATCTCACAACCCTTAGATCGCAATCTGAGCCAAAATCAAGAGTTGGATGCTTAACTGACTTCACTACCCAGGCACCCAAAGAGACTCTTAACTATAGAGCACAAACTGAGGGTTGATGGCAGGAGGTAGGTGGGGGATAGGCTAAATGGGTGATGGGTTTAAGGAGGGCACTTGTTGTGATGACCACTGGGTGTTATAGGTTAAGTGATGACTCACTAAATTCTACACCCAAAACCAATTTTATCATATATGTTAACTAACTAGAATTTAAATTAAACCTTAAGAAGAAAAATAAATCAAAGTGAGAAAAATTTAAAAAAAATCAGGATGAGTCTGCTAAGTGTCTTCATTGCTACTGATATATTAGTTTTATTCAGCAGATGAAACTAGTAAATATAATTGCACATCCTAATACTGTCATAAATACCTATCTATAGTTACTTCTATACCTAGCCTTCTCTGTTTATTCCCAAGTCCTTTAAACAGTGAGAAACCTGTCTCCCAGCACCACTGTGTACTTACTTATTGGTTCAGTTTTAGTAAACACATAAAACAGTTTCAGAATTTCTAGCTCACAGACCTGTAAAAAATTTTTTCCAACCAAACCATATTTGCCATATAAATTTATCTTTTTTTTTAGGATTTATTTATTTATTTGTTTATTTATTTATTTATTTATGAGAGGGAGAGAGTGTGGGGAGGAGCAAAGGGAGAGGGACAAGCAGACTCCACATTGAGCTTGGAGGCTGATCCAGGGCTGAATCCCATGACCCCAAGATCACTACCTGAGCTGAAATCAAGAGTCGGCTGCTTAGCTGACTGAGCCACTCAGGCGCCCCTATAATTATCTCTTAACAGAATTCAGACAACAGTCAAATTCCTTTGCACAAAATAAATACTACACCCATGTGATTTTACAGGTATACTCTAGCAAAATTACATGTAATAAATCTTATTCTATAGTCTGTTGGGGGGGTAGGAATATTCACTTCATTCATTCCCAAAAGGCAATACAGTCTTTATCAGCAAGGAATGAAGGAGAAACATATTCAGGATCTGTGGGAATTCACTGTGCCTGGCTAGAGAAGATTTAATAAACACATGCCTCCCTGGACGAGAACATTTGCAAATATCTTCTCCCATTCCATAGCTTGTCTTTTAGTTTTATTCATCATTTCCTTTACTGTGCAGAAGCTTTTTATTTTGATGAATGCTAATAGTTTATTTTTGCTTTTGTTTCCCTTGCCTCAAGAGACATCTAATAAGTTGTTATGGCCAATGTCAAAGTGGTTACTGCCTATGTTCTCCTCTTGGATTTTTATGTTTCCCTGTCTCACATTTAGGTATTTAATCCACTCTGAACTTATTTTTGTATTTGGTGTAAGAAAGTGGTCCAGTTTCATTCTTTTGTAGGTTGCTGTCCAGTTTTCCCTACACCACTTGTTGAAGAGACCTTCTTTTTCCCATTGGATATTCTTTCCTGCTTTGTCAAAGATTAATTGACTATATAGTTGTGTTCATTTATGGCTTTTCTATTCTGTTCCATTGATCTATGTGTCTATTTTTTGTGCCAGTGCCATGCTGTTTTGATCTACCATTGTATCATACAGAATAGTTTCACAGCTTTAAAAATCCCCTGTGCTCTGTCTATTCATCCTTTCCTCCCCCAATCATTGATAGCCACTAAAATTTTACTGTCTATATTCTTTACCTTTTCCTGAATGTCATATAGTTGGAATTATACCATATGTAGTCTTTGCAGGTTGGCTTCTTTCCACTCATATACATTTACAGTTCCTCTATGTCTTTTCACAGCTTGATAGCTCATTTCTTCTTAGTACTGAAAAATATTTCATTTTGTCTGGATCTACCACAGTGTATCTATCCACTCACCTACTGAAGGACATGTTGGTTGCTTCCAATTTGGGCAATTATGCATAAATCTGTTAACACATCAGTGTGCAGGGTTTCCTGTGAACATAAGCTTTAAATTCTCCTGGGGAAATACCAAGGAGCATAATTCTTGGACCATATGGTAAAATTATGTTTAGTTTTGTAAGAAAATGCCAAATGTCTTCTAAAGTGGCTGTACCATATTGCACTCCCACTAACAGTGAATGAGAGTTCCTGTTACTCCGTATTCTCATCAGCATTTGCTGTAGTCTGTGTTCCAGATTTTGGCCATTCTAATAAGTGTATAGTCGTATTTTGTTATTGTTTTAATTTACATTTCTCTAATGACAAACGATGTGGAGCATCGTTTTATGCATTTATTTGCCATCTGTCTATCTTCTTTGGTAAGGTGTCTGTTAATGTCTTTGGCCCATATTTTAATTGGGCTATATGTTTTCTTACTGTGAAGTTTTAAGAGTTCTTTTTACACTTATAACTGTTCTTTATCAAACATGTCCTTTGCAAATATCTTCTCCTAGTCTACAGATCGTTTTCTTATTTTCTTGACATTGTCCTTTACAGAACAGGAGTTTTTAATTTTAATGAAGTCCAGCTTAAAAATTATTTCTTTCATGGATTTTGTTCAGAAGAGAAGACAGCATAATATTACAAAGTTAAAAAGAACTAAGTTTGTCAGGTTAATGAGGTGCCTGTATTTAAAGTGTAGTATTTCCCCATAACTAGAGGGAATTCCTTCCTAATCTATAAGTAGCATCATTCTAATATTGTACCATTAAATTGACATGTGGATCAAAATATTTTTTTTTTCAAATTTCTGTTTGAAATATTATCTTCATGCAACATACAGCATGGCCAGGTATCTAATTTCTATTATCTTTACTAAGGGCTAGAAAAGTGTGATACATTGGGGATCCAGTATTTCCTTGGATGCCCCATTGTCAAAAGTTAATAAAAAGCATGCCCATGGGGCACCTGGGTGGCTCAGTTGTTTAATTGTCGTGATTCTGTCCCTCTCCCTCTGCTCCTACCACCCCCCCCACCTTTCTCTCTCAAAACAAAAACATGATGGTCTTTGTGTTTTCCATTTTTAATAGTGTCCAAATGGTCTGAAATTTCAGATTTAGTGCACATTTATATTATCAGTGAAATATATAAGCAGTAAAAGGCCTGAGACATACAGAACAGTTGGCCTGATCTACAAATACTAAATTCTAAAAACAATTACTAATTTTTAAAGAAATTTATGACTATTATATGAGATACTCAATTGTTACTTTTCATTTTCTTTTTTTTCCTTCTCTTTTATATAGGTATCCAGTGCATAAGAGACATTTTATTGAAATTTCAAGCATCTTGTTGCAGTGTTTAAGATTGTTAGATGGCATATTATTTTCCTAGAGAATGATCTTTCTTAGAAGGTAAACTTTTTAGTAGTATCTTAGAAAACGTTGGGAAAGGAGAGCTATTCTAACCATTTGACTTTTCAGAAATATTTAAAAAGTAACAATTTTCCTGAAGAGTAAAAAATGATGTATATTGGAAATGAATATATTGATAATATACGTAAGTGGAGACAGAAGTGTTGTAGCTATAAAAGTGAACTACAAAGGAGGGCATTTATTTATTGCCCAAGATTTCTCTTGGGGAATAGATTTCACCGGGAGAGAGAAGTTTCCGCTTTACTAAGCAAAGAATTTGTATATGCTTATATTTGTATCTGGGTATAATATTTGTAGGCCCAGATACTAGTCTGCAGCATGTGTTGGAGAGTACAACATTTTCAGCATGATAAAACTTGTGTCCATGGACTTTGGGCATAGTAATGAATCAAAGCTGGTGTCATAAGTGGGTCTGCCAGAGGTTATCTGGACCTATTACAGGCTCATGGAAGTTAATTGTTAATTTCTTTTTATTTATTTATTTATTTATTTTTAATTGTTAATTTCTATGTATCTTTTCAAGCTGGTTGTTATATCACCAATAGCTTGAAATTAGTCAAGGTGGGAGGAGTTACACCACAGATATTAAGAAATGCTATACAAAAGTGTTTTTTTTTTCTTTTTATACCACAGAAAGCCAATTGTTAAACATTTATAGACCATCACTGGATACAAAAGTGCAAAAAAGAAAGTGCATATGTAGAGGTAGAAGCGAAGTAGAGGTCCAGGATTTAACAAATGGAGTACCTCAAAACTGGAAGTCTTTTTATTAGTTTTCTATTATCAAATAGCAAACTATGCAAAGCCTTATCGTCTTAAAACAACTTTCTATTTATCTCTGACTCTGCTCACATTTCTGATCTACTCTAAGCAGAGCTATTATGGGCTGACCTTTTTCATGCCCATGTGAATCTGAGTCATCAAAGGGCTAGCTGATACTAGAGGTCATCACATGAGTGTTTTGCAGTTGTTTGTCTCATATTTTTGTGGGTAAATATCCTGAGTTGTGTGTCCCTCACCATTTAGCATGCTAGAAGGTTAAATCACAAAACAAAAAGTTCACAGCAACATGCATGGACCCTGAGGACATCGTGCTAAGTGAAACAGGTTAGAGAAAGACAAATACCATATGATCTCACTTATATGTAGAATCTAACAACAACAAGAAAGGAAAAAATAAGCTTATGGATACAGAGAACAATTGCTGGTTGCTGGAGGTACGGGGTGGGTGAAACGGGTAAAGGGAGTCAAAAGCTACAAACTTCCAGTTATAAAATAAATACTCACGGGCTGTACACCCCATGCATGCTGTAATGTACAGCATGGTGACTATAATTAATAATACTGTATTGCATATTTGAAACTTGCTAGGAAAGTAAATCTTAAAAGTTTTCATCACACAAAGAAATTCTGTAACTATGTATAGTGATAGATGTTAACTAGACTTATTGTGTTAGTTATTTTGTAATATATACAAATATTAGATCATTATGTTGTGCACCTGAAACTAACATTATGTTGTATGTTAATTATACCTCAATTAAAAAAATAAAAATAAAAATTTTAAAAATTTAAAAATTATACAGAGCCAGAATTTGGTCTATGGAATGTTCTTTCAAACCTTACAACTCTTTTAAAGGAAACTTGACAGAGATTTTCTCGAACTGGGCAATAATCTTGAAAATTTACCTGATATGACCCAAAAGCAAGTTATGAAGCAGAAAAAAATTTTTCTTTATCAATAGTAAAAAATAAATTTTGATCAACCATGCAAGAGAGAAGGTTGAATTATCCTTATTCTTTATAGAAAATAGAATTATATAAAATGTCATGTGAATAAGGCAATCAAAAAATATTCAGCCAAAGAATCATAAGGTCAAAAGAATCAAAATCAAAAGGTCATAAAGAAATGCCAGGAAGTAAATTTAAAATATGATTTTTCTGGATTTTGTGATGCTTATATAATATAGTCAGTTTTTACAAAATCAATATTTTGTAATGGTTTCTTATCCTAAATAAATATTTCCATTAAAATATAGATTTTTAAAATGTCACAGAGCAGTGAGACTAAGCCGCTTGCAAGAGGCCACTTGTATTATTCACTAAAGTCACATTGGCCAAAGCAAGATAAATAGCCAAGACCAGAGTCAGCATGAGAGATGACTTCATATGGGAATGCATTACACAGAAAGCAGAGAAATCATAATAAAAGGAGCTTTAAAAATGTAAAAAGAGTAGATATAAAGAAGACACTTAAGGAGCACCTTGTGGCTCAGCCAGTTGAGCAACAATCTCTTGATTTCACCTCAGCACATGGTCTCAGGGTCATGAGATGGAGCCCCACATAGGTCTCTGAAGGGAGTCTGCTTGAGATTCTTTCCCTCTCCCACCTCCTCTCCCTCTACCCCTCACCTGGCTCATGTGTGGTCTTTCTTTCTCTCTCTCTCTCTCTCAAATAAATCTAAAAAAAAAAAGACACTTAAAGAGTCAATTACCAGAACTCTAAGAAAATACATTTGACAACTTAAGGATGGATCAAATTATATTATCTATCTATCATCTATCTATCATCTATCTATCTATTTCTATTTATCTACCTACCATACATTTAACATTAACCAAAATTGCCAGAAGTCGAAAAAGAAAGCATCTTAATTTTAAGAAGTATATATATTTCCAAACACTCTCCTGGAATAAATCCCTCAGCTCAAGATATTTTACAGAGCGGCACCTGGGTGGCTCAGTTGGTTAAGCGACTGCCTTCAGCTCAGGTCATGATCCCGGAGTCCCAGGATGGAGTCCCTCATCGGGCTCCCAGCTCTGTGGGGACTCTGCTTCTCTCTCTGACCTTCTCCCCTCTCATGCTCTCGCTCTCTCTCACTCTCTCTCTCTCTTAAATAAATAAATAAAATCTTTTAAAACAAAGATATTTTACAGAAAATTATAACAAGCCCATAGCTAACATCATTCACAATGGTGAAAGATTGAAAGCTTTTCCTCTAAGATTAAAAATCACAAGGATGCCAACTCTCAACATTCCTATTCAACAAGTATTGGAAGTCCTAGTAAAAGCAGTCGGAGAAGAAAAAGAAATAAAAGACATCTGAATTAGAAAAGAAGTAGTAAAATTTTCTCTGCTTGAAGATGACATTTTATATATAGAAAATTTTAAAGACTCCACCAAAAATCTGTTAGAACTAATAAATGAATTTAGTAAAGATCCAGGATTCAAAATCAACATACAAAAATAAGTTGTTTTTATACACTAACAACAAAATAGCAGTAAAATTAATTTTAAAAAATTATTTTATCCTATTTACAAAACAGGACCAAAAATAATAAAATACTTAAGAATAAATTTAACCAATAAAATGAAAGATCTGTACATGGAAAACTTTATTATTTTTTAATCTTAATTCCAGTAAGTTAACATACAGTATTATATTAGTTTCAGGTGTACAATATAGTGATTGAACAATTCTATACATTACTTAGTGCTCATCATGATAAATGTACTTTTAACTCCTTTCACCTATTACATCCATTCCCCCCATAAACTCCCCTCTGGTAACCATCAGTTTGTTCTCTATAGTTAAAAGTCTTTTTTTTCCTTCGTCTCCTTTTTCTTTCTTTCTTTGTTTTGTTTTTTAAATTCTCCATGCAAGTGAAATCATATGGTATTCGTCCTCTGATTAACTTATTTCACTTAGCATTATACCTTCTAGATCCATCCAGATTGTTGCAAATGGCAAGATTTCATTCTTTTTCATGGCTGCATAACATTCCAGTGTGTGTGTGTGTGTGTGTGTGTGTGTGTGTGTGTGTGTGTGTGTATGCCACATCTTCTCTATCCATTCATTTATTAATGGACACCTGGGTTGCTTCCATAAGTTGCTATTATAAATAATGCTTCAATAAACATAGGGGTGCATATATTTTTTTGAATTAGTGTTTTCATAATCTTTGAGTAAATACCCAGTAGTGGAATTACTGGATCATATGGTAATTCTACTTTTAATTTTTTAGGAGACTTCCATTCTGTTTTCCACAGTGGTTATGCCAGTTTGCATTCTCATTAACAGTGCATGAGAGTTCCTTTTTGTCTACATCCTTGTCAACACTTTTTTCTTGTGGTTTTGATTTTAGCCTTTCTGATACCTGTGAAATGATACCTCACTTCACCTGGTTTTGATTTTCATTTCTTTGATGATGAGTGATGTTGAGCATCTTTTTATATGTCCATTGACCATCTGTATGCCTTCTTTGGAGAAATGTCTATTCATGTCTTCTGAGCATTTTTTAATTGAATTATTTGTTTTGGGTTGTTGAGTTGTATAAGTTCTTCCTATATTTTGGATACTAACCCTTTACTGGATATATCATTTGAAAATACCTTCTCCCATTCAGTAAGTTGTCTTTAGTTTTGTTGATTGCTTCCTTCGCTGTGCAGAAGCTTTTTATTTTGATATAGTCCCAATAGTTTATTTTTGGTTTTGTTTCCCCTACCTTAAGAGACATATCTAGAAAAATGTTACTATAACCAATGTCAGAGAAACTACTACCTGTGACCTCTTCTAGGATGTTTATGGTTTCAGGTCTTACATTTGGACCTTTAATTGTACATGGAAAACTTTAATACACTGATGAAAGAAATTGAAGTAGACACAAATAAAGGGAAAGCTAGCTTGTGTTCAAGATCATACAAATTAATATTGTTAAAATGTCCATACTACCCAAAGCAATCTATAGATCCAGTGTAATCCTTATTAAGATTCCAAGGGCATTTTTTACAGAAATAGAAAAAAAAAGACCCTAAAATTTGTATGGAACCACAAAAGATCCTAAATAGTCAAAATAATTCCAAGAAAAAAGATCAAAGCTGGAGGTCTCACACTTCCTGATTTTAAACTATATTTACAAGGTAAAGTAATTAAAATAATATGATAGTGACATAAAATCAGACACATAGATCAATAGATCAGAGCTGAGAACTCAGAAATAAACCCATGCATATATGGTTAACAAATATTTGACAAGGAAACGAAGAATACTCAATAGAGAAAAGAGAGTCTTTTCAATAAATGAAGTCAGGAAAACTGGATATTCTTATGCCAAAGAATGAAATTGGATACCTATCTTACACCACTCACAAAAATGAACTCAAAATGGTAAAGACAAATATAAGACCTGAAACCATAAAAGTCCTAGAAGAAAACATAGAATCAAAGTGGCTTGATATTGGTCTTGGCAATGTGACACCCCAACCGCAAAACACAAGGACAAAAATAAACAAGTGCTACCACATCAAACTCAAAAGCCTTCTGCACAGCAAAAGAAACAAAGTGAAAAGTTAACCTACAGGATGGGAGAAAATATTTGCAAACCACATATATGATAAAAGGTTAATATTCAAAATATGTATGGGACTCACACCAGAAGACCACAAACAAACCAATTAAAAATGGTAAGAGGACCCAAAGAGATGTTTTTCCAAAGAAAACATAAAAATGGCCAACAATTACATGAAAAGGTGCTCAACATCACTAATCACCAAGAAATGCAAATCAAAACCAATGAGTTATCATCTTACACTTGTTAAAATGGTTATTATCAAAAAAACAAGTGATAAGTGTTGGCAAAGCTGTGGAAGAAAGTGTTGGCAAAGCTGTGCACTGTTGGTGGTAATGTAAACTGGTGCAGCCATTGTGGGAAACAGTATAGAGGTTCCTCAGAAAATTAAATGTAGAGGTACTATATGATCCAGCAATTTCACTTCTGGGTATATATCCAAAGGAAATGAAATTACTGTCTTGGAAAAACATTTGCACTCCCATGGTTATTATAGCATTCTTACAACAGAAAGGAAACAACTGAAGTGTCCATTGAGAGATGAATGAAAAATTTGTGATATATGTATCACACAATGGGACAGAAATTAGCCGTGAGAAATAAGGGAAACCTGCCATTTTCAACAACCTGGATGAATCTTGGAAGTGTTATGCTAAGTGAAGCAAATCAAAGAGTAAAATGGTGATTGTCAGGGGTGGAGGTTGAGAGGTGGAGGAAATGGGTGAGGGTGATCAAAATATACAAATTTCCAGTTATAAGATAAATAAGTTCTGGAGATATACTCTACAACATGATGGCTATAGTTAACAATACTCTATAATATATTTGAAAGTTGCTAAAACAGTAAATTCTAACACACACACACACACACACACATGCACACACAAACTGTAACTATATGAGATGATAGAAGTGTTAACTAGCTTTATTGTTGTAGTCATTTTACAATATATTCATCTATGAAATCATTACTTTGTACACCTTAAATTTGCACAGTATTATATGTCAATTATATCTCAATAAATCTGGAGAAAAAAGGAACAGAAAATTATACTAAACCTTAAAATATCAAAAATAAAAAAGTTTTTAAAGTGTTACAAGCATGGAAAAAGAAGGAAAACAAAGGTTATTTTCATGAAATGTCTATAATATGGTTCTAAAATCTTAAAGAGATTGCACAAAAGTGGAATATTTTTTATTCTATTTTTATCCAGCCCTTCGTCTATCAATAAAAATATATCCAGAAAAATGTTAATGATTTATATAAAAATGATTATAAAATCATTCCAAAAATACTTCAATAACAGGAGATCTATTCATGTAATTCTTCTATTAACTTGCCTAGAAAATCAAATAATTCGTCTACGGCCATACCACCCTGAACGTGCCCGATCTCGTCTGATCTCGGAAGCTAAGCAAGGTCGGGCCTGGTTAGTACTTGGATGGGACAAAATCAAATAATTCTTGCCATAGTGGAAAAAGTTGACAAAACTTGACACAGTTCTGATTTACAGAAGAAAATGCTGAGTTTAATAGTAATTAAGTAATTGATATTTCTTCACATGCCTTATAAACAAGCAAGTTAATTAATGAATAAAATTTAGTCATTTCAACTAAATTTAAAAATAAAAGATGAAGGCAACTATTTTCATTATTATTAAATAAGTCTGAATCTATCAGAAGTAAAATTAGGCAAGAGAAGGTGACCGGTGTCATAAGAATTAGAAAGGGAAATGTAATTTATTTCTAGTATCAGTTTAATGAACATGTGTCTGGGTAACTACTGTAAAGCATAGGATAATATGGACAAATATCAGGATATGAAATTGAAATTGAATGATAACTAGGATTTATGTATACAAACAATGACCAATAGAAGAGAAAAGGAAGAGGGAACTCATGTATAAGGCCAACAACAAAATAAATCAGTTGGCTGAAATTTAACAACAAATATGTAAAACCTGTATAAGAAACATTGGTAAACACTCCAAAAGACACACAGATGATTTTTAAGGTAAAATAATAATATATTCTTGGAATGGTGACAATTAAAATGTCATTTTAAACCAAATATTTGCACTTAACTATATGCCAATGCAGATAACACTAGTTCTCTTCCTCCTCAAGAGCTAGTTAAGATTATTCCTATAATACCAGAAGCAAGCAGGAGAGGTCAAGGGTACCCAGGAATTGCATGCCATTCCCTAATGACAAAACTCAGGACCACATACTTCTCTGTGACAACAGAGACAGTTTGCACCAAAATATTTAAAGATTTTTAACTTGCAAAACAAAGTCTATCAACTTGAAATAATGTCACAGCAGGGCCCTCAAGAAAGTTGAGTGAGAGAATGCTCACAGGTCACCAAGCAAACAATGGGAGATGGGCAGACTTATTTCTTTCTTTTCCCTACCTATGACTTCTCAAATTAAAATCCTGGAAATTACGGAGTGGTCGTTATTCCTGGGAATGTGAATTTCTTTATGTAGTGGATTCAGTACACATAGGGTCTTCTCTGGTTTGGTTACATATTTGGTGATTTCAGCAAAGTCTTTCTTAATCTTTCTGAATTCTTAATCTTTCTGAATTCTGATGGCTCCAGCGTAAAAGATAATGATCATTCTTGGCTTGTGTGTTGGATTAGTAATAATGTATGCATTGTACCTATGAAAGCTCTCAATAGGTGTTTAGTAAAAGCAGCTATTTGTTAAGTTAATAGCAAAAATGGTACAATTAGCAAGGGCATTAGCTGCAGAATCACTGAATAGAGCTAGACCACAGCTGTTTGATGGAGCACAAACTGAACATGAATGACAATGCAATCATGTTACTTTTAGAGTTAAATTTATTAGAGAATACAGTTAAAAAGCCCACAAAAGGAAAATGGAAATGAATCAGAATGAAGAACGAAAACTAAGTGGTAGGAGTTACTCACTTTGAAAAGGTCTGGAGAGCAGCTTTTTTAGAAAAGGGATCCCAGAAATTGATTGATGTGCTAGTTAAAGAAATATATACATTTGACAAAACAAATCACACTGTATACTTTATGCACTTCCTTTTTACCATGTATAAATTAGCCCCTAATCTTTTTTAAAAATGAGATAACCCTACACATCAATAGCATGGTTATAATTTTTTCAAAAGGCAAAAAAATAATACTAAATGTTAGTGAGAATGAAGAACAATTAGAATGGCTGATGGGATTATTGATTGGCACAAGCACTTGAGAAACTAGATTTTAGCAGTATATACTAAAGCTAAACAAATGTATATCCTATCACCTAGCATTTCCCCTCAGGTATGACACAGGCATATTTACCAAAAGACATGTACAGGAATGTTCATAGCAATGTTTATCATAAATAGCCAAAACCAGGATAGTCTACATGTTTATCAGCAGCAAAATGGATAAATAAAATGTGGTATGTTAATTCAATAGAATCTACATAACTTTGAGAATGAACAAACTATACCTCTATGCAACAACTTGGGTGAATATAAAAAAATTAGCAAAAGAAGCAAAATACAAAAGAGTACACAATGTGTGGTTCGTTTATACAAAGTTTAGAATCAGGCAAAATTAAACTGTAGTGTTAGAAGTCAAGTGATTATTCTTAGGAGTTGTAGGGATGGGTATGAGGAGAAAGAGGCACTATGGGTATAATTTTTTGTTTCTTGATTTGGGTGCTGGTTGCATGGGTAGGTTCACACTGTGAAACTTCAGTAAACTGAAAATTAGGATTTATGTCTTACTTCAAAAGATAGGTTACACAGAATTTTAAAAATCTTACAGCACTGACCCTAGGAAAACTGCATATGAGAAGGAATTAGAAGCCTTATGTGAGGGAAGATTAACAGAGAGAGGTCCAAGTTTTCCAGAAAAAGGATGGGAGGTTGACAATGGGGATTAGGATGGGTAACAAATAAACAAAACACTGGGTCCAGAATGGGAACCAGAAATCAAATATATATTTTTAAAAATGTGATTAATCTAGCCCAGTTCCAGGCAATTAAGGTAGAGAAGAAATTTTAAGAAGCTTTAAAAAGCTTGGGTTTTTGTTGTTGTTGTTGTTGTTGTTGTTATCATCGTTTTTTCTTCATGGATTGGGACAAGGTAGCACTAGTTCTGGAGAACCCATTTAAAATTTTGCAGTAGGAAGAGAGAGGGACCAACATGGAACCAGTGTAAAAGTGGGCTTCGCTGGCCAAATGGTGCCTAGATTAGTACTGGGCTTTCTGCTCCTTGCTCTGCAGTGTGCTTGGAAAGATGAAAACAGACTGGTAAACCAAAAGACACAGACAAATGAGGACATGCAGTTGCTGTACCTGTTTAGTTCTACTACAGCATTCAGGCCCTCATCTTTCCTATAGCTGTAGTAAAGGCAAATCCCAAATCCTATCCACATTAGAGTTAGCTACGTGCCAGTCAGCAGATCTCTCAGAAGCTGGGGAGAGATCAAGCTCGGTGCAATTTGAAGGTGCTCTGCTGAACACTGGGCTTGAACAAGATTAGTCAGAGATTCACTCCCGTATATGAATAGCAATGATTGTCACATTTCCAGATAGGCCTGTTCCATTTGGTGTTGGAAGCACATTTGAAATTAAATCGATGAATTTTATTTGCTTCATCCATAAAATTTAAGATCTCGCTGGCAAGTAAAACAGGATTTTTAACCAGTACAGTTAGATATTTCCTTCTAGCTTATTTGTTTCCTTCAACATAGATATTTGGGATTTTTCTTTACCATACTTAAACATGCTAATTTTCTAGTTGATTTTTCCCAGAGAAATAAAGAATAAACATGGAGATGGAAACTCTCCTGAAATCTGAAATCCGAAACATCCTGTGCTCTCCTTTGTTTGAAAATAATATCAAATGTAAGGTACCTGACCTACTTCACTATCAGTTTACAGCTCCCAGATGTCCCTAATACTTTAAGAATGTAATTGCAATCAAAAGACCAATTGGATTATACTACTCCCAAAACTTCAATTTGAAATAAAATATCCAAGGCAATTCTTTGTTGTTCAAGTATGTTTAGTAACATGAGGAGTATAAAGGATTGAAGTAAATATGATATCTAATTTCTCAGGATGTGGGATTTCTGAAACTAGATTATGATCCTGTGAAAATGAGAAGACAAGAACATTCCTTTTTACAAAGGCTTTTCCATACATTATGTAATCCAAGTTAGTACACTGCAGAGGCCATTTATTCTTTGCTTATCTGTATTGACTACTTAGTAAGCATAGAACCCCGGGCTTTTGTCATTGCAGAGTTCTTACGTAGTTTGCTGTAAACAAAGTTTAACATAAGTACAATTCTTTATAATTGACATAACATATCCATATACCATATGATCATCCTAAAGAGTACAGTGAAATAATTAGCCCCTTTTAAAAAGGTAGAAACGTTGTGACTCAGAGTTTAAATCACTTGCCTGAAATTACACAGCAAATGGAACTTGAACCCAGAACCTCATGTGCTTTCCAAGAACCTTCACCATCTTACTTTTTGTAATCCCCTTATTTAAGGAATAGAGACTGGTATCTCACTCAATACCTGCAACAGTTGGTATGTGATGCATCTATGGGCAGAAGCAATTATTATAGGACACATTTCAAATGTTTTGGAAAATAACATCTAAATCTAAATCAAAATATGTCATGGAGTCTTCTGAAATTTGAAATCCAAAGAAAAAGAAAATATAGTTAAGTGACATTATAATGAATATAAAAACATATTTTACTGTCAAAATTCTAATTACTGTATCTTTAAATGTACATACAAATTTTAATTATCTTGCATATGTTTTATTTACATATGTGTAGTATGTTCAATATCTTCCCTCTAGACAACTGTATGAAGAAATTTAAAAGTTTAAGTAATGAAAAATTGGGTGAAGAATATTCCAAAATCCAGGAAAGAAAAAAATAGATATATACAAATTCTGCTTGTGAAAGGTAAGATTAAGGCCACATTACAGTGAGGATATTCCTGCTTCTATGGCTTGCCACAGATCTTTCCACTTGTTCTTATGGATTGTCTAAAATGCTTTTCCCCCAGGGATCCCAATGGCTCTCACTTTCACTGCCCTCAGGGTTTCATTTGAATGTCACCGTCTGAGACCTTCCCTGGCCAATGTGTTTAAAAGTGTAACCCTCCTCCCAGACCTATCTATTCTTACTTTACTACATAGCGTATATACATAGCATATATACTACTGTGATATACTCTATGTAGTAAAAAATCAAAGAGATTTTGATCTGTTTTGCCAACTGTACCTAGAAAAGTGGCAGGTAACAGGTTGGTGTTCAATAAGTACTTTTTTTTTTTATATAAAGAAAGCATGGTAGAAGAAAGGAAAGAAGGGAGAGAGGAAGGGTGGGAGGGAGAGAGGAGGGGAAGTAGAAAGAAAGGAAAATAAAGAGTGGGAGGGAGGAAGGCTGAAAGGTATGTAAAAGGATAATATTTTGCATATTATCTTTGTGAGAAAGCACCATTGGTAGTATCAACGGTTAATTTCTGCTGTTAATTAATAGTCCTGGTACTTACTACTAATAAATCTAGAGAAAAAAGCCTTCAGGAGAGAAGAAAATGGAAAAATTAAGGAAGGTTCATGAGGATCAGAAAAATAAACCACCATCCAGAGCTGTCTGCATTATTTATTTGATCCTCATAGGAATGTGTGAGGCAAGGAAACTCGAGGAATGCTGAAGGATACAGAGAAATTAAACTGGAGATGAGACATGCTAGTCTAACACCCAGAGGAGCCTAAGGACTAAGGACGGATAGTGAGAAATGGGGGAGAGTATAAACTCAGGTTTCCAATGCCTAATCCTAAGCTTTTTGAAGTTTTCTGCAGACAAAGAAAAGAAGGAGGAATGAAGGAGGGAAAGGAAATCATGTATCACTTCAAAATGTTTGCCAGGTATTTTTTTAGCAGTGTCGTAATTTATCTTAGTAAAGGCACTTTCATTTATATTTGAAGATTCATTTACTCATTGAAAAGCCATTGTCTAAATAGGCACAAGTTTATTTGCAGTGAAGCACTAGCGTACATATTAAGACCGGCATTACATTTTTAAGGAATTTATCCAAAAAGAATGATCTCGTATGAGAGTATTATATATAATAAGTATATTTACCTCAGCCTGGCATATGCAGTGGGACAGAAACCATTTGCTGTTTTACCAACAAGGATAAATGGGGTATCTGGAGACATTAATAAGAGAATATTTTAGAGACTTACCTAGAATTTTGCTGTAGTACGAATTCCATTCTCCCCAGTAGGATTGAAATATGTAATCTTGCAGAGGATAAGAGATAGTATTTTTAACCCTCTCACCAAAGGTCATCTGGTCAGTGAGCTCTGACAAAGCTGCAGGTACATAGGAGGCAGGTGCTGGGATTTTCCCACAGTGTCTCTCAACTGTGGAGGCTGGAGAGAACCTCAGTGTGTACACAAATGGAATTCCTAATTTCAGAGCAACCAGGTCCCCACAGATAGTTACTGGGTCTACTACTAACACATCAAAACTACCTTTCTGAAGTCTTGCCATTAACTTGGGATTGTTTAATACTCCATCACAGATTTGTATATTGATTCGAAAAAAAGTATCTAGAAGTTTTCCTAGTTCCTTATAGAAAGTCCAGAGTGTGAGAAGAGTTGGTCTGTGGTCTATCCACAGCATTATCATATGTTCAATTAAGGAATCTATATTGCTGTTTGTATAGGAGACAGGTATCACCTCAAAATTCACAGGAGAATCAGGATTAGAGTTGATGAATAGAGTTGTTGATGAAGCCAGTACAGTCACATTGTGATTTCTTTGAATCAGCTCTTCTAGAATGATCTTAATATTTAACCAATGGCTACCATCCGTTGGCCAAATTAGCACATTTCCACTTAGAACAATTTCGGTCCAAGTCAAATTAAAAACCAGCAGCTGGACAAACTTCTTAGGCATGGTGATATCCATTATGAAAACCATCCTACTGTAGATCTTTTAAGATAAAAAGAAATTTTCAAAGTATATTTAGGTAGATTTTTTTTCAAATAAATAATGTTTAATGTGATGGGTATACTCATTCATCGATCAATTGATCTATAGATTAAAAGGAAACTAACATAACTAAAACCATTATATACAATAATATTATTCTTTTTTTTTAAAGATTTTATTTATTTATTTGACACAGAGAGAGAGATCACAAGTAGGCAGAGAGGCAGGCAGACAGAGAGGGGGAAGCAGGCTCCCTGCTGAGCAGAGAGCCTAATGCGGGGCTCGATCCCAGGACCCTGAGATCATGACCTGAGCCGAAGGCAGAGGCTTTAACCCACTGAGCCACTCAGGTGCCTCTACTAATAATATTATTCTAACAACAGAAATAAATCAACTCCTATTTGAAAGTAAAAGAAGTCGTCAAGTTATAAGCCTGGTGTCTGTGTACTCTGTGATAATAATTATAAAACGTGTCTTTAATTTATCTTTCCTGAAATTAGGTTAAACAAAAAATAATAGTTCTAATTGTTAAAGCCACTGTCTCAAAACTTATAGTAACTTCAAGCTAGATATCTTATTACAAGGCATTTTTACATACATTGTCTAATTCAGTCCTTTCCAGAGTCTTGTGCAGCATAGATTACTTGCTACGTTTCATCAATAATGAAATTAATGTTGAGTTGCATACCTAAAAACGTATGACAAAGTAGGGCAACTGCGACTATTATCATAACATTTGAGAAATTGCTGGATTTCCACGGTATTATCTTTGTAAGTTTTAGAAGGTTTGGCAATGCACAATGACAAGCATTATTATTACTTCCCCATGGCTTATATTTAGGAAGAAAAACTAAAAACAACCTTCACTTAGAAGAGGTTTTCCCAAAGATTTCAAGATGTTTTAGATTAATTGGGTTATAGAGCAAATTATTACACATTTGTCAGAGGACAGTTTTCTTTTCTGATAAAGAATATTGATAATCGTCTCTTTGCAGGGAATTTTTCACTTTCTTTCATATGACATTTTCATATACAAATCAAGAAGATAGGGTCTAACACCACAAGAAGCCACATGCTTTTTCATTCAGAGCTGTGTAGTAGCTTAAATTGGGTGGACACTAGAGTTCAATAGCCCCAGATTCAAAAACTGTTCTTTTACAAGCCTTGTGACCCTGGAAATTAACCTAGACCCTTTCAGCCTTGGTTTTCTCATGCAAAAATGAGAGATAGTGATGTTATATTACTTTGTGGATTAGCAATAATATCTGCAAAGTAGCTTTGTGAACTGCTTAGTTCAAAGCAAAAGTTTGGTAATGTAGTTTAATAAATTTGCTTGAAGATTGATCAGTAAGCCAATGGGTTAGCTACAGAATGACCAGCTAGACACAGATATAATGATATCTGTCCGTTGAGATTCTTAGTAAATGCCAACTATATAAGGGCAACCATATATTGATGCTATTTTAAAAGTTAAGGAAATCGAACAAGTTAAGTTGCCATTAAAAAGAGAAAATAAGAACAAATAATGTGATTAGATTAAATAATGTGATAGAAACCAGGAACTGAGAATGGAAATTAAGTGGTTTGTTTTCTTTTCATGCTCTGTTGCCTTTAAACTAATTACAGGCCTTTGAATAACAAAAAGACCAGAAAGACAGAGAAAGGAGAAGAAGAGATAGAGAAATGATGGTTTTAGAATTATTGTATTTGTGTCCTTTCAAACGTCAGCTTCAATTTGAATATAATGTCTGTACTTTTAAAATTAATTAGCTTTTGAAGGACAATAGCAAGAGAAGAAGAGTATGAGTAATTCCAATGACCATTAAAAGAAGCCTAGTAAAAAGAATTTGATGTATCTTCATAATTCTGTTGCTGTCATGACCTTCCAATACAAAGGGACAAAACACAACAACGTACAAGGCATAACCAAAAGTTTACCTATAAAATACTTAGATTTGTCCAATTATTGAGGTCCATATAAATAGAATATAATAATTAATTAGGGATTTTTCATTAGCAACAGTTATATTAGCACTTAAAAGCTTGTCAAAATATATCCCCAAATCAAATACCTGTAGGCAGCCCTAACTTAATAAAAGAAAAAGAGAAAAGTTCAAGGAGTCCATTTGCCACTGTTAAGTGGCCTTTTCAGGACAGTAACATGATTATCTAATTTACTGAAGGGAACTTGCAGATAATAGAATTTATTAATAGCTAACATATATGTTTTTTGTTTTCAAGGTATAACTTTGGTGTTACGGTGTTTACTTTCACCAGTGTCAATGTAGGTGTCTGTTATATTTATTCCCCACTTCCCCATATATTTATTCCCCACTTCCCCCACAGTTAGCCTGAAATATATCATTGCAAATTCAAACATTTTAAGAAGATAAAAAATAAATTACATTTGGGGCCATATGTAGGTATAATCTTATATTTAAATTTCCATCAGTGGGAAAAATAATAACTCCTGCCAAATATACCTGATTTTATGACAAAAATGAAGTTCAGTGATTTAAAACGATCGTGTTTGTTTGCTTCATGAGTTCACTAATAGCTTTTCTGAGTAAGAAGTGAGTAAGAGTTTAGTGGGATCGGCAGTCTGGAGAGAGCATGAGTTCAGTTTGTCCAACTCCATCATTTTATATGTAAGATCACAGATCAAGAAAGTTTTAAATAATCTCAAAGTTGTATTGCTAGTAAGTGGCAGTAACTAGGAATGCCTAAGTATTCCAGTTCCCAGCCCAATATTCTTTTTTAATATTGTCTTTTAAATATGTCTATGAAACATCAATATATGAGTAGCATGAGTGAAAAATAAGTCAGCCAGAGAAAGTTTGCACCAATTAGAATATTGTGCTTATACTTTGAGTCAAGTTCTCATTCTTACTCTGCTTGCTTTGAAAGGAAGTACTCCGAATGGTAATAAAACAGGTATAAAGTTCTCAGAATCAAATTTAATAAGATATGTGTTGTTAAAAAAAGAGGCACATGCCCAAAACGAAGTCATGTTGATGTCCCAAGTCAGTAAATCAAGATTTAATACCTAATCTACATGCAGGTTCAACCCCCGACCATCACCCAGGCATATAACCTTTAACCTGCCAACTGGAATTTCCTGGTCAACACTAGGAAGTAATTAGCTGACTTTTCTCTTCCCCTTAGGAAGAAAATTTTGCCTAAAACATTGTATTCTTTGCTAGTAATTTCCTCCAATCCACCCTGTTTAAACCTGTCCTTTTCTACAGCTCTACAGAGTTCCCCTCTACTTGCTAGATGAGATGTGTCTTATCTCTGAATCATTTAATAAAGCCAGTTAGATATTCAAATTTACTCATTGAATTTGTGTTGTGTAACAGTGTATATAACACTTGCTTGAGAATGTGTAGTTCATCTCTATAAAACTGAGATTAAAGTTCTTTAAAATATGCGCAATGCTATTAGTTTGAATTGAGAATTCTTAAAACATTTTTGTATGCAAGTTCTTACGATTTTCCTCCAAGGACATACCCTGAGAAAGGTCTCCTCTTTCTGTAAGCATTTCAATGAATGGCTAGAATTTAACTGTGCTAATTCATTTCTCATTGTCTCTTGGGTTAGGAGGTTGTCCCAAGGCCATAAAGATGTCCCAAAGATGGCTTGGAAACCATCTTTCATACTATTTTTAAAAACTGTGTAATCAACTCCTTAGTAACCTTAGAGTTTTAGCTTCACAGTAGAGTTTCAACTTTTTTTTTAGTTCCTTGAATGCATTTAGTTAATGCATTCTTGAAAGCTTAAAAGTCAACGTACTTTTTCTTCCCCTTTGTTTTATTGTTTATAAACCGAGTATCTTTCTGGAATTTTCTTTTAGCTCAGGGTCTCGCATCAAATGCTTCACCACTTTCTTTATTGTAACCTCAGGCAAGTTACTCAGCCTCCTCATTACAAAATGGTAGAGAATGCTGGTCCCTGTTTCTTATAGTTGTGAGGACTGAATGAAAAAAAAATTGCGTACATTATTTGGAACATCGTCCATGCTCAATAAACGTTAGCTATATACGATAATGTAGGAAGAGAATCTAACTTTAAAAACTACCAGTTTAATCAGATCTCATCACCTAGATCCACTTCTTTTCTTCCTCTTCTCAATAACGGTCCTCTGGGGTGCCTGAGCTTTGGTGCAGGTATTCCTAAACACAAGTTCCTCTACAGGTGTCAGTCATGCTCAGTTTTGAGGCACATCAAAAATGAGATGTTGCTAACAATGTATTCAGTACCAAAGTTCACAAGTGACTTATTTTAAGAAATACACACATAGAAAATTCAAAATTATATCCATAAAAATGATCACCTCCATTCCCTTTCAGTGAGTGGCAGCAAAGAGTGACAGTGCCCTTGAAATTGTGCATGTCCCATAGGAAATTCCATCTTGGATGCCATGCTTATGGCTGTCATCCCACTTATGGGTCATTATGAAAAAGGGGATGCTACCAGAGGTCATTTGAAAGATTCTAACCAAACAAAATTAATTTTCATTAAAAAATAGAGGAAGAAAGGAAGGAAGAGAGGATAGAGGGAAGCAAGAAAAAGATTGGGAAGAAAGAGGAAAAAAAAGTTCTAAGCTAACATGTAGTACTCTTCAGGGAAAGAACCCCAATACATTTTCTTTCCTCTAGTCATTTCCAAAATGACTATTGGAAATCAAGCACTTTGGAGATATACACATTCACATTTGTTTCATTTCTAGCATTTTATTTTATATTAATTACCTGTGCTCGGTGTTTAGTTCACGTAAAGATCTGAATATTATAGTCATAATTTTTTTTGAAGATCTGCTGTGTTTTCTATTTAATATATTTATAGGAAAGTCTGCTGTTATTATAGATAGTGTTAATTCTTAGAGATTAATCATCTAATTATTCATGTGTAATAATACATTATGTATTCACATAAATCTAACATATAAAATCATATCAATCTAACATATAAAGATTATTCACACAAAAAACCTATTTGGTTCTATAGTGGCCAAAGGGTAAAACTGTTGGTACCAATAAGTAATGTTTATGGATTATAAATATTTTTACTGGCATTAAAATGCTACATTATTTTTTTCTTAAATGTTTTCCCAATTTTGGTGGGGTTTTTTGTTGTTAATATGTATATAAAAATGAAATTTATCTCGTTCTACTTTAAATAAATACGTTTGAAATCTGCAGAAGCCTTTTCTTACTTTCAGTTAAACATGGCATTTTAAGTTCTGTTCGGACCAGATACCTATCCTCAGGCAATTCGCCCCAGCAACAGTCACATGGAAACTTTTGCCTAAAGAAACAGCAAGTTACCTAGTGATAACACAAACCAATTAAACTCCAGTTAGCATATTTAATATAAATAAGAAATAGAACAGCAGACTTCAAAGATAAATCTACTGAAAGGAAGAGGAAAAGTACCGGAGAATGTTTAAACCTAAAATATTCTGAATAATTGATGGATTTGTACCTGTAATTTTAAGAAAAGAAAAAAATTATTCTAGCAGTTTTGATGTCCGGCTTTCATCTGAAAATATTTTTTCCTACTAGTCACTATATAATTTTATTTTAGCAATTGATATTTCCTAGCCTCAATAATCTCTTCTATGATAGTTTTTTCTTCACAAATTCATTGCAAAAATTAAGAGATATAACATGTGACAGACTTATTACAGGGTCTAGTGCACAGGAAGAAATCAACAAATATTAACTGTTATTGCTATCATGATTTTTGAACTAAATACCCATATGCTGAAATAAATAATTTAGACATTATAATATCTGATTCCTAGCAATTAGCAGAGATTAGGGACTCACTTCGAGATTATCGCATTCCACTGCAGAAAAGTAATCTTACAGAAAGTTGTCCTACTTATTTACTCAGGTGTGACAATTTGAGACCTAAGTGGATATGGGTTCATTGCAATGACTTTGTTTAGAGCATTAAAAAAAAAAATCAAATTATACATTGGAAAGAAGTGATTTTTATAAGTCGGTTCCATTTATCATTCTCACTTATCATTATACATGTACAAAGGCTTGCAGAAAAATGAATTACTCTGTTATTTCAGTACTTTTGTTTCTTACCTGGTCTTTTGAATATGAGTGTTCATTGAGTGTTCATGTCCCTGATATCAATAAGAATAATCGTTCACAAAACAAACTTAAATAGTCATTTTAAGTCAAAAGAGTGTAATTTGATTAGAAACATGATATTATCAAAATCAGAGGATAAGAACATTTTTAGAAATCTTCATTACATTCCCATGAACAAATTGTTAAGAAAGATTAGTCTCATGTACTATGCCTGGGAAAATTGTGTGGTTTCATTACCAGTATTCACTTACAAGCACAATACAACGGAACATGTGATTCTGAGACTGCCAGCCTGAGGAAGGTTTATCTGGGGAATAATCTCACTAATACGAATAAGAAGCATTGTGATCATAATTATTATTCCGAGATTGAGAACAAGTCGTTGATAAAAACATAAGTAATGAGATGAAAACATAAACCTATATCGTGACTAAGGTGCTATGTACACACTCCTCTATTTCATTAATGGAGATGCTGCACATATTCAGATGTCTCTGTTTACTACACACATGAGCAGATTAGAGAGTTTTTGCAGATCCTGACAGCTTGATTACATCATAAACTTGCTATTTCTTCATCCTTTTTGTTTTTAAAGATCTGGTTTTAGCCCTACAATATTGACCATTCACTTCTATCTTTGTAGGATAGTTTATAATCAATATAGTAGCTATACTTATTTTCTCTGATTAACAGAACAGCACAGTTTTCATTTACATCCCAGGAGATAAACATATATTTTTGAATCTGGGGACAAATATTTAGCATACCCAGAGAAGATGATGAGCCAAATGTAATTAACGCTTCTTTTAACAATCTTTGCCGAAGAAACCACACTTATATGGTCAATTAACTCATGATAAAAAAAAAACCAAGAACACAAAATGGGGAAGGACAGCCTCTTTAATAAGTGGAAAACTGGACAGCTACATGCAGAAGAATGGAACTGGATCACTTTCTTACACCATACACAAAAACTAACTGAAAATGATTTAAAGACTTGATCAATAAGACCTGAAACCATAAGACTCCTAGAATAAAATATAGGTGATCAGCTCCTTTAAGTCAATCTTGGCGATGATTTTTTGGATTTGACATCAAAGATAACAAAAGAAAAATAAACAAGTGCAACTACATCAAACTAAAAAGCTTCTACATAGCAAAGAAAACCATCAACAAATGAAAAGGCAACTTGCTTAATAGGAGAAAATATTTGCAAATCATACATTTTATAAGAGATTAATATCCAAAATATATAAAAACTTATGGAACTCAATAGCAGGGAAAAAAAGGCTAGAGGACATGAATAGATATTTTTCCAAAGAAAACATACAAATGGCCACCAGGTACATGAATAGGGGCTTAAAATCACTCATCATCAGGGAAACGCATATCAAAACCACAATGAGATGTCATCTCACACCTGTTATTTATTGATTGATTTTTTTAAGTTTTTATTTAAATTCTAGTTAGTTAACATATAATGTAATATTGGTTTCAGGAGTAGAATTTAGTGATTCATCACTTACATATAGTACTCAGTGCTCATCACAAGTGCCCTCCTTAATATCCATCACCCATTTGGCCCATTCCCTGTCCACTTCCTCGCCAGCAACCCTCAGTTTATACTCTGTAGTTAAGAGTCTCTTACGGGTTGTTTCCTTCTCTTTTTTTCCTTTCCCCTATGTTCATCTGTTTTGTTTCTTAAATTCCACATATAAGTGAAATCATACGGCATTTGTCTTTCTCTGACTGACCTATTTCACTTACCATAATATACTCTAGTTCCATCCATGTTGCTGCAAATGGCAATATTTTATTCTTTTTGATGGCTGAGTAATATATATATCATGTCAGTGGACATTTGGGCTCTTTCCATAATTTGGCTATTGTTGATAATGCTGCTAAAAACATCAGGGTGCATGTGACCCTTTGAATCAGTATTTTTGTACCCTTTGGATAAATACTCAGTAGTGCATTTGCTGGGTCATAGGGTAATTCTATTTTTAACATTTTGAGAAACCGCCATACTATTTTCCAGAGTGGCTGTACCAGTTTCCATTCCCATCAAGAGTGTAAGAAAGTTCCCTTTTCTCTGCATCCTTGCCAACATCTGTTGTTTCCTGTGTTGTTAATCACCTCGCACCTGTTAGAATGGTTACTATCAAAAAACAAGATATAGTAAGTTTTGGCAAGGATATGGAAAAGAGAAACACTTGTGCACTATTGATAGGAGTATAAACTGCTACAGTCACTATGGAAAACTGGTACACTCACTAGAGATTCCTAAAAAAATAAAAAATAGACTACCATATGATCCAGTGATTCTACTTCTAGATTATACCCAAAGGAAACAAAATCATTATTTCTAAGAGATAGCTACATCCCCATGTTCATTACAGCATTATTTACAATAGCCTAGACATGGAAACCATGTAGGTATCCACTGATCATGAATGAATAAAGAATCCGTGGCATGTATATCTACAATGGAATATTATTCAGCCATAAAAAAGAAGAGAATCCTGCCATTTAAAGTATTGTGAGTGGACTCTCAGGGCATTATGCTAAGTGAAATAAGTCAGAGAAAGACAAACACTGTATAATCTCATATGTGGAATATGCAAAAAAACCCCACCCCAACTCTGATACAAAGAACAGATTGGTGGTTGCTAGAGGTGGGGGGTAGAGGTGGGGAAATGGATGAAGAGGGTCAAAAGGCACAAACTTCCAGTTACAAAATAAATAAATCCTGGGGATGTAATATATAGCTTGGTGACTATAGTTAATACTGTATTGTATATTCGAAAGTTGCTAAAAGAGTAGCTCATAAAAGTTCTCAGCACAAGAAAGGGTAATTTAACTATGTATGGTCACAAGTGCTAACTAGACTTACTGTGGTGATCATTTTTTTATACATACATACATAGTATCATTATGTTTTACACCTGAAACTAATATATTATATATCAATTATACCCCCCAAAAAGAAACCATCTTAATCTCTTCCTCATGCCTTTTAACATGCCTTAACCAATTAGCGATTAGCTTTTATTAATTGCGCATGATAAACAGCTAAAACAAATTGATTTCTAGCTCCTAGATGGTATTGTAAAATCCTTTTATATGTTAACTAATTTAGTCCTTACAGTAGCTCTGTTAGAGATGGGGTGAATAAGTGCAGGTGTAAAGAGAATTAATTACTTCTCCATGGTCACACACTTGTAAGTGGAAATTGTTTATCAAGAGCCTGCACTCATGACTGCCTTACTACGGTAGTCTCATCTGCATTATTTTTCTCCAGTTATAAGCTACTTCACTAGTACATGCCTTTACCAAATCTTTCCTGGAGTTATGCAGAAGCCTATAGTTTAACATCTTTTCACTCTAGGTCCACATCTGTCCAGATATTTTATGTAAGATGCAATCTAGTCATAATACATTCCTTTAAACTGTTCTCAGTTGTTTAGTAGACAAAAACCAAAGTGCTTAGCATGACATACAAGAGACTTTGAAAATACTTATTTGAATGAATTAATTTTTGTAATCCTGACATCTCCATGGTTCTTTCTCATGCCTCCCCACCTTGCACTTTGATCGTCATAAATAAAGAATCATCAGTAATACCCAGCACACACAATGCTACTTTCAGATTCCACAACATTGGGCAGTTTCTTTCTATACCCTGGTTTTGCAGAAAAATTCATATTAACTATTTAAATTTTTTCTTGTGTATCACCTCAACTCTAGTTCCTCAGAATGTCACTCTCTCCTGTTGCATACTGCCCAACTCTTTTATACTCTCTGTTCTTTATACATATTTTCATTATCCACATTGTTCATACTGTAAGTATTCCCTCTGTTGTATGACTTCTCTGCTTGACTGAAATTCTTGAAGCCAGGACCTTCATCTTAGTCCTT
>CM052899.1:128219251-128354077 GCA_028534135.1 Potos flavus | reverse complement strand
CATAGTCGCAAGCAAAGTTTTACAGAAGCCGAATAAGCTGGTTAGAAGGAAGGGAGGGGTGCCTTACTCTTACATAAACAGGTTGCTACAGAGGCTTAAATAAGCCGGTTAGGTTTTATAATCAAAGGGGGAGGGCTTTTCAATATTAGTTTGATTCCTTATAGGTTTTTATGACTATGTTATACTTAATAGCTAAGTGAATGAGCCATCTGATTTAGCGTTTAATTTCTTAATCTCTCCATTTGTAAATGGAGCGAATAAGGTACCTATTTAAAAAGGTTTTTTTAAGATTAAATGAAATGATACAAAGTAATCCAAATTAGTTATAATTGTTACACTTAGGATTTTAATAAGCATATCCTAGAGACCAGTTAGTAAACACTTCATGATAGTCATTCTAATCAGCCCCCCTTATTTGTTAGTTTTTTTTAAAGATTTTATTTATTTATTTGAGAAAGAGTGAAAGCGAGAGAGATCAGAGGGAGACTCGACACTGAGCTGAGAGCCCGATGCAGGGCTCAATCTCAGGATCCTGGGATAATGGCCTGAGCCGAAGGCAGATGCTTAACCAACTGAGCCACTTAGGGACCCCCACCCCCCACCCCTTGTTTATTCATTCAGCTTTGTTGCTTCTCTCACCCTTCTTCTTACTTGTTTTGCAAAATCCCAACCCTGATTAAATTTAACATTCCACCTATTTTGTGCCCAAACAAGACTAAAGAAAAAACACACTACCGTGGTAACTGGTCCTATTTTAAGTTAAGGCCATGACCATGTCCCCAGCTGTCTTCCTCTATTTCCCTATCTGCCACTCACCTGGAAGGTAAAATCTTCTAGAAAACCATTTCACATCTCTTTTGCTGTTTTCTTCTGTTCTACTCCCCATTTTATTTTTTAAGCCCCTGCTCCTCATATTCCTTTTCGTTAAAATGTTTTAACTCATGTTATTCAGAGTATGGTGGGGAAGGTACACGAAGCAATATATTTCATCAACTTGGACATGTGGCAAATATATTTGCATGACTTTAACAGAAAGTCTACTGAGGTTCAATTTTATGAGGGCTTCATGGTGATGTAAAATGATTGTACATACTGAGGCTGGTTGTCAACACTTAGGGGTAAGAGTTCTTATCCATTAGGGACACAAAATACTTTTAACACACCAGTTTACTGAGGATTCTTAAGGGATTGCTGAGAAGAACTTATTTTTGTAGTCCTTAGTTAGATATCAAGCCCCATGCCCTCAAATAAGCTCTATAGTACTGAAGAGAATTAGTTAAAATAAAATCATTATAAAAGTGAAAATTTACATCATATCCCTTGTAACAACAGTGGAAGTGCGTACTTCTCCTCATTGCTTTCAATGTAGATAAGGAGAAAGCCCTTCTTTTTTCAAGTGAACATTGTTCTGAAAAGTAACTAAGTGCCCAACAGATCAGCAAACATCCCAGGTATGAAGACACCATCCTTTTTTCTTCATCTTTAATCAAGGAGGCACTGGATTTTATCACTAAGTTTTTATTTCTCAAATTTAGCTTTAGCATTTTGCAAGAAGCATATGATTTAGGATGACACAAAGATAAGTCTCTCAACAATTTCATAAAAACAAGTAATCATTGGCAACAAAAATTTTGAAAGCCTTAAGTATTCAGCTTTCAGGATTCTGACTCAGATAGAGGACCCCCACGGAGCTCAGAAGCATCTGGAACCAGACCTAAACTGGCTGACTTAACCTGAATATCACTGTTTCTCTGGTTTTGTACTGTAGTCTTCTGAAAAGTTTCTATTTATAGATGAATTCAAGTTAAATCGTATTATTTTAATCAGAAAAATGTTAAGTGGTAAACTTGTTTTGCTATCTATTTCAGTGTAAGTGACCATGTATAAATCAATTGTAGCCAAGAAATTCATTTGTAAATCACATATTTTAGAATATATTTTCTGGTCTTCCCTATTCTACAGTTCTCACCCAGCCTAAACAAAACACTTTTCCTAGGAATGATTAACTTCATGAAATACTGTACGTAACAAGCGATTCTATATGTCTTAATCACTGTGCAACAATAACTCTCTGGAATGTGTGCTCAGGGTTCCAACTTGGAAGTGCCAAGCTTGGTGGATGTCCCTGCTGGTGACTTTACACCCTGTACTTTTTATTCAGACAAATAACAACACAGGCTGAAATATATTAACATTTCCATCTCTACTGACTCATATGTCAGGAAAATAATACACCAGTGTGGAGACAAATTAGGAAAGAAGAGCCATTTTATAAATTACTATTTCTGATTTTTTTACCAAATTAAAAAACAGCCTGGAACTGGCCTACTGCTAACATTTGTGAGGCCCGAACAAGAGCACAAATGGATCCCTGGCCCACAGCTCTACCTAGCTCAATTTATCACCCAAAAGGCCTCATATAAATGTATTTGGACCAACTAAGCCACAAGTTCAAGCTCTGTCAACAACCCTACTTCTTAGCAAAAAGCTACCACTTGGCCATCTTTTAAGCCTAGGGCTGTACATACCTGCAACAGAGGTCTGCCCTGGGGAGGACTGACCTGGGAAGAACTTTTATAGATCTGAGAGTAAGCAAGGACTATACAGGCAGGGAATTCTAGGATTTAAGACTCCTAAGACATGGTTTAGAAGGAGGGACAGATTCCTTGTCTCCCCAGACTCCTTGCTGCATAAAGAAAGTTACAGCCAGAAAAAGGCCAAAACTATGGTTCTCTGAAGCTTGTAAGTAGGTAACGGCCAAGAATATATTTCTTCCAACTAATGTATGTCTGACTAAAAGGATGAAGATTTTGGAGGATGAAATATGTGAGAAGATGAAAGGAAAAGAACTGTTGCTCCATGAAATCTTACTCTAGTAGAGCAGAACTTTGCTCTTCCTTTCCTCACAGCAAAAATCAGCTGCCTTACAACTTGCCTGTAAATTTTTATCCCTAAGGAGAGCTCACAGCACTGTTTGCTGTGATTTCAATACTGGATAGAAAATAGAGGGGAGTAATCAATAATCCTTCCTAAAGATTCTGTTGTTCTTCTTTTACTTAGAATCAATAAGAAAAAACAGTCGTAGTTAAAATCTAAGGATATTTTTTTTATTCCAATGAATGAAATAAAGGGAAATCAAGATTTCAGCTATAATAGGAAATTTTGTTTCAATATTTATCTTTGACACTATTGTAGTGGTTTTAGAGAAAGTGGATGTAAATTTTTAATACTCATCTCAGTAAGAGTGATGTATTCTTTACCTCCCCTTGAGTATAAGGATAGGTTTGTGACTACTTTAACCAAAAAAAAAAAAAAAGACATTGGAAATGACATTATTTAACTTTTTAAAAAAGATTTATTTATTTATTTATTTATTTGACAGAGAGAGAGAGGGAGTGCACAAGCAGGAGGATCAGGAAAGGGGAGAGCAGGCTGCCCGCTGAGCAGGGAGCTGAACGTGGAGCTCAATCCCAGGACCCTGGGATCATGACCTGAGCTAAAGGCAGACACTTAACCAACTGACCCACCCAGGCATCCAAGAGTTTAAACTTTTGATTCCAAACCGTAAAACGCTATGTAACTGCTACCTTGTTTGCCAGAATACTTGCTCTTAGAGCCCTGCACTATCATATAAGAAGTCAACCTACGGTAAGGCTGATATGCTCTGAGGAAGCCCAAGCCACGAGGAAAGAACATGTAGCTCCCTGGTTTCCCTTACAAGTTGAGTGTGGTCTTCAGGTCAACATGACCTAGGCTCCCAACCCAAAATTAAGAATGCCCTAAGGAAATTTCAGCACCCAGCCACTTGAGATTTGAGTTTTCCCGGTTGAATGCCTTAACATCACAGAGAAGAAAGAAGCCATATTCTTTTCATTTTTGTCTGGATCCTTGATCCACAGCAACTTTGAGGATAATATAGTTCTGTTTTCCACCAGTACATTTTTTAATAGCTTGTTACATAAAAATAGGTAATAGACAATTGCCTCAGTGTGTGTGTTCTGCGTATGTATGGGTATATGTCAACTATTACAATAAGTAATTCAGTTATTTATAACTAGATTATAGAGTCAAATGTATGTGTAGTGAGATGGAAGGGACAGGAATATACTAGCACTAAAATTGTGGGAGAAAGGAAATTTGAAAAGGTAAGAAGAAAGAAGAAACTTTCTTCCATTTAGAATTTTTACAAACAGCCCTTATTCATCCTATCATGACTTCATAAATCATTTCACATGGCATTTGATCATCAAGAAAAAAATAAGCATGAATTCAGTTTGAAAATAATTCATACCTCTATAGCGTTTTATTATATTTTCACTTCAGAAACTTGTCATATCGGCATTCAGAATCCCAGAGTTCTTTTGTCTCTGATAAGTAAGTTGTAAAACATAAAATTCGGCACTTGTTTATTTTAGGGGTTTCACTTACTCTTCAGAGGTTGTAGGAGTGTTAAAAGTTGGCTGCTATACCATTGTTTTTTGGCAATCACATCACAAAGTATCTCATTATTACTTATGTCAGAATGTTCTCACTATCTGGGAAATTTCACCGGAGAAATGCTTTCAACCAAACACACCTTGGTAGTTGAATGGGGCAGATTCAAACCAGTTACAAAACAAGCTTTTGCCTAAGGCAATTCAGAAATGTCTCCCAGTTCCAGGCATGCCTGTGTTTGTCCTCTTTCTTCTCTTTTTCTTTTTTGCTTTTTTCTTTCTTTCTTGTTCTTGTTCTTCTTTTCTTTTTTTTTTGTAATGCGTTCTTAAGTACATTTATACCAGATTAATCATATTTAGTTTTGTTTTCTTAGAGAAAAATCTAGATGAGACATTTCTAGACAAAAAAAGAGCCAAAATTATTTTTGGGATTGGGAAAGTCACATATAAGTGTAAAGCAACAAGAGGGAGTAATGGGGCTTGTGCTGAACTGGAGACTATATGCTCCAACTATAGATATTCAAATTCTTAAAAAAGTAAAAATCAAAGAAACAAAACCCCAGCATTAATAACAACACCAAGAATTTTGCTGGCCAAACAAAATACTTCAAAAGTAAAATACCAGATATGAAATTCGAGTTTTCCGCTTCATTGCAGACAATAATCAATCCCATTTTAAAAAATGAATTATTATATTAAGAATGCAAAAGTGAGATAAAAAGATGTTTTTATACCTAAAAATATACAGTTTATATATAATTCTTCAATGTAGTGAGAGGAACACCAATGTGTTTAAATAACTTCATATCTCCCATGAACTAGGTAGGGTCTCCTGCTTCCCATGATACTCAAAATTGATAATCATTTTGATTCAAGTGAAAATCATCACAACGAAACTTATAGATTATGCTTATAAATATAGATTATGCCTATTTTATGCCACAGTAACATAGGGGTAAAGAAAGGGTTAAAAACACATTATGAAAACACTATTTCTTCTCTATTCATTTCATCTACTTTGCAAGAACTTTAGTTGCCTTTACATTCCTCCAGGATTTTTCTGGGAATTGTTAGGGCATGTCTTGAGTCTAGTCCCAGGCTCCTGTTGTAGTTTCTGATTTCCTCTCTTTAAACCCACCTCATGGAGGCATATCTCCTCTGATGCCAGGTTCACATTGTAATCATTGATAGTATCCGTCTAAAGTCTATGACTCCTGAAATTATCAGTATTTGCCAGTCTCCATATTCAGTATGCTGATGGGTGAAACTAAGAAGAAGGAGTTTTTTCAGTTGTATCTGATCTTGTGGTGTGAACTTCTGAATGACAGGGATACAGGGAAATCCAAATGACAGTTCCCATGCAGCACAAAGAATTACTTCACACTTCATACTCTGGCCCACTGTCTATGAGCCAAAGGTTTGGGCTTAGACTTTCTTTTGCTATTGAGTAAGCATATTTAAATCTTTAATGCCACTACAGACATAACTACACAACTTGCAGGTAAGTTTAAAGTCACTATCTGTATAACCATATATTAGAAGTTCATTATAGCAGAAAGATTTTTGGGGGGTATTTGCCAATGTCGTCTTTTCTTAAAACCTCTACCAATAAAACCCAAGAGATAAAGCTTCCAACTCATAAGTTATAAGCCAACCCATTTATGACCCTTACCAACAAAAATTTGAAAATATATTTATCCCAAGGTTTAACAAAACAATTGTCTTATATTCTAGAATCAACAAAATATATGAATAGTACCCATAATCACTTTTCCAATTTATATTTGTAAAAAACTTTACAGTTTACATAAATATATTCCACAACCCTTTAGTGAATGCTTAGCTTGTAACTTTACTGTGCTGGGAACTGGGAAAAAAGTAGAAATAGATGAGATATGCTGTCATTTATAGACAATTAAAACAAATTAGTTATGTATCAATCCATAATCTAGAGTGGTAAGAAATACAAGGGATTAAAAAATGTGCTCTGTGTTTCAACAGGAAAGGATAACATAATAAACACACTATACATACATGTATATAGAAACTTTCATACTTAAGACTGTGACTTTCCTTTACATTTCCTTCTATCTATCCAGAAATGTGTATGCATATAATATGTGACATAAAAATATGGGATTATTCAGTCAATGAGGGAAGGGTGATCTGATCAATTAAGTGGTATTCAGAGAACTATTTAGCTAGCTCATTGCTCTGAAAAATCACATGGATTAGAAATGTGGCTAAAAGTTCCAGACAGAGAAAAAAGCAGTAAAGGATGTGGGAACCATTGTTTAATAGTTGTACCTGGCATAATTGTACCATAATATACCTGCAGGAGCAGAACAGAATATCTTAGTGGCCAGAATAGCTGTCAGAAGGTAAAAGAGTACAGCTGAACAGAACCTGCCCCGTTGCTTTCCCCCAGTTTACTAATTAGATATATGACTTAACTCTAGCTTTAGAATTAGTAAGGTAGAAAAAAGAGGCTTTGAGTTAACTATCAGGATTCCTTCCACAAGAAAAAAAAAAAAACAACCACGAAGAAGAGGAAACACTCTTTACTAATACTCTTTCAATATTTGTTCTCTTTTTCCTTTGGCTTAATCATTAAACTATGATCTACTAGGGATAAGGTCATTCCTCTTGAACAAGATTAATAGTTTAATTAAGATTATCCCTGGTGCCTCCTTTGCAAAGCCACTCTTCCAATACCAGTCTATCCTTTGGAATTGCTGGCAGGAAGTTAGATTTTTACCTTTAGAAACCTATGAAATTACCCAAACAGCACATTAATTAAGTCAACTGAAAGGCTTTTCTATAGTTTGCCCTATATTCTATTTATCAATCAAATTAGTCCAGCCCTACCAATTATCATCAGGTTATCAGAGATTCTGCAATGAAATTAAATGATATAATTAGGATAAAATGCAAAAAAAAATCCTAAAAAATGCTAATAGCATAAAGGTAACACAAATTTGACTACATTCTCATTTCTTTTGTCAAATTTCTAAAGGAAGTTAAAGGCTAAACATTAAATCCCATTGCAACTCCAAGTCCAAAGAAACTAAATAAAATTTTCTTGCCTTTTGATAGAAGTCCATAATCCAAAGCCCAAATTTTTCTCAATTTGTAATTCTCAAGAGTAAACAGCCAGTTGGATTCTTAGTAATTTTGTAGATCCTGGGGTTCTTTCCATAGTTGTAACCTAAATTTTGTCATTAGGATGACCTAGTTTCCTCAGGGTCTCAGAAAATCTAAGGAAAGTTTCTGATGTGCATGCATTACATTTAGAAGCTCAAAGAGTTAGTAGCACACAAAATAATATCATAATCCCATCACAGCCTATACTACACTAGAAAAGAAACTATTCCCTAAAGCAACTATTCCAGGCAAACGTGGGCTTCTGAACCCCAATATTTAGTATTCATCAAGACCACAAAAGAAACTCAATGGTACTCAAGGAAAGGAGAAATTATTCCTTCCAGGGTGCCAATTACTTTATGCCAGTTACCCAGATACCATGTGAATTTTTCGGGATTCTCCAGAGAAACAAAAACCAATATATGTATGTATATATGTGCTTATATTCATACATATACACCATATGTATCCCTATATACCCATATACGTGGAGGGGAGTATGGGTGACTGTGGATATGTGGATGTGTAAAGAGATTTTTTTAAGCTTATATATTTATTTTCTATTAATCTCTGCACCCATTGTGGAGCTGGAACCCGTGACCCTGAGATCAAATGTCACATGCTCTTCTGACTGAGCCATCCAGGCACCCCTAAAGAAATTTATTTTAAGAAATGTAGGGGCGCTTGGGTGGCTCAGTGGGTTGAAGCTTCTGCCTTCGGCTCAGGTCATGATCTCAGGGTCCTGGGATTGAGTCCCGCATCAGGGTCTCTGCTCCACGGGGAACCTGCTTCCCCCTCTCTCTCTCTGCCTGCCTCTCTGCCTACTTGTGATCTCTCTCTCTGTCAAATAAACAAATAAAATCTTTAAAAAAAAAAAAGAAATGTATTCACATGATTTTGGGGGCCAGCTAGTCCAAAATTGATAGGTTGGCAGATTAGGCAAGAGTTGATGTTCAGTCCTGAGTCTGAAATCTGTAGGTTGCAGGTTGAATGCTAGGGAAAGGTGTCTATGTACAGTCTTGAGGCAGAATTCGTTTTTGTTTGTTTGTTTTTGTTTTTTCTTTTTTCTTTAATTTAATTTAATTTAATTTTTTCAGTGTTCCGAGAGTCATTGTTCATGCACCATACCCAGTGCTCCATGCAGTACGTGCCCTCCTCAATACCCACCACCAGGCTCACCCAACCCCCCACCTCCTCCCCTCCAAAACCCTCAGTTTGTTTCTCAGAGTCCACAGTCTCTCTTGGTTCCTCTCCCCCCTCCAATTTCCCCCAATTCACCCTTCCTTTCCTTCTCCCAATGTCCTCCATGGTTTTCCTTATCCTCCACACATAAGTGAAACCATACGATAACTGACTGTCTCTGCTTGACTTATTTCACTCAGCATATTCTTTTTTAGGAGGGGCCTTGGATGGCTCAGTAGGTTAAACTTCTGACTGTTGATTTTGGCTCAGGTCATGATCTCAGAGGAATGAGATGGAACCCTGCATGGTGAGCATGGAGCCTGCTTAAGATTTTCTCTCTCCCTCTGCCCCTCCCATTCCCCCTCTCTCACTTTCAAAAAAAAAAAAAATTGGGGGGGAAACCTAGCTTTTTGTTCTTAATGTTTTTAACTGATTGAAAAGGCCCACCCATATTGTAAAGATAATCTCCTTTATGAAGTCAGCTGATTAGAAACATTAATCACATCACAAAATACCTTCACAACACCATTTAGACTAGTGTTTGACCAAACAACTGGGCAACATAGCCTAGTCAAGTTGACACATAAAATTAACCATCACACCATGGCCTGTAAATTTAGATTAAACATAAGCTGCAGTTACCTCTAAGGCTACTGTACCATGTGATTGATATGAAGCTTCTCACAAGGCTGCAGGGGTCAAAACTGGCCCAATACAATCCTTACTAAAGCACCAAGTCACAAATCTCTCCCTTTATATCAGAGATTAAGGAGCAGAAACAAATGCCCTTTTCATTCCAAAAGCCTCTCCTCATGTGTGCTTTATCTAAAATTTTGTTATCTCATTTTTCAATGTTCTCAGTCCAAGCACAAGTGGGTCATTTACAGACCAACTAAGACTACTCTTCTTGGCCCAGCTTCTGTACACTATTAAGAAATAAAACAAATGATTAAAGACGAAGCTAAATTATTGCCATTACTATTGACAGAGGCCAAGCTGGAAAATATTATGTTAGGTCTTAGTCAAAGAGAATTACTAAACCACAGAGTTAGACAGAATTTATCTCTTAAGAAAGAGTAAAGGCTCACTCTCAGGAGAAGAGAGTAGCAATGAGCAAAACATGCCAGCCATTCTCTCAAATTTACCAGCTAGATAAGACATTTCACCTCTCCAGGAACAGAGTAAGTAAAGGAGAAAATAGCAACTCAAAACAATCAAGCTCCCTTCATTTTGAGGAAATCGCAGAAGTATCTTATCGCTGGGCAATGCTCATCCATTCACTCACCTGCCCCAGCAGCTAATTTTTTTTTATCATTTTGAGATTTTGGCCAGCCCTAAAGATGGCATCGCCCAGCCTGAGAGGGTGTTTCCTGGTGCTTAGCTGGAAATCAGGAGAAGCACTATTGTCCTGGGAATCACACAGTTGGGAGGAGTTTGGCAGTTCAATATTTCTTGGTTCCTAGTACTGCTAAATCCTTGGAAGGATACTTTTTGAACCTAAAATCTAGTTCTAACTACATAGTAAAGAAAAGAAAAGTAGATTTTATGACGAAAAGTATCTAAAGAAAAGTCTATGGTTAATGTGCTCTATTGAAATAAAATAAAGGGTCAAATAGGTTTTTAGGGACCATCTGGCAGAAGAGTTCCCATAGACCTGAGACATAAAGTATAAGAACTATATGACATTCCTCAAATTATTTTTTTGTTGTTATTCTTGTGAGTCTGTTAGATTCATTAGCAATTACAAGGGACACAGACAAATTGGGTCTAAGATTTGAGAAACTGCAAATAATAGTAACAAAAATAATAAAGTGAGAGAATATTGGATACGGTCTGTAGCCTGTTATTGGAGACAGATGACAAGGTATAAAATAGATGGTTACAATTTTAAAAATCTTTTATTAGATTTATTTGAAGAATTACTTACTTTGAAGATGATATTTCTATATCTTCAGACTTTCCTCTAATTCTGAGCCCTGAGACTAATTATGAATTATTATTATAAAAGAAAGAAATAGTAAGTAAGAAAAGAGAGTCATGCATTTACTTTAGGTGAGTTAGATAGAGGTTTGTTTAGTACACAAGTTGTTTTCCTCTCCTGTATGCAGTTTCCAAGTTTTCTTTTAGTTAAGAAAATAACTTCAGGCCTCAGATGCTTTCAATATATTCTCTGTTAGATCAGTTAAGGAAATAATTATTTCCACATATCTTTGGCAGATAAAAACATATTTATAAATTGTCATGTGCATGATCATGTGAATCTGTGTTTACATATTTTAGTTATTTTCTTACACAGTATTTCAGAGCTGAAAATTTATACATCTGAACTTCTATAGACCTTAATTTTTAGCCATGGTTGGCCTACATTCTGTCTGAATGAAATTATTTTTATAAATAACAAAATAGGTAAGCCTGGGAATTGGTAGGTATACTTACACCTCTTTTTGTGATATGTCTTAAACCTATGCATACCATATCTAGTAATTTAGCCCTTAGGTTGAACTCAAGGAAAATGCACCAAAAATATATATACAAGAATGTTCATAGCAGTAGTATGCATAAAGAACAAACTAGAAATTCTTTCAATGCCCATCAAGAGTAAATAAATATTAGTAGATTCCCACAATAAAATATGTATAGTAATGAAAACGAAACAAAACTAATAGTATAAGCAACATGGATAAATCACACAATTATAGTGTTGAGGGAAAAAAGTCAGAAAACCAAAGAATCCATCTATATAATTCTACTAACAAATTTCAAAAAAAAGCAAACCTAACCTATGGTATTGGAAATCAGGGTTGTGGTTTTCATTGTGGGGAATATTGATGGCAAAGAGGTACAATGGAGGGGAAGGCTGTGGTATGCTGATACTGTTCTGTTTCTTGAGATACGGTTCTGGTTACCCAGATGTGTTTATTTGGACATATTTCTTGGAATACTTAAGTTTTGCACACTCTTCTGAGTGTATGTTATGCTTCACAAAATGTAAAACTGTGATGACAATCGGAAATTCACATATTGCCATAGAATTTCTGTAACACTGAACATTATGCCTTCACCAGTAGGCTGCATTGAATTTTACTTCATTGAGTTTGTTATGTATTCCTGCCTTTCACTGGTTTACTTTCCTTGTGTTTTGGCTTTGTTGTAGAAGCCCAGTGTGCTTCAAGCACATATACCAATCTATTTAGAAATTTAGCTTTTATCCAATGGAAGGAATAATACACAGGAAATAAACAAAAATGTTAATGAAATGGGATTTGCACCAATTTTTTAAACTAGTGTTTAGGTCACACATTGAGCTAACTGTGCTGGAAAAGTTACTAATTTCTTTTATTTTGAAACATAGTATACATTTGGCTAAAGGCCCCCAGTAGAGCTGTATAATGCACTAAACTTCTTCCTTTCAAATTATGTTAAATCACCAGTTTTAAGTTTTATTTACTTAATTTTTTACATCTCCAAATATGAATCCAGTCAGTACAAAAGAGTGTCTTGATAGCTGTTACATCTATCTACCTACCTATCTATATATCTATAGTTATGTATTTCTATCCATCATCTATCATTACCTATCTCTAATATCTATCTGTATGTATTGCCTATTATCTATCCATCTATCATCTATTATCTATCTAATCTATTATCTATCTATATCATCTATTATCTATCTAGCATCTATTTATCATCCTACCTATCTATCATCTATCCATCTGGTAGTTACTTGGAAAACAACAATAGCTCATCTTCGTCACTTGGAAATAGCAGTAGGTAATATAGCCATTGAATTACCTTTGGTGTTTATGTAAAATGCATAATCTGAGGTCACTGTCTAGGCTACCTTAGAATCTCTAAGGAGAATCACAAGAATTTTACTTTCTTTACAAATGTTTGCAGTATGCTCAGGAATTTTGATACTCCTGTTCCTAGTACTAGAGGAAGAGAGGAGAAATAGGGGATACAAGTTACAAGGAAATATTTTGTCCTTTCTCTTCCTTTTTCTCCCCTATTCAAATTTGCGTGAGAAGTTTCTCAACAAGATTTATGACAGCTTGTTCTCTTCCTCCCTGAATAGGGGAGAGCAGGACAGAGTACAGTCAGTCCTCATCTTATGAATAGGCTGCATTACAAAAACTATGTTATTAGTCATGTATTTGGACTCTATGCATTGTACCAGAAACATTCCTTTCTAATTAGTGAGTTTTTAAATCAACACTCAAAACATACATTAATTTAGTTGAGCTTAACTGTACCATCTTTTTAAAAATGATAAACAAATACCAATTGTACCATAGCTTATAAAAGAAAGGCATTCTCACAAATCTTTTTTTTAAAGATTTTTTTATTTATTTGACACAGAGAGAGAGATCATAAGTAGGCAGAGAGGCAGGCAGAGAGAGAGGAGGAAGCAGGCTCCCCACTGAGCAGAGAGCCAGATGCAGGGCTCAGTCCTAGGACCCTGAGATCATGACCTGAGCCGAAGGCAGAAGCTTAACCCATTGAGCCACCCAGGCACCCCTCACAAATCTAATCTTTCACAGGTTTGTAGGCAGTGTCCCTGGAACAGTAGGTATCAAAGTGGATAGAGCTTGGAACGTTTACATTGTCAGCTTGGGCATCTTTTACTTGAATATGTTTATGATAGTATTTTGAGAGTCAATCTAATATCTAATATCCAAAGGAGATTATTTATATATAATTCTCTGTATTGTCAGAATTGTTAAGAATGACATTTCGGAGTAAAGCAGACTTAGATTTAATCCTAAATTTAAGTTTCCGTTTTCTCACTTTACCTTCTTCCAGTTTTATTAAGCAATAATTGATATACATCCCTGCATAAGCCTAAGGCATACAGCATGCTGGTTTGATTTACGTATCGTGTAAATGAGTCTAGTGGGTCCAGCTAAGATCCATATTCTCATATAAATACATTAGAAAGAAAAGAACAAAGGAAAATAAAAAGAAGAAAGGGAAGAAAATTCTCCTCTGGTGAGAATTCTTAGGATATACTTTCCTAACAACTTTCCTATTTATCATAAGCAGTGTTAGCTATTGTCATCATGTTGCACATTACATCTCTAGTACTTAGTTATCTTATAACTAGAAGTTTGTACCTTTGAGCACCTTCCTGTAATTCCCTCTCCCACTATTCTCTGCCTCTGGTAACCACGAATCTCATCTCTTTTGCTATGGGTTTGTTTGTTTTCCTTGGATTCCTCATTTCCTTGGATTCCTTGGAGATCATACAATATTTGTCTTTCTCTATCTGACTTATTTCACTGAACGTAATGCCTTCAAATTACATCCATGTTTTTGCAAAAGGTAAAATTTCCTTATGTTTTATGGCTATGTAGTATTCCATTAAATATATACCACGTTTTCTTTATGCAGTCATCTGTTGATGGACACCTAGGTTTTTCCCATGTCTTGCCTATTGTAAATATTGTAAAAAATGTTTACTTTGTATACATATGCAAAGGACCCTTAGGTTGTTCCTACATTTTGGCTATTGTAAATAATGCTGCTTAGAATGTGGGGTACAGATATCAAGTTAGTGTTTTTGTTACCTTTGGATATATTACCAGAAGTGGAATTGCTGGATCATATAGTAGCTCTATTTTTAATTTTTTGAGGATTTTCTGTACTGTTTTCCATAGTGGCTGTACCAATTTACAGTCCTACCAATAGTACACAAAGGTTCCCTTTTCTCCACATCTACACCGGCATTTGTTATCTTTATATTTTTGATGATGGTCATGCTAACAGACATGAGGTGATATATCATTCTTATTTTAATTTCCATTAAATTAATTTCCATTTCCTTAAGGACTAATGATGTTGAGTATATTTTCTTGGCCTTTTGTATATCTTCTTTGGAGAAATGTCTATTCAGGTGCTTTGCCCATCTATTATTTGGATTATTTGTTTGTTTCTTTGTTGTTCTGCTGTTGAGTTGTATGAGTTCTTTATATAATTTGGATATTAATCCTTTACCAGATATATGGTTTGCAAATATTTTTTCCCATTCTGTAGGTTGTCTGTTCACTTTATTTATGGTTTCTTTTGTTGTGCAGAAGCTTTTTAGTTTGATATATTCCTCCTTACTTATTTTTGTTTTGTTGCTTGTGCTTTAGGTGTCATCTCCAAAAAATCATTACCAAGACCCATGGCAAGGAGCTTTGTTCCTATGTTCCCTTCTAAGAGTTTCATGATTTTAGGTCTTACATTTAAGATTTAATTCACTTCAAGTTAATTTCATGAGTGGTGTAAAATATGGGTCTGGTTTCATTCTTTTACATGTGAATATCCATTTATCCCAGCACCACTTGTTGAAAAGACTATCTTTTCTCCAGTGAATATACTTAGCTCCTTTGTCAAATATTAGTTGACCATACATGCTTGGGTTTATTTCTGGGCTTTCAATTTTGCTCTATTGGTCTATTTTTCTGTTTCTATGCCAGTATCATACTGTTTTGATGACTATAGCTTTATAGTATAGCTTGAAATTAAAAAGAGTGCTATCTCTTGTTTTGTTCTTCTTTCTCAGGATTGCTTTGGCTGTTTAGGATTTTTTTTGTCACTCCATATAAATCTGAGCGTTTTTTTCTATTTCTGTAAAAAATACCATTGGAATCTTGATAGAGATTGCATTGAATCTATAGATGGCTTTTGGTAGTATTTACATTTTAACAATATTAATTCTTGAAATCCAGGAACATGGGTTACCTTTCCATTTATTTGTGTCCTCTTTCATTTTTTTCATCAATATATTATGGTTTTCAGCATAGAGATCTTTCATTCTTCTTAGAAATTAAGACAAAATATTATTGTAATTCTTGGGAAGAAAATTCTTTCAACATCAGATGGACTTCAGTTCTTTGCTTGCAACAAATAACAAAGAAGGAAGACCTAATAGAGTTGTCATCCAATAAATTGTTAACATTTTTTATTCTTTTGATGATTTTTGGTATTTCATTTTTGTCACATAAATCAGAACCAATTGGGATATACATACACACACACAACATACATATATTATATATGTGTGTGTTATACACATATGTGTGTATACATACATGCACATACACATACATGTATATATCAAGAGATTTATTGCAAAGAGTTGCTTTGTATGATTGCAGGACCTAGTTAGGCAAGTCTGAAATCTGTAAGGCAGACCTTCAGACTGGAAAATCTAAGGCAGGAGCTGATACTGCATTCCTTAAATGGAATTTCTGAATTTCTCTTTCCTCAGGGATATCTCACTTTCTATTCTCAAAGCCTTTCAACTGATTGGATCAAGCTCACACAGATTATCAATGATAAATTCCTTTATATAAAGTCAACTAATGTTAAATATTAACCATATCTACAAAATGCCTATACAGCAACACCTATATTCAAGTTTGGTGATATAGCTGGGTAGCACAGCCTAGACAAGTTGACATGAAAAAATGATGATCACATTTATTAACCTCAATGAATTAATATATCAATATAGTGTTGTGTTAGGAAGGAGTCTGAGGCTATAATTTAATCTAGCATGGAGAAGTGCCTTGATCTATTAGTGCAATATATATATGCTATGTTTATTTATTTCATGTCATTTAATGTGTATTGAAATAGATTGTGAATTTGAAAAAAGAGGTTTACAAATAAACTTTATTAGATGAATTCAAGTAACTCTAAATGTCATCATTCAGAACATGGAGCCAAGTATCTACAAAGCTTGCACCAAGCATTGTGGAAGCACTATAGGTAAAAGCCAGTCCTTTACTTCGATGAACATAGCTTAATTTGTTGATAGGTAGGTTGCTCCAAAAAAATAATGGTGCTTTAGGATAATATCACTTTAGTTAGTAACTGTCAGATAAACTATCCAAGGGACAAATACCAGAAGACTCGTATGGAAGAAGTTTCTTTGTGAGAGGATGGTAAGAGAACTCTTCACTGAAGTGAAATCAGATTTGGGCTTTTAATCTAAAGAAGTGGAAATATAACATTCTGGGTGTTTGTGAGAATGAGGTTGGAAGGAAAAAGTCCTGATGTGAACTCAAATGCTAGTACAGGAAACACAAAGAACATTCAGGCACTGATTAAAACAGTTTGGTTATGGAAGTAGGAGGCAAATATAGCCATAGAGTTTTAGAATATGGAGGAAATACGAACCAATTACATTATTTTACAGATGAGAAACTAAAATCTGATTCGCTTCGTTTTCCAAAGTTTAAGCATTTCACGAAAGGAAAATCCATGATTAAAATGCCTTTCCCTTTTCCTTTTATCAATAATGGCACCTACTCTGAACAAGTGCTAATACTTGCTTCGAATGCCATGATGTGAAACAATTTTGTAAGACACGTTTTGACTTCTTGGAAAACAGTTTTTGAATTATTTAGTGAGGGGCCATGTATGTAGGAGTAATCTCATCATTGCCAGATATTTGCTATTACCATCCTTACAGTATTGCTTTGGTAAGAGAAAAATAGAATGAGATTATTCTAATTTGTTTGTTTGAAAATTGTATGGATGATTGTTGAATAGGAAAAATAATGATAAAGCATTATTTTAGGAAAATTAATTTGGTGGCAGTTCTTAAAAATAATTTTAAAGGATCTCAGGTACTTCTGAAACTGGAATTCTAGTAGGAGTGTTACTGTGTGGTGTGAAACATGAGTTGATGAGACCAAACAGTATGCTGGCATTTGGATCAGATGCAATAACCTGTAAGAAAGGTAAAGGAAAATCTAAAGTCTATTTGTTTCTCTACTCTATTTACAGTGCCTAGAAAAATACCTGGGGCGTAGTTAAAACTTACTCAAATTTTTTAAATAAAGTCCAGTTATAGAAACTATTTCCACAATGGAAAACTAGGGAAAACAGAAATTATCCTATCTTACTAGGGAAGGCAGCTAATGCAGCCAATCTATCACCCAGATTAAAGACTAGTTCAGAAAGACACATTTTTTTTTCAAAAATAAGCCATATAATCAGAAGTATGTATCACATTAATGTATTAATCAAGATGATAAGGCAAATACATCTGTGATTGGCTTTACTTCCTTGTTGTCAAGAGTATTCTAGAAAACTGGAACTAGTTCACAATACCCTTAGGTATTCAAGATTAACTACCACTAAACATATTTCTAAGGAACATACAAACAAATTTCATACTCTGAAACAATTTATAATACATATTATAATAAACCTATCAAAACAACTGTCTCCAAAATCATATATATATATACATATGTGTATGTGTACATGTACACATATGTGTATGAGATATATATATATGTGTATGATATATATATATATATATATATATATATATATATATATATATATATATATATATATATCACTCCCAGGAGGTTTGCAGTTGGCATTAGATCAATCCCCTGCTGGGGCTAGGGAAGAGAGAAGGTACATGCTTGAGGCACGATTCCATCTGCAGATTCACCTGTGAAGGCAAAATACTGTCACCCAAATTGTCATAGCTCTCTGATATGGCTCAAGGGGTCTATCATGTGTCAGAACTCTTCTCCAGAACAAGTAAGGCCCAGGGCACTCGAACCAAGCTTGCATCTGGGAGCTTGGGCATGGCATACAACTTGGCACATGATAATAGCATCTGCAGGCAAAAGACCTTGCTGCACATGGAGATATAGATAACTACATCTAAGGCAAACCTGGAGCTGAGAAACAAGTGTTCCAAGGAAGCATTTATCAAAGAGCCCAAGTTGATAGCCATATGTGTGGGATGGTACGCAGAAGGGATATGGGGTCTAAAGGACATAGTGGAGATTCATCCCAGGCACTCCCCTTGAGGTACCAGTTTTGGAAATTCTGGCAAACAAATTCACAAAATGAAGTAACTGCAGTTCCCAAATGGGGACAGTCCCAGGGCAATAGGCAATTCTCAGAATTTTAGAAAAGGCTGCTGAGATCAGGGAGGACTCTCCACAGGAAACAAGTTGCGGCCTCAGTCCAGGCTCTCAGAGCAGAGCTGCAGTTCCCACGGGAGAAACTTAGGGAGACCAGTGTAGATAGACCTTTCACCTGTGGAGACCCAGAAATTAGATACTCAGCAATTTAAAATTTGGATGCTAAGAAATTAGGTATAGGAACAACATTTCCAAAATCTGAACCCCATTATCTGGGACACAAGCTGTGTTATCCAAATAGTGGCACTGTGATAAGACAAGCTATGATTCAGGGAACAACTTGAGACCCTGAAGACAGCAGTGGAACAGAGAGTCCTGGGTCAAATTTTCAGCAAAGGGAATTGGGGCGGAGCTAGGAAATGTAGTGTCAGCGTGCAAATAGCACTTCTTGGACCATGTTAATAGGGAGGAGAACTTCATTCTAAGCCATAACACACAAAGGTTAAGTAGGTTAAGTACTTTCTCTGTTGTCCATTACTAGTCTAGGAAAAGGCACAAATATCCTACAAAAAAAAAAAAAAAAACATAACAATTGGCCCTAAATTTAGGGAATTTGGAAGCTCAGAGTCAGGAGTAAAACTGAGACCTGATTGATGAGACACACATACACACACAAATCCATTTTAAAAGCACATTTTCTCCTTTATAAATCAATTTGACTGCCCAAGTCAGGTCCTAACTGCCCCCCTTTTAACAAATTACAGCTCTGTTCTTATTCAGATTGGTCACGTAGGCTCTTTAAATCTCTGTGCGGAACTGAAGCTCAGTTCCAGACATATCCTTCTTGTAAATGACATCAAATTTCTCATTTTGGGCCACTGTGAAGTAATTCTTCCAGTCACCTGTTGTCCCTAAGAATAAATAAGAAAACATATGAAGGAATAATGTATTTCCATTATGAGGGATATCTAATGTATACCAAAGGAAAGGGTGCGAAGAGTTAAAGAAAGGCTTCCCTTGTATTTGAATAATTTAAAATGCTATTTCTCCTTTACTGCTCATTCTCGCCATCTAGAAAGGTGGTTTAGAGCTAAATAGAACCTGACTTTTTTTTTGAAATATAATTGACATACAGTATTATATCTGTTTCCATTATACAACATAGTGGTTTGACACTTACATCCATTAAGAAATGATCACCATGGTAAGTGGAGATGTCATCTGTTATTACAATATTATTGACTATATTCCTTATGTTTTGCTCTGTATCCTCGTGACTTATCTATTTTATAACTAGAAGTTTGTTCCTCTTAATTTTCTTCACTTATTTCACCTATTCCTCCACCCTTCTCCCCTCTGGCAATGATCAGCTTTGTATTTATGAGTCTGTTTCTGTTTTGTTTTATTTATTTTTTTAGATTCCACATATAAGTGAAATTGTATGGTATTTGTCTTGCTTTGTCTGACTTGTTTCACTTAACATAATAACCTCTAGGTCCATCCATGTTGTTGCAAGTGGCAAGATTTTGTTTTATTTATAAATTTTTTTATGCACGTAGTATGCTCTTGTATGTACACTCCACATCTTCTTTACTCATTCATCTATTGATGGTCATTTGGGTTGCTTCCATATTTTGCCTATTGTAAATAATGCTACAGTGACCAGAGGGGTGCATATATCTTTTTGAATTAGTTTATTCACTTTGTTACCCAGTAATGGATTGCCGGATTATACAGTAGTTCATTATTAATTCTCTGGGGAACTTCCACATTGTTTTCCACAGTGGCTGCACCAATTTACATCCCACCAACAGTGTGCAAGTGTTTCCTTTTCTCCGCATCCTTGCCAACGCTTGTTACTTCTTGTCTTTTTGATATTAGCCATTCTGACAGCTATGAAGTGATATCTCATTATGGTTTTGACTGACTTAAAGATACATTCTGAAAAGGGTTAATTTTCCTGTCTAAATGTATGGACCATACAATAGTTTCCTGAAAGAGATTGTTTTAGTGTTTCTGTCATGGGTCATATGGTTACTATTGAACATTCAATCAAAGGTCAGGGCAGATATTATTTCATGAATTAGTTTGAGAAACTATACAAAGAACTGGTCACCAACACAACCAATCCATGAACTAGAAAGTTGATAAGCATCATTTCCTATGAATTTATTCATGAATGTGGTATGATACTTAAGGGATATCATTTTCCCTGAGTTCACTAGTCTTATACTGTATTTACATTTTAGATGAGAAGAATAGCATTTAAAGTTAAACATATAATATTCCTGAACCATCTCTACAACAGCAAAACCTTTGAAAACTAATTTACATTTAGTTTCTTGGACACTTATAAATATTTATCTGAAAAATAAATTCTTATACTGTAAATGTGTTTGGAGATAAACATTCGCTTTGTTATTTTATGAAATATTAAAAGTGTCCTGTGGAATTGCAAGCTACATTAACCCATGATGGCTTGATGAAGATTTCAAATTCTTTCAATGAAAAATATCCCCATAAACGATGCTGTTTCCCTGGTTATTATACTTTGTTCTATGTTCACCAGATGGTAAGAGCTCATTGAAATTTGAGAGTAGTGTACATTTGGAAAAGTCCATCTGTAAAAATGTCATTAAAAGCAAAAAACACAAATTAAACAATAGTCATATGTAAAGTATTCTAATGATTTCCTATTTTGAGTATTAATTATATAATATATACAAACACATTTGCTTCACACGAGTAAGGGAAGTATGAAAATTTGTTTGATAAAGTAAATGCTGGCCAAAGCCCCAATTTTTCTGTTTTGTTGCAATTTGGGACCTAAGTATAAACACTGGACATCATCTGTCCTCTCCCTATTTTTACCATTGTGTGATTAAATTATGACATTGATTTAGCCAACACGGCATCCCTCAAGACTGAGTATACTCAATCCTTTGTTCATAGGTCACTTTGAACCCTGTTTAGAATCCATTTACATGCATGCCTCTTGTATTACATTATGAGCTTCTTAAAGCAAATGCATATGTCATTCATCATTGCATGTTCTAGAGAATATGTGCTGCATACAGGTGTTCATGAAGAGTGTTACTAAACATAAATGAATGAATAAATGAGTATTCTTTAAATGTTTATTGAGTGCATGAATGAATAAATGAGTAGAGAAATCTTGACCTATTTAGACTAAGAAGATGTTCTACTTTTTAATGTATCATTTACAGTCAGAAAAAATATCTCAAATGCTTACATGTCATTTACCATAATTCTCCCCCAAAACTTATGTCACAGATCTTATTACTTTCTCCATATTTTCAGTGATGTAACCAGACCTTTGGCAGATTGATTAAATGTATTCAAAGTCATAGATTCAGGGAGTGGCAAAGCCTGGATAAACCCCAGATCAATCTGACCACAAAGGGTATGTTGTTTTTTTTTTAATCACTTCCAGAGGGGGTGTAAAGACCATCTCTATTATGAGAATAGCATGCAGTCTTTTCTACTTGAAGTTGGAGAAACCATAGAATCGAGATACTGAACTTATTTTATTTACCTCTATACCTGAATGAGGTAACATGGGGTGGTATCAGTTTTCATATGACTGGGAATAAAGCCCTCCTAGAAGTTACAGTCAGATAATTTGACAAAATGAGAACTGGCCTTGTTTAGTAAAGGAGGTTTTTTTTTCCCCTGATTTTTTTCCATCAGCAAAGGGTATGTATGTGAGCATCAGTCTTTGTTTAGATACCTTTTACCATGAAAAATTTACTTTGCCTTCTTATACCAGAGGTTAGTTCTGAAAAGTTAAATGTAATGTTTTTGAAAATTAAAAAAAAATTTGAAACACCAGGACTATTTGCTATTTTTATAAGTAATGTAGAAAAATGTTTTAGAAAAAAATGTAACCATATAACTCTTTGAAAATCAAGGGTTTTCAGCCATACGTTCATATGTACAGTACATTTCTAGAGTTATGTTTACTTCCTAGCATACCCATTGAAATTCTACCCCCTCATCTCTACTTCAATAAAGAATATTGACAGCAGAAGGTGACATTATTAGGTGGATACTTCTCAAATTTGTTTAAGTTAATAATTTGTTATATGTGTTATTTTTATCATTAATAAAATATTTTTGATACAAATCATATACAATAAGCCACAATATGCAGGATTTGCTTCAGTGGAATCAATAGCAAATGTCGTATTCCTCTATTGTAGTCTTTTTATGTTTAATTTGGATTCCATATTTCTTATAATTCAGACAGTATTTTTAGGGAGCAAAAGCTTCCCATAGGGTAAAGAAAAGTCCTTTCTCCTTGTGAATCCTTAACAAAGTGACCACTGTTTTCTAAGTGATATGGAGACTTTAAAGTAGTTGGTCCTGTATTGAGGGACATTAATATATCACTGAGGAGAAGAGGGAGACCTATGTCTATTTAGGCAAAGATTAAGATTTAGACATAACAATTTTGGAATGACTCACATCAGAACTGACAAAACTACTCCCATTTAGTAGCATAATAAATAGAAGAAGAAATATGCATAAAATATCCAAGGTATTCTGGTAACGGGTTTACAATACATTATTTCCTTTAGTAATTTCTAATCTAGTTCAGCAACTTTTGTGGTAGACATTTTTAGTGTCCTTATATTACAGATGAAGAAATTGGTGCCAACATTGGCTAAGTAACTTGTTAGAGATCATTACACCTCATTTCAGAGTAATTAATAAGAAAGTAAAAAGGGAAATTAAACTCAGCAAAATATTACCTTTACGCATAAAAGAGGATTTGCTATGATCCATCACTGTACTTGGTAGATGTGTATAATTCACCAGAGGATTATCCTTCATCATTTCAAATGAGGTGTGATGGACGATCTTATCCAAGACCTCATCATTCAAATTCTTCTCTAGAAATCTGGCAATCTTCTTAACTTCCTGCTTCGGATTCTATTAGTGTTTAAAGAGACATGCCCAAGAAAATGGTAAACAAAAACATCATTAACATAATGCGAAAAACTATAATGTGAAAACTATAATGTCTATAATCTGTTTTCTTAAATGTTGGTTCTGAATATTCAATCCATATTTTGTTGGGTCATCAATTTTTTAATTAATCATAAAAATGAAAAAAATAATTTATGTTTGGCAAAAATAGATGAAATATTTTGTTTATTCTAAATTTCATATTTTTAGTTTATATTAAAAGTACAATAAGAGCAAAGCTTGGGCTAAATATTAATATTTGGAGAAAAAAATAGCAGCTATTTTAAGCTCAAGTTGTAATCAGATTTGAACAGTGAATATTTGGGGACCAAGTATGTTTTTATTCTTCCTGCCTTTATTTATTTGTTCTTAATCAAAATTCTTTTCTTGTTTTTAATAACAATATTTAAAAACAAAAATAATAAATTTGTGAACAACTTCAAGTATGTTCACCTTCGATTACTTATAGCTTACACCTTGCTTGGACATAAATAATTAAAAATAAACTCCAGGAGCACCTGGGCGGTGCAGTCACTTGAGCATCCAACTCTCGGTTTCAACTGAGTTCATGACCTCAAGGTTGTGATATTGAACTCCAAGTCAGGCTCCACACTCAGCATGGAGTCTGCTTGAGACGTTCTCTCCCGCTCCCTTTGCCCGTCCCCCTGCTCATACTCTTTTCTCTCTCTTTCAAATAAATAATAAAATCTTTAAAAAAAACCCCTCCAATGAAGTACATTAAGTTATTCATTTATTATTGGGTATAGAAAGAGCAAAATCCGAGAAATGAATCATTTTCCAGATTCTGAAGATATAAACTTAATATTTGTAACTTTTAGAAGCTAAACTAAACTTTATATGGATACGTCTAGAAATATTTTGAGAAGGTGATATCTAAGCTGAGTTGAAAAAGATGAGTCAGAATTTACCATGACATGTGGTCTGCTGAGGTATCGGAGAGTAAATTTCCAGTAGAAAAAATACTCAAAATACTTGGTGGTATAGGGTCTCATAATGTTTTGAAGGGAGAAAAAAAAAGCAAAGTGGTTGAAGTTAAGTTTGAGTTGTTCATAGGAATAAGAAAGACTATAAAATTGGAAAGATAAATTGAGGTAAAAATGAGAAAATCCTTGGATGTCCCACTTAAGGACTTGGACTTTATCTCTTATGCAGGGAAGCCACAACATTTAATAATATGTCATTAACTCTGTGTGTGTGTGTGTGTGTGTGTGTGTGTTCATGTATATGCATGTGTACGTTTCGGCAGGGAGTTCCTTACAAGGGAAGTTATGGCAATATATTATGTTTCAGACCTTGATGAGAGCAGAATGAGGTGACTAATTAAGGGGTACGAGTGCTTGGAATAAGTAAAAGGTCAGAAATGATGATAGTGGGAAAAAGGCCAAAAGAAAAGTTAATAGTGGTAGTAGGAAAACCACAGATGGACAGGCAAATAGAAAGCAATTTCTATTAGGGATTCAAAATGTTTGTAGAATAATCTGGCTACCACCAAAGTATCAATGAGTGTTAGTTTATGGTGTAGTAGAAGTGAAAGCAGAGTGCTGGTACCTACTGAATCTCCTTCTGCTATATTTCTCTTTCACCTCATTGATTGAGAATTTATGCAGATTCTCATAAATCAATGTTAATTGTTAGAGTTCTCTTTGAATTTTATTACTGATATGTAACTATAATTTTGTTCTATTATCTTTGCTGTTAAACTTCTTTATATAACATTGTCTAAAAATGACTGTATGACAGGAGAAAAAGACCATCTATTAAGTATGATGAATGTAGTAGGTTTGAGGGGATTTAAAAGATCTAGATATGTTTATAAAGCTGAATGGGCCAGACCGTAAATCAGTATGAGTGAGTGGATTTGGATAATGCATTTTAGCTGAATAAGGAGAGAAATGTTGACACAAGAGTATCATTTGGGGGGCAGCTTGATGTTGGACTCAGAATGCGGATGCCAGCCTGGCCCAGAAAGTGTATTTCACCATCCTATGTATTTCCATCCTATGGAAAAGGGACTGTATTTAGCAGCTAAAATTGCTCTTTTCATAAAGTTATTAAGTGCTACTCTGGTGTCCAGAAAGTAAGGAAAGAGTACAGAAGGACGATTTTCTCCTTATGAAGAATTCATGACCTAACTCTGGCTAATCAAATACTCACGGGATATCACCACTTTTTAAGTGTTTTCATAAAACCACCTCAGTTTCACAGCTGCATATTGCCAGCAAATTGGAAATTAATTGCCTCAAGCCCAGTATAAATGGGCAATAGTAAAGTTTTGACAATAGATTCTCTATGGGTTGCAAACAAGTGTGATGGAAGGTGGGAGCCTAGGCAGAGCAGAAAAATTCAGAGGACTCTTTTTGTTAAGATGTGAGAATATCCTGGGGGTTTCTTAGAAATACCTGGATCAAGGGAAATTTTACATGGGGCATTATTTTTGTTATGCAAAGGAAGATTGATGTCTCTAAGATGTTTATTATTATTGCTCATTCATTTATCTATTCATTCAAGCAATCGATTATTCATACAAGTGATTCTAAGGGCCCCTATGTATGTGTAAGGTGTTATATTCTGTACTGTGAATGTAGTTACAAGAATGATAGATATTGTACCTTCTATCATGAATCTGAAAGTTTAAAATGTATCCTCATTTGTAAGTCCAAGCTTTTTAAAATAGAAGAACTTGGTTTCTGCATAAAATGTGTGTGTGTGCGCGCGCGCATTTGCCTAATTTAAGTAAAATGGCTTCAGACTAGGCCTGGAACTTTGCAGTATTTGAACTGATACTAGTTCATACAGTCATACAGGAGACTAGATGAATGCTTATGAGTCCCCAAACTATGAGGGAGATAGTAAAAGAGTAAAGGAGAGGGATTTGAAAGTTATAATAGGTAGGGCATGTGAACCAATGGGATGTGCACAAAATGGTGCAACCATATCCACTATATGGAAGTCATGAGGACAATGTATTTTCAAATTTTGAAAATTAATGGACATGTATATGATGAGTCACTGAATTCTGCACTTGAAACCAATATAACACTGCATGTCGACTAACTGGAATTTAAATAAAAATTGAGAGAAAAAAAGAAAATTAATGGACAAATAACATCATTAACCAAAGAGAGAATAAAAGAAGAAAAGGATTAAATGTTGGAGAGAGAGAAGCAAGATGAGTTTAGTTTCAAATGTGTTAAATTTAAGAGTTATTTTAATAAAAGCATGGGTCTGAATTAGGGTAGAAGTTAAAATGGAGTTTAGGGGGGTCATTAGCACATGAAAAGTTTTGGCAACAGTAGGCATGGATATGATCACCAAAATGTGGCAAACCACTTACAAAGAAAGCTGACTAAGTGACATGACAGGTGGAGATCGACAGGAAAGTCAGGAGAATGTGATAACCTACTAAATAAATGTAGGAAAGAATTTCAACAAGAGAAGGTGCTCGCAATAAACACAATGGTTAAAAATTATAAGAAGATAAAAATGTCTGGATTTCACCATTAGAAGTCACTAACGATCTTAGCAAGATTTGGGTAAGCAGGTATGGAGAAGAGGCAAAATAATCACATCATTTTTTTTTCTTTGCTCCATAGATTAAACTGAAAATATATATTAACCCTTTACCCTAGGTGTAATGGGGGAATTATTCAGAATGAATTTCTACCATTTTACCTCTTTCATATCTTCATAGTACAAGAAAAGTATTGGGTGCTCTTCCTTTTTCTTCCACCAGCTCTTAACATGATTAAACCAGGAACCATAAGCCACTAAAACAGGAGAAACAATCTATTACCATAAGCATGCATCAAATTAAAGATTTGTTTCTAAACATTAAGTCAATTTGTACAAACATTTTGTGGAATTTAGTAATCAAGGGAGCTGAATATATAAGGCCAATTAAAATATATATAATCAGCCATTTATGGATGTACCGTCAGATTAAAAAAATATTAAGTACAAAGGAAGCATTCGAAATGAAAATACATTCGCCTCCATATGGGTTTTACTTAACCTCACATGGAAGGAAACCATTCTACTAAATAGTCATATTAACTATTTATCTAAATACTATAAATAGGTATATAAAAGACCTAACTAAAGATTTGGGAAAGTTAAACAATTTCCATTGTAACTGAAACTGAGAATGGATTTCTAGCAACTGAAAAAACATTTGAGAATATTTTCATCAAGCCAATGTTAAATACCAAATTTATATATTGTCATAGTAAAATATTAGATACAGTTGATCTAATTTTTAATGCTATTTAAATGTACTTTTTACTGTTTTGATAGGAAAAGTCACACCAGTAATAGTTATTAGTATTATTAAAAAGGAAATGTGCTTATTAATTTCAAACCCAGGTCTACCTACCATTTCCAGTCATGAATCTCTCCAGATACTCTTCCCAGGGACCAGGGACAGGTTCCAAATTATTCATTAAGTCAAAATGGTAATATGAGACTGCAACATCCTTGGCATTTCGAGCCAGATAAATCATCTGCAAAGAAAAAAAAGAAGAAAACCACACAGATTTGAAATCTATGAAATTAAAAACAGGAAAAATCAGAGAAAATTAATGAAACAAAAGCTGTCTCTTTTTTAAAAAATGAACAAACTCGATAAACATCTAGCAAAATAACAAAAAAGAAGACACAAATAACTAATGTCAAGAAAAAAAACTGGATGTATCACAACAAATCTTATAGCCATTAAAATTATAATAAGTATGAAAAGATGCTTCATATCACAAGTCATCAGGGAAGTGAAAAAACCAGCAACAATGAGACACCACTCTATACTTATTAGAATGACCATTATCCAGAAAATTGGCACCAAATCCTGGTGAGGATGTTGAGCAACAGGAGCTCTCATTCATTGCAGGTGGGATTGCAAAAATGGTACTGCTATTTTGGAAGACACTTTGGCAGTTTCTTACAAAGCTAAACATAGTTTTACCTACAATCCAGCAATCACACTGCTTTGTATTTATCCAAAGTTGAAAAATAAGGTCCACACAAAAAACCGCAAGTGGATATACAGAGCAGCTTTATTCATAATTGCCAAAATGTGGAAGGAAACAAGATGTCCTTCAGTAGGTGAATGAATAAACTGGGATACATCCAGACAATGGAATATTATTATTCAGCATTAAAATGAAATGATCTATCAAGCCATGAAAAGACATAGAAGAACCTCAAATGCATATTACTAAGTGAAAGAATGCAATTTGAAAAGGCTACATACAGTATGATTCTACTATATGACCTTTTGGAAAAAGTAGAAGATCATATAGTTAGACTTCTATACATAGGTCTATGTATTTTTCATTGCCTCCATGAAAACTATGGAGGAAATAAAAAAGACCAGTGGTCGCCAAGTTGGGAAGAGAGGGGGATGAATAGGTGGAGTACAGAAGATTTTTAGGACAGCAAAATTACACTGTAGGATACTATAATGGTATATATATGTCATTATACATTTGTCCAAATGCATTGAATGTACAACACTAAGAGGGAACCCTAATGTAAACTATGAATTTTAGGTGATTATAATGTGTCAGTGTGGGTTCATCAGTTGTAAGAAATGTACCACTCTGGTGGGGGATATTGATAATATGTATACATGTATAGGCGCAGGGGATATTTGGGAAATCTCTTTGCCTTCCACTCAATTTTGCTGTGAACCTAGAATTGCTCTAAAAATAAAACTGCTGTAAAAAATACGGTCTGTTCGAAGAAAGAATAAGAAGAGAATTATGGGGGTGCCTGGATGGTTCAGTCAGTTAAGCATCTGCCTTCATTTCAGGTCATGATCCCAGGGTCCTGGAATGGAGCCCTGTATCAGACTCCTTGTTCAGCAGGGAGTTTGTTCCTCCCTCCCCATTTGTCCCTCCCCTCTTGCTCTCTCCCACTCAAATAAATAAATAAAATCTTTAAAAAAGGAAGAGAATTATGAAACACTTTTCATTACAAAATTCCACAACTTAGAATTCCTCACACATCACAAACTAGCAAAATTCAGTTAAGTTGAAATAGCTAATTAGAATAGCCCCACAAATATTGAATAAATTGAATTTCAAATTTAAAAGTTTCTTAGAAGCAAATATCCAGGCACAAATGTTTCACTGGACAATTTTGCCAAATAATCAAATAAGAATTGACATTCTTATGTCGAGTTTTCAGAAAAGGCCAACATATCTAGGGATAGCCGGGGAATAATAGCAGCAATAATGTGCTGAGATGAGGACCCTGTTGCTACATACCTTTGACAACTTGATTATGTAGGTTTAGACTGAAATATATCTATTTTTAATTGAAACACTTTCTTATGTAGCTCAGTTCTCATGGTATCAAACAAAATATTTGAGCAATTGCTTATTATGTGCATGACTAAAGGATAAGGTCACATAAAAAAAAATGACTTGCAAAAAAAAAAGAAAATGACTTGCAGTGTGGAAGGTACCTTGCAGTTGTTCTCCCAGAAAGACTTAGGAAGGAGATCAATTGGTAGATGTGTCTTCACAAGCCGTGGTGATGGATTCTTCTCTAATTGTTCTATTCCTGGGAAAATTTTAGTTTGGTATATAGATACATTAGTCTTCAAGGAGCCTGCATTTCCTGATATTTCATTTAAAATATTTTTGAGAAGTATACAATGCTTCTAATTTTTGAACCAATCACAGGTATTATCAGGCAATATTGCATAATGGTTAAGGGCATAGTTGTGAGGTTAGCCTCCTTGGGTTCGGATCCTAAGTCTGTCACTTACTCATTGTGAGACATTTGAAAGTATGCTAGTCTCTGTGTTTCACTTTTTCTATCTCCAAAATGAGGAGTCGTAATATCAGCGTTAGCAACTTGGAGCTTTATCATACCTTGCATTATTATAAATAACTATGAAAATAGTTTCTGTTTCTCAAAGAGATATGGATAACTACCAATTCTTATATCAGCTATTGTTTTGCATTTGCTGTTATGGTATAGACTGTGTTATGTCAGCTGTTACAGCTGCCTTTTCTCATTATTTCCTCTATGTGTCATATGTACATATGTGTAAAATGAAAATGTTGTGTAATTTTTAGGTGTTAGCTGAATTCACCAAAGGCAAACTAATATGTGGGAGAATTTGGTTTCAAATCAAGTCATTAGATAAGGGGTATGTCAACTTCCCTGAGACAGAAAATATCCACTTATTTTGTCTAGTCAGAGCTAGGATGATCCCAGGGGCCTGGATCTCACAAATAAGAGACTTGGGACAGTCTGAAGGCACTTCTGGGATAGAAGCACATTCAGAATTCCTAACATAGACTAGGAAGAGTGGCACCAACCCTTTTAATTTAACTATTTTTTTAATGCACTCAGTGGCCTTTATCATATCCCAGATATATCTTTTAATGATGTCGTATCCTATAGAGTCATCAACACTTAAAATCTCCTTCAGATTTCATATCCAATAAATCTTAGAGTCCTATGCATTTTTTCTCAATATGACTTATATCCAGTCGAACCTCTAGATTACCTGTTAATCTTACATATCTTCCCACCTTTTGCATACAAAGGAACACCTGCTCAAAATTGCATCTGACGCACTCATTCAAAATAATCTTATGCTCCATCCGTTTACAAAAAGTTATTACATATGCTAAAAAGCCACTCAATCTCTATTAAAACATCCTTTTAAAATGTTCTATATAATGTTTTTGTTTCAGTCTATTTACTTTTTTATTTATTTGTTGCCAGCTCCCATGCTTCTTCCCCATCCCTACCCCAATCCCCCAAACACACACACTAGAATGGAGATTCCACAAGAGCCAGGATGTAGCTCATTTTGAATGTTCTGTAGAGAAAAATGCATAGCACATAGTTGTATTAGCATGCAGTCGTATTAAGAAGAATCTCTTAATTTTAATGTGGGTTGACTGACTTAGGAAATAAAGGTCAAGAATCCTAGTTAAATTTGAATTTCAGGTAACAGATACCTTTTAGCTTAAGTATCTTCCTTGCAATATTTGGGATATACTTGGGCTAAATAAAATAGCTATTTATCTGAATTTCAAATTTAATTGAGTATCTTGAGTTTTGTCTAGAAACATTAATTATATACCTATAAAATTCCACCAAGTATTTTATTATGGTGCTACGAACCTGGTAACTACAGCCACTTTATCTAGCGTACAGAAATGAGAAATCATCTTCTACAACCCACTATTCCTCAATGTCCATGACATGAACTTTTACATTTTTTTAAAATGAAGTTTTCCCCTTATCTGTTGTTCCCCTTCACTTCCTCGACTTCGTTGAAAAATTTCCCAAACTCCAGGTTGTAATTGTTTTGCCATGTAAGATCTTTAATGAACCCATTTATTGCACAAATATGAATATGAGGCATATGAGATGATATTACACACATTCATATTCAGGCTCCAGAGTAAATCTGAGTGATAATTTACCCTCTTTTACCTGCTGAAAATCACTCTCTGGCGATGCTACACAGCCTCACTCCCCACCTCTAACCCCCATCTCCCACCAGTCATCCCTGAATCCCCTGCCCCGATTACTTTGATTCTATCACTTTTTCATTTCCCTACTTTTTTATGGCTCTGGAGTCTTATCTTATTCTTCCACTCACTTTGTTTGCTTGTCCCAGAATAATTATTTTAGCTTCAAGATTCATTATTTGCTCTCACTTCAGGCAACCACACAGAAGGAATGACCACTCTCTCAGTTGGTTCTTCTCTGCCTATGGAAGTAACAAGCTCTGGTAGGGTAGGGAATTTGGATTATGCTCTTTAAATTGATATAAACATTCATCACCATACTTCTGTCTTCCTATCCCAGGTTTCCAGCAGCATTTGAGGGTCAGGTCTTTCTTCTTGAATCCTTCTTACTTGCCTACAGGACACCATACTCCTGATTCGTAGATCGCTGAGTAGTTCTTGAAAACTACAAGCCCTACATGATCTGTCCCTGTCTAGTCTTCAGTTGTTTTGTTATCTCACTTTTCCCCTTTCATTGTTGTTTGGTTCTAAGACTACACCAAGGTCTTTTCTGCTTCTAGGCCTTCATACCTAATAACTCACCTTCATGAAATGTTTTCGCCAACTATGTGCATGGCTCTACATCTCAATTCAGAGTAGATATTTCTACATATCTAATCTAAAGTAAACTCTTTTTTGTCCTCTATTCTTTGGATATGTGAGCGTAATAATATTCACATATTATTAGTTTATTCACTTATTTAATGACACAATATTACTGTAAACTCCTTGGGGATAAGGCATTGAATTTACCAATCATTTTATATCTAGCCCATGGTACAATGCAAAATTCTTTGGAAGCACTCGATAAGTATTTGTGGAATGAAATATGAATTGTATTAATAATAAATTTATGTTTGAGAGTTGTTGGTACTTCCTTACTTATTTAACTACAGCAATGTTCTAAATTAGGAACTTACGAATGTAATCTACCACATTCTATACAACAAAAGTCAGTAAAAAATAGGAACATTTTTTTAAGTTGTTAACCAAATTTTTAGTTATTTTACAACAAAACTCTTTCATCTTAGGTCATCATACCTGGATATGCAATGAATTAAGCTATAGTTTCTCTATATGTCTTAGTGATTGTACTGCTTGCAAACTTCCATTTTATGTTACCAAATTGAGTCCATTTTCTTTGAATGTAAGTCATGAATACAATAATTAATATGCTATATAAATAATATTATAGAGAGGAGACAAGATAGCGGAACAGTAGGAGACGTCATTTCATCTAGTCCCTTGAATTTAGTTAGATATCTATCAAATCATTCTGAACACCCACAAATTCAGCCTGAGATGCAATAAAATATATCTGGAACTCTACAAGTAGAAAAGCAACTGCTTTTTGCATGGTAGGAGGTGTGGAGTGGTGAATTTGTGGAGAGATATTGGAAGATAAACGGAGGGGGTAGAAGCATCCACAGGAAAGTGATATAACACTGGAGTGCAAAGTCAGAACTCCTAGAAATCTGCTCCAGTGAGACATCCTTTTCTGAAGGGGGATCATGGGATGAAAAAGGAAGAATTCTAGGTAGGTCATTGTGGTCTCAGGATTCCAGGAGACAGAACGAATGGGGGTGCCTGAACCAGTACAGTGCCCAACCAGTGGAGCAGGGAAACTGGTTACAATCAGTGAGCCCAGGAGGGGATTTTCAGCTCAGATGGCCATAAGCCCTGAGCAGGGCCAGTCAGGTGACAGCTCTCTGCCTGCACACCCAGAAAAGGACTGGAACTCATGGGCCATTTACCATTCCCTGGGAGGGGTGAAACGGCTGTGCCCATGACTGGGCAACAGTTCTCAGGGTGGCAGGAGCCTCAGAAAGGGCAGTAGGGTGACACCCAGCAGTGTCTTGGGAGCAGCAGAGCAGGGTACACGCACAAGTCCACAACCTCTCGCAGTCCCAAAGGGCAATAATGCTCACAGGTCCCTGGGACTCTCCCAGCAGGGATTACAGTAGGGCGACACCCAGCAGTGTCTTGGAAGCAGCAGAGCAGGATACACGCACAAGTCCACAACCTCTCGCAGTCCCAAAGGGCAATAACGCTCACAGGTCCCTGGGACTCTTCCAGCAGGGATTACAGTAAACTCCTACCACAGCGCCTCCTACCACAAGCCCCCCCTGTGGAGGGGGCGCCTGGGTGGCTCAGTGGGTTAAAGCCTCTGCCTTTGGCTCAGGTCATGATCTCAGGGTCCTGGGATTGAGCCCTGCATCAGGCTCTCTGCTGGGCGGATGGCCTGCTTCCCCCTCTCTCTGCCTGCCTCTCTGCCTACTTGTAATCTCTCTCTCTCTCTGTCAAGTAAATAAATAAAAATAAAATCTTTAAAAAAAAAAGAGTCTGCAGAGTTTGGCACACACAAAAGTGAAAACTATTTGTCCCAGAGGGTTTATTGAAGTGGGAATGCTATCTTTCAGCTCTGAGTCAGAGATCTGGGCATGGCCATTTTTACTCTAATCCTCTATAGAAATGCAGAAAGCCTCCAAGGGAACAAAAGTCACACAGCGGACCAGCTTACACTGAGCCCAGACCCCTGGCAAGGGGTGGGGCAACTCTGCCTAGGCAAAGACACCTGAAAAACAGCACAGCAGGCCCTTCCCCCAGAAGACAGACTGGAAGAACAGGTGGACAAGTTTATGGAGCCCACAAAACTGTAAAACTCCAGTGCCAGGAGAAAATAGTATATTGAGCTCTCGGTGTTTTCTCATGATTTGTTTATCTTTCAGTCTAAAATTTTCCATTTCTTTTTTTTTTACCATTTTCCCATTTCAACTAGATTCTTATTTTACCAACTTATGTTTTTAAGTCGCTTTTAACTTTTATTTTTCACTTCTACATTTTATAGATATATGCTTCATTTTAGTCGTTTTTTCACTCTATTCAATTTTATATATGTGTATATATATATAAGTTTTGCTTTCTTTGAAATTTTAGGATGTAGTGTCTTCTAACACACAGAACAAAATTCAGTCAGGAACAAGTGGATCACCTGGCTTTGTCCACCCTATGAGATTATAGTCTCTTTCCTCCCCCTTCTTTTTTTGTTTTTGTTTTTGTTTTGGTTTTGATTTTGGCTTTGTTTGCTTTTCTGTTGTGGTTTCCAATCACTTCAGATTTGTCTAGGATGTATTTTGCTTGAGTCATGGTTATTTTGGCCTCTGTTCACTCGCTCACCCTAGGCATGGGCAAAATGACTAGGAGAAATTCACAGCAAAAGAAAGGACCAGAGGCAATGTTCTCTGCCATAGAGCTAATCAATATGAATATAAGTAAGATGTCAGAGATGGAATTCAGGATAGCAATTATACAGTTAATAGCTAGGCTTGAAAAAAGCATAAATGACAGTAGAGAATCTCTGAGGGCAGAAATGAGATCTAATCAGGCCGAACTTAAAAATGCTGTAACTGAGATGCAGTCTAAATTGGATGCCATAACAGCTAGGGTAAATGAGGCAAAAGAGAGGATAAGTGATCCAGAGGACAGGTTGATGGAAAGGAAGGAAGTTGAGGAAAAGAGAGAGACAACTCAGAACTCATGAAGAAAGGCTTCAAGAATTTAATTATGCCCTGAAAAGAAAAAAAAAATGTTAGAATTATTAGGGTGCCTGAGGGAGTAGAGAGGGGGGCGGGCCAGAAGATATATCTGAGCAAATCATAGCTGAGAACTTCACTAATCTGAGGAAGGAAACGAGCATTCATGTCCAAGAGGCAGAGAGGACCCCTCTCAAAATCAATAAAAATAGATCAACACCCTGACATATAATAGTGAAGCTTGCAAATTTTAGAGAAAAAGAAACTATCCTGAGAACAGCTTGGGAGAGGATGTTCCTTACGTATGGAGGGAGGAACATCAGAATAACATCAGATCTATCCACAGAAACCTGGAAGGCCAGAAAGGGCTGGCATGATAAATTCAGGATACTAAATGAGAAAATGCAGCCAAGAATACTTTGTTCAGCAAGGCTGTCATTCAGAATGGAAGGAGAGATAAAGAGCTTCCAAGATAGACAGAAACTGAAAGAACATGTGAACATCAAGCCAGCCCTGCAAGAAATATTAAAGGGGATACTGTAAGTGAAGAGAGATCCCAAGAGTAACATAGACCAGAAAGAAACAGAGACAAACTACAGAAACAGGGACTTTACAGGCAATACAATGATGCTAAATTCATATCTTTCAATAGTTACTCTGACTGTAAATGGGCTAAATGCTCCAATCAAAAGACACAGGGTATCAGGTTGGATAAGGAAGCAGATCAATCCATACACTGCCTACAAGAGACTCATTTTAGACCTAAAAACACTTCCAGACTGAAAGTGAAGGGGTAGAGAACCATTTACCACACTCATGGATCTCAAAAGAAATCTGGGATAGCAATCCTTATATCAGACAAATTAGATTTTAAGCCAAAGACTGTAGTAAGAGATGTAGAGGGACACTATATCATATTTAAAGGGTCTATCCAACACGAAGATCTAACTATTGTAAATATTTATGTCCCTAATATGGGAGCAGCCAATTATACAAACCAATTAATAACCAAAGTAAAGAAACACATTGATAATAATACATTAATAGTAGGGGACTTCAACACCCCACTCACAGCAATGGACAGATCATCTAAGCAGATCAATAAAGAAACAAAGTCTTTGAATGATACACTGGATCAGATGGACTTCACAGAGATATACAGAACATTCTATCCTAAAACAACAGAATACTCATTATTCTCCAGTGCACATGGAACTTTCTCCAGAATAGATCACATACTGGGTCACAAATCAGTTCCCAACTGATACCAAAAGACTGAGATTATTCCTTGCATATTTTCAGACCACAATGCTTTGAAACTTGGACTCAATCACAGGAGAAAATTTGGAAAGAATCCCAGCACTCGGAGGTTAAAGAGCATCCTGCTAAAGAATGAATAGGCCACCCAGGAAATTAAAGAAGAAGTTAAAAATTCATGGAAACTATTGAGAATGAGAACACATCAGTTCAAAACCTCTGGGATACAGCAAAGGCAATCCTAGGAGGGAAGTACATTGCAATACAAGCCTTTCTCAAAAAATTAGAAAAATCCCAAATATGCAAACTAACCTTACACCTAAAGGACCTGGAGAGAGAGCAGCAAATAAAGCCTAAACCCAGCAGGAGAAGAGAAATAATAAAGTTTAGAGCAGAAATCCAACAAAAAGAAACCAGAAGAATAGTAGAACAGATCAACGAAACTAGAAGGTGGTTTTTCGAAAGAGTTAATAAGATCAATAAACCTCTGGCCAGACTTATCCAAAAGTAAAGAGAAAGGACCCAAATTAATAAAATCATGAGTAGAAAGGGAGAGATCGTGACAAACACCAAGGAAATACAGACAATTTTAAGAGCATATTATGAGCAAGTATATGTCAACAAATTAGGCAATCTGGAAGAAATGGATCCATTCCTGGAAATTTACTAACTACCAAGATAGGAAGAGGTAGAAAACCTGAACAGACCAATAACCAGCAAGGAAATTGGAGCAGTAATCAAAAACTACCTGAAAAACAGGAGTCCAGGGCCAGATGGCTTCTCAGGGGAATTATACCAAACATTTAAAGAAGAAATAATACCTATTTCTACTGAAGCTACTTCAAAAAATAGAAATGGAAGGAAAACTTCAAACTTGTTCTATGAGGCTAGCATTGCCTTGATCCCCAAACCAGACAAAGACCCCACCAAAAAAGAGAATTACAGACCAATATCCCTTAGGAACTTGGATGCCAAAATTCTCACCAAGATACTAGCCAGTAGGCTCCAACAGTACATTAAAAAGATTATTCATCACGACCAGTGGGATTTATTACTGGGTTGCAAGGGTGGTTCAACATTCACAAATCAATTAATATGATAGGTCACATTAATCATTAATAAAAGAAAAGTCAAGAACCATATGATCCTCTCAATTCATACAGAAAAAAAAATCCTTTTTTTATTAAATACAGCATTCTTTCTTGACTAAAACTCTTCAGAGTATAGGAATAAAGGAAATATACCTTAATGTCATAAAAACCATCTATGAAAAGCCGATAGTGAATATCATTCTCAATTGGGAAAAACTGAAAACTTTTCCCTTAAGGTCAGGAACATGACAGGGATTCCCACTTTCATCACTTTTGTTCAACATGGTACTAGAACTGCTAGCCTCAACAATTAGACAACAAAAAGAAATAAAAGGCATTCAAATTTGCAAAGAAGTCAAACCTCACTCTTCATAGATTTCATGATACTTTATGTGGAAAGCCCAAAGACTCCACCCCAAAATTGCTAGAACCCATACAAGAATTCAGCAACATGGCAGGATACAAAATCAATGCACAGAAATCAGTTGCATTTCTATACACTAACAATGTGACTGAAGAAAGAAAAATAATGAATCAATCCCATTTACAGTTGCACCAAAACCATAAGATATCTAGGAATAAACCTAAGCAAAGAGGTAAAGGATCTGTACTCTAGAAACTACAGAACACTTATGAAAGAAACTGAGGAAGACAAAAGAAATGGAAAAATATGCCATGCTCATGGATTGGAAGGAAAAACATTACGAAAATGTCTATGCTGCCCAGAACAATCTACCCTTTCAATGCAATCCCTATCAAAATACCATCAACATTTTTCACAGAACTGAAACAAACCCAAAATTTATATGGAACCAGAAAAGATCATAGGAATATGACTAGCCAAAGGAATGTTGAAAAAAAAACCAAAGCTGATGGCATCACCATGCCTGACTTCAAGCTATATTACAAAGCTGTGATCATTAAAACAGCTTGGTATTGGTACAAAAACAGACACATAGATCAATGAAACAGAATAGAGAACCCAGAAATGGACCTTCAACTCTATGGTCAACTAATCTTCGACATAGCAGGAAAGAATATCCAATGGAAAAAAGACAGTCTCTTCAATAAATGGTGCTGGGAAAATTGGACAGTGACATGCAGAAGAATAAAACTGGATCATTCTCTTACACCACACACAAAGATAAACTCAAAATGATGAAAGACCTATATATGAGATAGGAATGCATCAAAATCCTAGAGGAGAACACAGGCAGCAATCTTTGTGGCCTCAGCCACGGCAACTTCTTACTAGACATGTATGTACAGGGAAGGGAAACAAAAGCAAAGATGAACTATTGGCACTTCATCAAAATAAAACACTTCTATATGGCAAAAGAAATAATCTACTAAATTAAAAGGCAACCTATGGAATGGGAGAAGATATTTGCAAATGACATTACAAATGAAGGTCTGGTATCCAAAATCTATAAAGAACTTCTCAAACTCAACACCCAAAAAACAAATAATCTGGTCAAGAAACAGAAGACATGAACAGATACTTCCCCAAAGAAGACATCCAAATGGCCAACAGACACTTGAAAAAAATGCTCCACATCACTTGTTATCAGGGAAATACAAATCAAAACCACAATGAGATACCACCTTACACCAGTGAGAATGGCTAAAATTAACAAGACATGGAACAACAAATGTTGGCAAGGATGTGGAGAAAGGGGAACCCTCTTACACTGTTGGTGGGAATGCAAGCTGGTACAGCCACTCTGGAAAACAGTATGGAGGTTCCTCAAGAAGTAAAAAATAGAACTACCCTACCACCCAGCAATTGCACTACTGGGTATTTACCCCAAAGATACAGATGTAGTGAAAAAAGGCCACTTGCACCCCAATGTTCATAGCAGTAATGTCCACAATAGCCAAACTGTGGAAGAAGCTGAGATGTCTTTGAACAGATGAATGGATAAAGATGTGGTTCATATATACTATGGGATATTACTCAGTCATCAGAGAAGATGACATTTACATCAAAATGGATAGAACTGGAGGGTATTATGCTAAGTGAAATGAGTCAATCATAGAGAGAATTATCATATGGTTTCATTCATATGTGGAATATAAGGATTAGCACAGAGGATGATAGGGGAAGGGAGGGAAAACTGAATGGGAAGAAATCAGAGAGGGAACAAACCATGAGAGGCTCTTGACTCAGGGAAACAAACAGGGTTTCTGGAGGGGAGGTGTGGGGGGGGGTGGGGTAATTGGATGATGGGCATTAAGGAGGGCATGTGATGTGATGAGCACTGGGTGTTATAAGCAACTAATGAATCATTGAACATTGCAATGAGAAATAATGATGTACTATATGTTGGCTAACTGAATTTAAATTAAAAAGAAAATATAGTTTTGAATTTAAAAATATAATAAAAATTAAAAAAAAATAATATAAGATTATAATTCCAAAGTAGTTTAAAATTACCTGAAGTTCTTAGTCCAGGGACGGCCATTTCCAACATTGGCACTTTAGCTGTTATAAAATCCCGCTTACATTTTTCAACATCTCCATTATTTAGAACCATGTCCACAATTTCACTAACCCAAGTGGTACCTGTAAGTGAAAGGCAACATTTTTTTGGTAACCATCACTTGAATCGGGGGGGTGGAGGGCGTCCCTACAGGTAGTCTGCGATCTTAATACATTCTATTAGAAACTCAATTCTACAATTTCCCTTTCTGTGCCCAAATGCTCATTTTAAATATACTCAAAAGTATATGGCTAGACTGACTGATAGGAATATTAATTGTATTTAGGATGATAATGATTTCGTAGAGAGAAGTTGATCTTCAGGAAGCAAAGACTGAAGCCACATTTGCATCTGTCAGTCCACAAAACTCACCTGATTTGGGGTAAGTGGCTATCACGATGTCTTCTGGCCTGCTGTGGAACTGTTCAATCCTTTCCCAGTTGTTTGCAAAAGCATAGGTCATGGGATAGCCATGAATCAACTTCAGATTTTTTCTCAGAACATCTTTTGGGGAAATCATTTTTGTACCAGTCTGTACAAATACTTAATAGAATATTTTCTGACAATCCAATCATGGAAAATAAAGAAGATTAAAATCAGAAACTGAATAACTAATGCTATTCTTAAGACACTGTTACATGATGCAAAGTGAAATTGGCCTTTAACACTCAGCATGCAGATATCTAAATACAAAGGGCGTTTTTGTGGGTATAAAGTCGTAGATTGCAAGAGCAGCAACTGGCTCAGTGGCAAGCAGTACAAAGGTCTTTACTGGAAGCTTTTCACAGAAATGAAACTGCACGTCCTAGAATTGAAAATCTGATTTTACAGAAATATGCTAAGAATAATCTGGACTTAAGGCAAAATAAAACTATCATTCATCATTACACTTCAGTTGTACCTCATTTTTCCTTTTTGGAAATCCATTGTCTTTCTTACCTTTGTTCTTCTCTACATAACACATGTGTTTTCTCTGCTTCTAAGATTTTCTTTTTCTTTTTTTATTTGAGTATAGTTGACACACAGTCTTGCATTATTTCAGGTGTACAACATAGTGATTCAACTTCTCTATACTTAGCTATGCTCCCCACAGGTGTAGCTACCATCTGTCACTGTACATTATTATAATATCACTGACTATATTCCCTATGCTGAGCCTTATATTCCCATGACTAAGATTTTCATTTTTTCAACATCACTGATTTTTACCAATAGAATTATGATCCGCCTTGGTGTGGTCATTTTCACAAGTTGTGTGTATGTGCATGTTTCAGATTTACTGAGCTTCTTGGAATTATGGGTTTAAAGTCATTTCTTCAAATAATTTTTCTGTCCCTCTTTCCTTCTGGACCCCAGGCCACATGTAGTTATTCATAGCTCACTGATGCTCTATTCATTTTTAAAAAATTTTTTCTCTCTTTGTGTTTCATTTTGACTAACATCTATTGCTATGCCTTCATGTTCACTAACTTTTCTTCTGCAATGTGTAATGTGATGTTAATCCTACCTGTTGCATTTTTACCTTAGATGTAGTTTCCATCTCTAGATTATCGTTTTGGAAATGATTATATTTTTATTGTCTCAACTTTTCATGCATATTGAATACAGTTACAGTTACTATTTTAAGGCCTTTATTTGCTAATTCTAACATCATGTTAGTTCTAGGTTGCTTTCTCAATTGAATAATTTTTTTTATTATGGTAGTTTTTTTTCTGCCTTTTTGCATGCTTGATATTTTTTATTGTATGTCTACTCTTGTCTCCTAGAAGTGTGGCCTGGGAATTCCTTCAGTAATCTGGGTAATCAAACAGCTCAATTTTTGTTTGTTTGTTTCCTATCCACTATCTTTCATTTGGTTGCTTTATGCACAAGGGTAATCTACTTTATGTTACTCCATCTTGCTTAGAAACTATGATGGTTAATTTTATGAATCAACTTGACTGCACCATGAGATGCCCAGATATATTTGCTTAAGTATTATTCTCAGTATTTCTGTGAGGGTGTTTTTGGAAGACATTAATATTTAAATTGGTATATTGAGTAAAACAGATTGCCCTTCTTAAAGTTGAAGGCCTGAATAGCACAAAAGGCTGACCTTCCCCCAAATAAGAGAGAATGGTTCTTGCCTAACAGTCTTCGAATTGTGACATCAGCCTTTTTCCTGCCTTCACAGTGGAACTAAAACATTGACTTTTCCTGAGTCTTGTACCTGACAGCTTTCAAACTAAAACACCATCAGCTCTCTTGGTTCTTAGGCCTTCAGTCTCAGACTGAAGCTAAATCATCAGCTGTTCTGGATCCCCAACCTGCCAACTTATCCTTCTGGATCTCCAACCACATAAGCCAATTAGGTATAATAAATCCCTTTATACACACACACACAATGTACATGTGTATATATAATAATGTATATTATATAATGTACATATGTATATATAATAAAAATTGCTTTGCAAACTCTTTGATTAACAACTATTCTAATCATAATCGTACTAATAATACTAACCCTGAATTAGAATCTCATTGCTCTGCTAAGTCTTTCAAAATTTTTGAGTCCTGGAAGGAGACTATATTATTATTCTCTATTCTCTAGAGAAACAGAAACAATATTATATATTATGTATATACATATATATATATATATATATATGTATATATATGGAGAGAGAGAGAGAAAATTTATTATAAAGAATTGGCTCATGTAATTACAAAGGCTGAAAAGTCCCTAGATCTGTAGATGGCAAACTGGAAACCCAGGATTGCCAATGGTTTAGTTCTAATCTGAAAGCCAGCAAGTTTGAGACCCAAAAACAACCAACGCTTCAGTTTGAGTGTGAAGGCAGGAAAAAACTGATGTTTCAGCTCAAAGACAGTCAGACAGGATGAATTCTCCCCCATTCCCGGGAAAGTCACCCTTTTTATTCTATTCAGGCTTTCAACTGATTGGGTAAAGCTCATTCACATTAGAAAGGACAATTTGCTTTATTCAGTCTACCAATTTAAATGTTAATCTCATCCAGAAATACTCTCACAGACCTAGAATAATGTTTGACCAAATATCTGGGTTCCCTGTGGCCCAATAAGGTTGACACAAAATTGACCATCATTGTTTATTTTTTCCACTTCATCTCCACTGAAATTTGTAAGTGAAACCTTGCTTTTACTACTGTTTCTCGTTTTACAACCCTCCCCCAACACACATAGAATGTAAACATCCTAGAAATAGAAGGGAATGTAAAATGTAGAAGTTAAAGGATCCTTCATAATCTACTGTTCCATTTATTTCTGAGAGTCTGCCAATCAACAATAATATGTAATATGTATACTACATGTGAATAGAGTTTGAATTAATAACAATTTGAATTATATAATATCTTAGATGAACTTTCATTGCTGCAAGTAAAATAACTATAACTGGACTTCAAAGATTGCCAACCAGAGGTTTTATCACGTAAATATTTTGTAAGTAATTTGGTAATTCCAAAATTCCTTGAAGGTACTTTAAACAGAGACTATACTTATTAAGGTTTCAATATTTACTTGTATAATGGGAGCTACAAACAAAATCACTAATTCAAAAGCTAGCTGCTGCTTAAACTGTTATCCCTAAAATTAGTTTGTATAGAAAGAGGTATGTTTTTGATTAGCAAAGTCTTGTTGATACAACAGCCTGGTGTTTTAGAGGTAACTCTTCCACACATTCCCTAAAAAACATTCTAGAAGAGAGAAATCTGGACAAAGATTTCTTCATTTTACTTTGTAAGGTATGCATTATGTATCATAATTTTATATCCTATAATTAACAGTATGCACACAAAAATGTGTGTCTTTTTGTTTCCCCAGTAAGAGTTGTTATTAAATCATGGGTTTGTCTTTAAATATATGGCATCTTATGCTAGAAAAACAGTAAAAATAGTTTGAATTTTGCATCTTTATTTTACTCCCCATAGAGTAAAGGAGCTGAGTCCTTCAGAGGCTTGAAGAAGAATACATTGATGGAAAAACAGAGGCCCTGCGTAGGTAGACACAAATAAATTTAAAGCAGGCAAGATCCTGAAGTGAGATGCTGATGAAAGCTGAGTGGCCAGGGCATTTTAGGAAAATTATATTAAATATTCCATATTAAATTTTTGCCTTCTGTATACTTCTTAATTATCTTCTGTTTTGTGGTAAACATCTGGTTGCCTTAGCAGTCCCTTGTTAATGCAGGGGCAGAGTCTAGTAGAAGAAATTCTCCATCATGAGTTACTGCGGAATATGTCAGCAGCCTCAGGAAGGGAACAAATAATGTGGTTGGTCAGGAACCTAGCAGAAGCAGGAAGTGGAGAGAAGTGAAATTGAGTCTGTAAGCTCTATACTTCAAACGAAGCAGATGTTGAATGAACTGAATGAGTGAATGATTGAACCTGCATGTCCCACTCAGAATCTTCTAAAATCTTCGGGACAGTGTTACCTCCCAGTTTGGATATTTATATATATAGGAATGAGGGACAGCAGAAGTCAACATAGTATATTTGGATATTAGATCTGAGTTAAAAGCAATAAATGAAACAGTTTTCCCTGAAACATTTCGTTCTACTAATTTCTTAAGTGTTTCTTCCCAGATTATATAAATGTAAATATTAATCCCAAATATCATTTGAATGCTTTTATATTCTGAATTAATTGAAGAAAATAAATGAGGCTCCCTTTTTCTTCTTTGGCTCCAGAATATAAAATTTAGTAGTGATATAATTGTACTAACCAACTCTTATACAAACAGATTATTAGGGGAAAGCAAATGAATACTGAGGACACAGTTCCCATTTTTATACTCTCTGCTACAAATCATGTGGACAAATTTGTTCCCCACTTAGTGGGTGGTTAACATTATTTTATACATTTACAACATCATTCCTGGGTCCATTCATGTCTTCACTCATCCTTTTTCATTTCTTTATTAATTTTGATTTATTTGTACTATTGTTTTATATTTATATAATCAATTCACAATTGATATTCAAATACAGTTCAGGTACAAGCACCATGTGCTATTGGCCTTACCTGAGAGCTTGTTAGAAATGCAACATCTCAGGCCCCAATCTAGAATCAGAATTTACATTTTAACAAGGTCCCCAAGTAACTGTCATGCTCAAGAAAAGTGGAAAGCATGACTTTAAACCACTTTTCATCTACTCTCTAACAATATAGGGTGTATATAAATGATTTATCAAAATGAATTAACATCTTCTAGAAAGTAAATTGTATTGACTGTGCTACCCACCGTGATGATAAGTCTTACTTTCATCTTGTGCATGAGTTAAGGAACAAGTTCAGAGAGTCTGAACTTGTGGGTGGCAACAGGGATAGACGAGTTTCCCAGCTCCGAGCACTTGGTCATACCGCAAATCTACCATGGGTGGGAGTGCACCAGAGTCAAAGCCTCTGTGATTTTCTCTCATCCAAATATGGGTGTTCACAATTCGTAAGGAAATTTTACTTTGACAAAGCAAACTTCCTTGAACAAAAACCTCAAGCTTTTCATGCTGCAAAAATGTTGTCAGAGAAGCATGGATATGAGTACCAAGATGAAAATAAGGCAGCTGATTCTGAATACATCCTAGTCACATCTGGGAAGTGGATGTAACTGATTCAGGAATCTAGGAGTAGTAGTCCTGATTTGCAATACTTGTGACCCATGGATGATGATGAGTTCAGAATTACATGGGGAGACAGATGCAAACAGGTAAGGCTGGAAGACATAACATAACTAATGTTGCTGAGCCAGAAACCCTGAAAGATGGTTTATGAGTGATATTTAAAATTATAAAAATTAGTTTATAAATATCTTTTAAATCCTACCCCAAACTGACAATTTTACGTGGTTATATATGATAGGCTACATGACACTGCAGGTTTTCCTAGTTGAGAAATAGACTGAAAATTACAATGTCTAGAATTGGCTTCTAAAAAGATCAGTGTTAAAAAAAGAGAAAAATGAAAACGCCCCTCTTAGGAGAAACTAACAGAGATATCTGACATTAAAACCAAATGGTGGGGATGCCTGGGTGGCTCAGGCAGTTAAGTGTCTGCCTTCGGCTCAGGTCATGAACCCAGAGTCCTGGGATCTAGCCCCATGTCTAGCTCCTTGCTCAGTGGGGAATCTGTTTCTCCCTCTGCCCCTGGCCCTGCTTGTGCACTCCCTCTCTCTCTCTCTCTTTCTCTCCCTGTCCTCCAAGTAAATAAATAAATAAAACCTTTAAAAATTTTTAAAAATAAAAATAAGTTAAAAAATAAAACTGAATGGTTCTTTTAATGAGAAAATAATATTTCTTCTTCTTTTTTTAAGATTTTATTTATTTGACCGAGAGAGACACATCGAGAGAGGGAACACAAGTAGGAGACAGAAAAGCAGGCTCCCAGAGGAGCCCGTTGCGGGGCTCGATGCCAGGACCCCAGGATCATGACCTGGGCCGAAGGCAGACGCTTAACGACTGAGCCACCCAGGCACCCCGAGAAAAGAATATTTCTTCCATTTGTTTCACTGTAATAAAGTCCAGCTTTATTCCTTTATGAACTTACAGTTTCTTAAGAAGACCCCCAATCCTAGCATGCTTCAGAAAAGTCCAACTGAACCTAGAAAAATAAAAATGATCACGGAAAGCTTGATAGATTGTGCACAGCATAAACAACAATACCGAGTTTCCTGTGGAAAAATTGGAATTAGGCAAAAGCATTTAAATTGCAAGCATGTGTTCAAAATGGAAATCATTAGAGAAGCCCAAATGCTCTGCAGATGCCAGACAAAAACTTCAAGAAAAGAGATTTTAAAAAGCAAATTTTACCTCACACTTCAATCTCCTTTTTCAGTTTTCATTTCCAGCCAGTGGTGCTGGTGCTGACAAGAACCCTGGGAGCTGGTGATAGTCCCAGGAGTCCAGGGCCAGGGGAGACTGGGAAGGCTCACTTCTGCCTCCAGGAGAAGAGTTAGTTCAGGATTTGATCTGAATGTAGTAATCGGTGACTTTACAGGCAGTTAAGATATAAAAAGGTTGAACTACACGCACAGAGGCAGGCACTGCTGTTTCAACAGCTGGCGGAGCCAGGAAGCGCTGAGAAGGAAATGGATCAGGGTGGTGGCCAGAAGCAAGCATAGTCAGACTGCCTGGATTTGAAGGATTCCACAGGGTTTCAGAGAGTCTGAGAGAAATGCATGGGGGAAGAACTGAAGCATCCGTGTATGGAAGCCTGCTGCTTCTCTGCAGTTTATAAGAATGTCTTCTAACAATTTTGATCGTGATGAAAAGTCATTGGGTGTGTGAGTGTGTTTGTGTGTGTTCATCTGGAAGAAACCTGCATATCCAATGTCCTGGAAAGGGCAAATATATACAAACATTTACTAAAGATAATACTAAACGATTTCAGCCAGCAGAAACAAGGTGGAACTGACGGTTTCTGTCACTCTAATCATTTCTACAACCTCTCAGTATTTTTTTTTTGTATGCTGAATCACATGTACACAAAGAAGGATTAAACAGGAAGCTTGCGTGTGGAGAGGCAGAAACTTTGTCCCAGAATATGCTCCTGTTCTCTACCCCTGTTATCTCAGCCGCCCTGTGAGATTCTCTTATGGCCTAGTTGCTGTAATCAACCATTTAGGTAAGGGCCCTTAGCAAGACAGATACAGCTATAACCGCCAAGGCCTTGCGGTGGAGATCACACCTGTGCAGACCTGGGAAATACGAAAAAGCCCAGAAGGACACTAGCGTGTCTTTTAAGACCCTCCATTTTACTTACAGATCTTTAAGGACATTTTAAAAATGTGTTTGTGTCTTTAACATATGTTGCCAGCACATTCCTAGTTTTCTTTGAGAGCTGGTGTTGTTTCATTTTTGATTTGTGTGGAGGGTAGGAGTGTGTGAGAGAACAAGGAGAAAAGTTGTTTATGTGCACGGGTGTCAGGTACACAAATCTGGAGAACATCGAGATTGAGCATAGTAATGCTAATCTGGCTCTCTTTGACTGGGGATCCAGAATTGTTAATTTTCCTGAGAGAGTCTCTGAGCTAGTTCGTCCATTTTTTGTATGATTTTATGACTCTACTGTAAACTAAGGTTGGGATTTTTTTTCCCTTTTGATGACACATAAAGCCCATAAATCCAATGACTCCCCCAGATCACCCTTCCCTTCCTGCCAAGTGTCACATAATCAAATGACACATTCCAAAGATACAGGGTCAACACAGTTCTTCCATCTGCAGCAGTGGGCCACCAAAAACAAAAGCTCATGTCATTGTATTTTCAATTAGGTATACAGATCCATGATTGAAAATGAATTATTGCTCTTAGTTAAAAAACAATTACATAGGCAAGATAATAATGAACATCTAGACTGCCTGGAATCAGGTAAAACTTAGAGAGCTGTGAAATTATACCTCAAGAATTATAGGAATTATACCTTCATTTCTTAAATGAACTTATCAGTGCAGTAGATGATTACGCTATCCCAGCTGCAATTAGTGAAGCTATGGAAAACAACATCAGGTCCATTGAAAGCAGTGGGAGGAGCAAAGGGTGGTCTACAGAACCAGACTCCCTGGGCTTTAAATCACCAGCTCAGTAATCTACAGCTTTACGAATAAGGCCACAATTTCAACCACTCTGTGTGCCTCCATTGTTCCATTGGGATGGAGAGTGCCATCTTATTTAGGTTTAATTATGGAAAAACATACGTCATATAAAATGTACTGTCTTAACTTTATTTATTTATTTATTTAAAGAGAGAGAACAAGAGAGAGGAGAGGCAGAGGGAGAACAAGAGAGAGAATCTCAAGCAGGCTTCATTCCCAGGGCTTGATCTCATGATCCTAAGATCATGATCTGAGCCAAAACCAAGATTCTGACACCTAACCGACTGAGCCGCGCAGACACCCCTTAACCATTTTTAAATGTACAGTTCAGTGGTACTAAGTATATTCACATTCCAGTGTAATCAATGTCCAGAACTTTTTTATCTTACAAAACTGAAACTCTATACCCATGAAAATACAGTTCTCCGCTTCCCCTTCCCCAAGCCTCTGGACTATGAATTTGACTATTCTAGATATTTCATGTGAGTGGAATCGTACAATATTTGTCTTTTTGTGATTGACTTAATTTATAAGTGTGTATAATGTGCTCAAAGTTATAATGTGCTCAAAGTTCATTTATATTGTAGTATAATGTGCTCAAAGTTCATTTATATTGTAGCATGTGTCAGAATTCTCTTCCTTGTTAAAGCTGAATAATATTCCATTGTATGTATAAATCACATTTTGTTTATCAAGTTATCCATCGATGAACACTTGGTCTGCTTTTGTCTTTTGCTTACAATGAATAATGCTGCAAGGAACATGGGTGTGCAAATTTTTCTTTGAAATTCTGCTTTGAATTCTTTTGGATATATACCCAGAAGTAGAATCACTGAATCATATGGTAATAAATATTTAAAAGTTTTTGAAGAGCCACCAAACTATTTTCAGTAATATCTGTACCATTTTACATTTTCACTAACAATGCACAAGGGTTCTAATTTCTCTATGTAGTTCTTCCAATTATTAAATGAGTTAATACAAACAACATGCTTAGAATCAATCCTGACAATGGAATCTATCCGAAAAACTTTATTATTATTAACATGCTTGTTAAAAATTCAACATTTGTTATTATAGAGATACAAATGAGTTGTAACCTTGGCATCGGTCCTGTGAGAAATTTCTAAATAATACCTAATATAATCATACTACCAGCAGCATCTAAAATCTAATCATATGAAGCTTAAAGGAAAAAAAAAAAACACCTGAATTTTTTGTAATTTATAAGAGAATTCAGCCTTAACATCAATATAAGAAAAAACAAATTCTAAAAGAACGAATTAGAATTTGCTTAAGTATTACTTGAAGTCCACATTAGAATTATCTTATGAGTTTATGTATCATAGGTTTATAAGGGAATGGTGAAGTTCCATGCTGTAGACATGGGCCATGCTATTGGCACAGCAAAGAGAAAGGTGCATCAGTTAGCTTAGTTTGTTGTGTCAAATATATGAGAAGAAAAGAGTGCCGATAAAGAAATTTTCCATATAATAGTTAGGCTTTTGTTATTCTTGTTTGTATGTTTGTTTTCATAAAAAGTGTACAAACTAATAAGTCTGTGTACATTCACCCTGATATAGTGAGGTTTTGTACAGAAACCAAACTGTGTGAGTGGGAGCTTTTATCAAAACCGGATGCACCCTGCACCAACATCTACTGCATGTCCCACTTCTCAGTGTTGCTCTATAATGACAAAACCATTGACACTGTATTACACTGATGTTCATTTGGTAAGGTTTCTGTATTTGGGCTGAATTCTCAGTTGTTTGGTTTTATTTCCACATACAAAAATAATGTTCTAACAAAGAACAAATTTCTACAACAATACATATATTAATTTGTCTTTACAAAGCATGTTTATTGAACTTTATTTATTTTTTAAAGAATAAAATCTCAATCAACTTTTCAATGCACATCTAAATTTTTTTGTTTGGTTGTTTTGTATGGGAAAATTGCTGCAAAACAAATTAAATTACTGGTTTGGAAGAAAACTGTGGAAGCTAGGAGAAGTTTCAGATTAAATATAGAATAAAATAAATCATTTGGCTAAGGTCTTATAAATACTGGGCAACAAATCAGCTTCAGAGAACAGCTTGTGACATCCAAGTCATGTAGGCTTAATAATAGAGATGGTAGAGAGATTAAGAAAGGTTTGTGGAAAAGATTCACACTGAATGTATTCCTTTTTCCTTGATATTGGTCCTGTGTGCACATCAACCATTCTAAACAGAAGTGTTTGAGAAGTTTAGATTCTTTCAGTGCCACTGCCTAATAAAATAAGTAAATAAGTAAGTAGGTAAATTCTATGAGGTGTTATAAATATTAGGAAATTTGTTGATGGCAAGTGGGAAAGAAAAAAATTTGAGAGGCACTTAACATGATATAATATTTGCTTTTTCTATTAATGAAAATAATATTTGCATATTGCAAAATAATTTTAGAAGATACAGAAAATATAGACTTAAATTTGTTCTAAATTTCACCTACAGAAACAATCACTATTAATATTTGGATATTTAAAGAATATTCTAAAATCTTAAAGAATATTCTAAAAACCTAAAGATTTTAGAATATTCTTTAAATTCCCCCCGAAAAAATGAAATTATATTATACATAGCAATTTAAGCTGAATTGAATTTTTTTTTTCTTTTTTAGAAAGAGAGAGCCTGGGTACATGTCCCATGGGGAGGGGAGGACAGAGGGAGAGGGAGAGAATCCTAAGCAGACTCCACGCTGAGCACGGAACCTGACATAGGTCTCCATCTCAGGACCCTGAGATCATGACCTGATCTGAAATCAAGAGTCAGTTGCTTAACTGACTGAGCCACCCAGACACCCCTAATTTTACTATTAAGAAAAATTATTTCTTCAGAAACGTTTTTGGAAGCAGAATTGTTAATCAAAGGTATGTACTTTGTAAAGTTCGTACTAATTTAAATACTCATTAGCAGAATACCAATGCACCTTTTATCCGTCCTAGTGACCAACATTTGATATGGCAAAACTTTACAGGATTGTATAACCTTATAGGCAAAAATCATGAGTCATCTTTGTTTTAGTTGGCATTTCCTTACTTAATCAGAGCTTGACTTTTTTTTAGGCTCTCTTGATTTAATGTTGTTTTTAAGGGGGTAGGCAAACTTATTAATCTTTTCCTATTTTTCTACCAAAATATATATGCTCTAATCATTTTAAGATCTCTTTATATATTAAGGAGAGTAATCATTTTTCTTCCATAAATAGAACAAACATTTCCCAAATTTGTCATTTTAATTCTATTTCTTTTCTTGACAGGAATTGTGGTGTGCAATTTACTCTTGCATAATACCTTAGTATTTATTAATAAATTTCAGTTTTTATTACTTATCTTATAAGAAGGTAAGTTCCTTGAAGACAAAGAATGTGTCTTATGCTTTAAAAAATTGCATATGCAAGGCAATTACAAAGAAATGTTGAATACATGCTTGCTTTTTATATCAGCATTGGTAAGGAAAAGACCCTCTTTTTTTTTGTGGAAAAGAGCCTCTAAATTGTAGTCGTACATACTTAGAATGACTGCAGCATATGGTATTCTTTACTGTATATTTTAAAAAATAATATTCTCAAGTTGTGAACCTAGTAATACTGAATAAATGTCCGAAATTTTTAATCTTTTAAATTTTTTTAAGGATTTTGTTTATTTATTTGAGACGGTGAGAGTGCCCACACATGAGCAAGGGGGAGGGGTAGAAAGAGAGGTTGAGAAGCAGACTCACTTCTGAGCAGGAAGCCCCCCAAGTGTCACAGGGCTGGATCCCAGGACCCTGAGATCATAACTTGAGTCCAAAGCATACGCTTAACTCACTGAGCCACCCGGGTGCCCTAAATTTTTTAAAGAGCAAGTTCAAAAATGGGAAGTGAGAGGAAATGTTAGAACTGGAAATGCTAATTTCATGATACATAACTCAGATTATGTTGTTTTTCCTACTTTCCTTTTAAATTTTGACCACATTTGTTTTTATTTTCCTTATCTAAGAGTGTACAGTTTAATATTCTAATATCTATCTACATTCCTCAGTTTCTTTGTTTTTATACCAGTGGTTTCTGCACGTATATTTTTCCCAGTTACCCTTCTTATGAATGTGTGAGTCCAAAGGAGAAGGCAATCTTTTGTGGAATTTTTGCTTCCCTGTAAATTCTTGGGCATAGATCCATCTTTTCCTTCCATGATAGAAATAATTGTAAGAGTCACTTCCTTGAAATTCCTTGTGTCATCATAGTTCATCTACCTGAGAAGGCAGGGATTAGGATGGAGATGAATCTACCTCCCTCTCTGAAGGCAGGTTACACTGACATGTGTCACCAAAATGCTTTCTCCTCACTTCCCTCTTCAGAACTGGAGAAGTCCCTCATCTGCATATTGACATCCCTGTATACCTTAGTCATCTTTAATGAGCAAGAAGCAGTGAAGGGTCATTACTGACTAAGAAATATCCACAAGAAATAAAAATTATTGACATTGGGAACTAAGTGGAAATATCCAAAAGTGGGTTGACAGAATTTGAATCTTCTTTCTTTAGATGTCTTCAAAAGCAAAGACATTCACTTGTTCAACACTAATTCAAAGTCCTTTGATGATGGCAAAACGGGGAGCTTATTCCTCTTCATAAACTATTGTCTTTCAAGGTCTCACTTAGGGACACCAGGTTGAGAACTGCAATATGAATGACCTGGAATTGTAGAGTGCACAACATACACAACTGTACTTATTGGTGCTATAAACTAGCACTAATCCCGACCTTTAGAATGGACTTGTTAAATGTCTTGATGAATGAAAGGCTTTTAGATTTATGTTAATAACCATAGTTAGATGATACACTAGTAAGAATTTTTAGTCCTAAATATAGGAAGTAGATTAATTTTATTTAGACACTTGTGTTTGATAAATACTAGCATGTAATTAATCTCACAATTACTTTTACCTCTAAATGTTAATTTGGCCCAAAATCCAAGTAATCAGCCTTCAGTGAGAACATAGTACAGTGATGAGATCATGAACTTCGGTATCTAGAAGATAAACGAGTTCAAGTTCTTCCACTTACTTGTCGCTTATTGGCTAAACTCTACTGAAACCAAAATGAGCACAGAAGTAAATTCTCATATATAACTGCCACCAATCAAATATATATTGTCTTCTTCCTCATGAAGGGAGGTTTTTTGGTTAGACAAGACAAGGTTCTTGGGACTGTGTGTGTGGATATGTATCCTTTCTTTTTTCTTTCTCATTGTTAGTAAAAGTGATTTTACAGAACAATAGAGTGTGAACGTCTCAGTACCAAAAGTTGCAATCTTGGGTGTTATAGGAGTGTTGACTTTTTAAACTGCCACAGAGAAAATCCCAGTTTGACAGCTGTGGTTTTTGTATATCACCCTGGCCTTCTTTTGCCCCCAGAGAAGGAAATAAGAAACCTCCTAACTGATGTCTGGTCTTCTTCCCATTTAACCACAACTCCCCCCACCCCCCACCCCACCACACACACACACACACACACACACACACACACACACACATACACACACTCCTTTTCTAGGCAGAAAGGGAGGACAAGACAGTTGCTTTCCTAGGAACCAAGCCAACATACACACAGTCTGACTCACAAAAATACAAGGAGCGTAATCCCGCTCTTGTTCATCATAATGTTAAAAAGCTTGATTCAAAGACCTTCCCTCCTCTTATTGCAAGTGGGGGAAGAAGCAAGTAAAAACACAGGCTGACTCTTTCTTTCCTTTAGCAGGCCTGGGAAAGGTGAGTAGCTGCTTCCACTGTCCATACTTCTGCCTGTGGTTTCCATTTCCTGAAAAAGAAACAACAAAAGCTCCCTTAAGGAAGTGAGTTTTTGGCCTGAGATCTCATAGCTATCTCAGCAAAACGTGGAAATGATGTTTTCTGTTAACATTTAATTTGCACTTTAATATCCTAACCTTTGGCCCATCACTTCTCCCTCTCTGATCTCTACAGCTTTGGAGACACCTGCCCCATATCGGAATTTTGTCCACTCTAGGCCTCAGGAAGTGTGTGGTTAGGCAAGAGTCCCTACTGAAAACATTGCTTGCTATAAGTTTTTTAAAAAATGGATATTTAATAATTTGTGTTTCAGATTGAGTTTTTTAGACATACATCAACAACCGAGTAAAAAATACTATATAATCAATTTTTTTAAAAGACTTTATTTATTTATCTGAGAGAGAGAGAGAGACAGAGAGCATGAGAGAGGAGAAGGTCAGAGGGGAGAAGCAGACTCCCAGTGGAGCCGGGAGCCCGACGCGGGACTCAATCCTGGGACTCCGGGATCATGACCTGAGCCGAAGGCAGTCGCTTAACCAACTGAGCCACCCAGGCGCCCTATATAACCAATTTTTGAAGATATCTTCAGAAATTATAATCTCATAGCTGGACAAATTCTTAGAAAAGTTTTCTGCTGTCTCTTAATCACCTGCCTTCTAGAATTTTTATTTAAATTGCTTTTGCAAATAATTGCCATCATTTACTGCTTCAGAAGAAGTTGTATTCTTAATGCTTTTAGGAATTTTAACTTTCATAACTCAACGAGGTAAATGTATCAAAGAGCAAATAGTCTAAGATGTTTTCTTTATGGTCATTTGAAATATAAAACAAATGGTTGTTTTTATTTTACTTTCATGAAATAAAATATATTTTCCTTTAAAAGGTATAATAATAAAATTTTCAATTTTGTTTTTGGTAAAATCAAGGTGCAACTATATCTTATAGTTATTGAACTTTCCAAAGTTCAGATTCATTTGATATGTGTGAGGCCTTTTGCTGTTTTGTATATTTCTAAAGAAATAAAGAGGTTAATGTCATGTCACCTGACTATACAGTGTATTAATTGATGTAGCAATTTGAATATATACCCTATAAATATCTCAATTTACTCAGAAAATAATAAAGAAATTTAACCAGGAAGTAAACAGAATGGTGATTCAAACTTCTTTAAATATACATGGCTCATGTATTTGCTAATCCTGGTATCATTTTTAACTTTTCCTGAAGAAATGTAACTCTCTGAGATAGACTGACTACACTGAAAGTCTGTAAGGGGTAAAGGTGAAGAAAGCATAGAATGGTGTATTATAACTCATACCCTTACCTCATTCACATTGTCTGTGTCTCTTTTGTCTGGGATATAATCTATTTTGTTGTGTTGTGACTTCATTTTTAAATCCCCTTCACCAGGGATTTAAAACTGTGGGTGGCACAGTTGGTTAAGCATTGGACTCTTGATTTCGCCTCAGGTCATGATCTCAGGGTTGTGGGATTGGGCCCCATGTCAGGCTCAATGCTCAGTGGGAAGTCTGCTTGGGATTTCTCTCCCTCTGCGCCTTCCCCTGCTCTCTGTCACAAATAAATAAAATAAATCTTAAAAGCAAATAAAAAATAAATAAATCCCCTTCACTATCTGGTCTGCACCATTTTCAGCCAATTACGTTAGAGATTTAGGGCCAAAGGTCAGAACTGAAGGTCTAACCTGGTCTCTGTCACTTTGTTATCAGGATAGCCTGAGAAATATTCCTTAATTTGTCCAGTGCGAATTTTCTAAGTTATAAAGCACCAACTTTGGTCAAAATGAAGTAGGATTGTGTAGCAAAGCAGAATTGCCTAGATTCAAATACCATTTCTACTGTTGGACATTAGGGAAGCTACATACTATCTCTATATTTCAGTCCTGTCTTATATAAAAAAGGGATAATACTGTACTAAATTCATAAAGACAATGTACAAATTTAAAAAGTGTTTGTGAAGCTCTTCGTATGATCATTCTTCCTGCATTCACTTTCTAATTCAATAACAGGATGGGCTGGAGCAATGGATATGGCTTATGAACAGTGACTAGACAGAAATGAGCTATTTCACTGAATTTTTAATAAGCCAGAGCCAGGTCTGCTCAGAGTTTTGTCCACAACAGGAATAACTTTATTCCCGTAGAATTGCCATCCACAGCTGGCTTCCCTCTCAACTCTCTAAATCTACTTTGCGTTAGAGGGCAGTCCCTAGAAATTATGTTTAGGTTTTCCATTTCATTGTCTCGGGAGGCTCCATCAGGACACTCAACATTGTTACTTTGTACCAATATGTGCCATTAAAGTGTCAGTGCATGTCTGCATTCTTTCCTCTCTCTAGTTAGTCTTCTTTTAACAGCCCAACCCCCCAAACTCAGATACTATATGCATTCGCTCCTCCCTGCACTGTTCGCATTTGCTCTTACCAAATTTGCTCTCAGGAATTTTGAACACTTCATAGTGCTTTGGACATAGAAACATTTACTACAGACACAGCCATAAAAATTGTAACTTCTGTTTCATTCAGAACTTATTTGTTTTCCAAAGCAAAGCATACCATGGATTGCTGAGTTAAAATATGGTTTTGATTTATCGGGTCTCATGTTCAAATCTTTAGCAGATATCTAACAAGGTAATATAAGTGGAGCATGCATATCAGTGCAAATTATTTGACTGTCAGAACCATATTGGCACAGATGTTACTCTTTTTTGACATTGTCTTAAATGAGGAGTGTTTATAGTCTTACGAGTGAAACAGAACATATGGCTTCATATTTATTAGCAAGAATTCATGATTATTAAAGCTTGCTTAATACAAAACTGTTTCTTTTCTTTTCCCAATTTCGCTCCAGCTAAATACTAATGGAGTCTGATTTCATGGGCACATTTTTAAAAAAATATTTTATTTATTTATTTGAGAGAGAGGGAGCACAGGAGTGGAGGGAGAAGTGGAGAAGCAGACTCTCCAATGAGCAGGGAGCCCCACTTGGGGCTAGATCCAATCCCAGGGCCCCGGGGCTCATGACCTGAGCCAAAGGCAGATGTTTAACCAACTCAGCCATCCAGGTGTCCCTCATGGGCACATTTTTGGAAGTGTTGCTTGCAATAAAAACCACCACACTCTATCACTAAACTCCACAGTGCTGAAGCCAGTGCTGCTTCAAATTGCATTTTTAAATTTTTATGTGGTCCTTTTTTAAAAAAATTTTTGGCAAAGAATGCATAAAATCTTTTATTTTGTTCCGTTATGTAGTAAGCCCTAGTCACCAGGAGTTGTTAAAAGTCAGAAGGAAAGAATGGAAACACAAAACAGAATTTTTAGCAGTAGCAAACTAATATTCAAAAAAATCTCTCCAGGATAAAATAGAATTTATCGCAACAAATATTGCAGAGCTAATGAAATCAGGGAAACCACACAATGAAAGATGTCTCTTTCTAGTAAGACTGTGAGTTGATAATATTAATAATACTGCATTAGAATTTGTTACCATAAGCCTGCCTTCATGTGAGTCTGTGATCAAATATGCATTATTTCCATAGACCTGCAAATTAAAGCCCGACTATTAAAGCTGCAATAAAATGATTCCAGTTTAAAAAAAAAAAAAAAAAGATTCCAGGTTAGTAGCTACTGATCCCTAATTCAAATATTAATGCAAATACGAATATTCTCTAAAGAATATTGCAAATACAAATATTCTCTAAAGAATACTGTCTTAAATATGGGTCTCTCAGGAGTCCAATATGTAAAGTTCACCCAATTATTACCTCACAATAAAATTGCGTAGTATAGGAGGAAATAATCCACTACAAAAAAAGAGATTATAGAAACAAAGATGATGGATCTAAGTCTTTCAATATGCGAAGTATTGGTTTTATCAGATAGAGAATGTAAATTAATTATGATAAAATATTTTAAGAAATAAGATATCAATAAAAATTAAACTATTAAAATGACTATACAGCTGCAAGAAAACACTGAAGCACAATTTTAAAAATTAAAATCATAGAAATAAAAAATTCAGTAGATGGTCATACAACAAAGCAGTACAACTGAACAACATTAAAAAATTGAACAGTCCTAAAAAAGAATGACAGCAAGAGAGAATATGAAAGGAATAAGAGAACAGAGATGTAGAAAATAAGATAAGATGGGAAATTCTAACATATGTGTAATTAAAATTCCCACAGGAGAGAATAGAAAGAATAGGGGAGATAAGTTATTTAAAGAAATGATGGGTGAGAATTTCCAGAGCTTATGAAATATGTGGCATCCCGGGCTCAAGATACACAACATGTTGCAAACACGAAACATATTTTTTAAAAATCCAGTTGTGAAGATGCAAATATCAAAATGAAGAAAATATCTTTTTTTTTAATGAAGAAAATATCTTAAAAACAAGAAAAAAGATGAATCATCAAGGAATAACAATTAGACTGCCAATCAAATTCACAAACAATGATCCAGGGTCAATAAAATAACATACTGAAGTGTCATGAAAAAATATCTGTGCAATTTGAGTTGTGTGTAGCAAAATAATTTTTTTAAGAGCGAGACTAAATTAAAGACATTTTATGCCTTTAACTAACTAAAAGCTAAGAGTTTACCACCAGTGGAACTTCGCTACAAGAAAAGTTAAAGAATAAAATTCAAGAAGAAAGTTCTGAGGATCAAGAAGGAATGTTGAGGGACGCCTGGGTGGCTCAGTTGGTTAAGCCTCTGGCTTCTACTTGGTCATGATCCCAGGTTTCTGGGATCGAGCCGCATGTGGAGCTCCCTGGTCAGCAGAAAGTGTGCTTTTCCCTCTGCCAGCTGCTCCCCTTGTGCTCTCTCTCTCTGACAAATAAATAAATAAAAATCTTAAAAAAAAAAAGGAATGCTGAGAAAGCATGATTGTAAATATAAACAAATTATAATTGTATAAAACCAGAACAACTTGGGAATTATAGGATTCATAATATATGGCAAAACTTAAATACAAGACAAAATCAGCATATTAGTTAAAGAGATGCATGGATTGTTATATAGGATTCTAATTTCCTTTTATTAATTAGAAGGGAAAGTTCAAGATTGTGATTATTTTTAAATCTTGGTAATTATCCATGAAAAATTTTGAAAGGAGTTACTAAACTAATAATAATGATAATAAAGCATATAACTTCCAAATAAGTAGACGTGGAAGCATGAATAGGTGAAAATCAATCCAAAAGAAACAAGGTAAGAAAAAAGGTGAAAGGAGACAGAAGGAAAATGAGAAAGAGAAAAATATAAGTATAAAATAAAATGGGGGAAATAAATCCAAATGTATCTGCAATTGTAATAACAAAAGTGTTAAATTTACTATCAAAATACAGATGACTAGATCAGGAAAAAGTTGCAGCAAAACTTTTTTACAAGAAAATATATAAAGCATAAAGAAGAGTAAGACTAAAAATAAAAAGATATTAAAGATACACCTGCAAAATACTAACCAGAAAAAAATTATTAGGCACATTAAGATCAGTTACAACAGACTTGAAGCCACAAAACAATTCCAAAGAAAAGCAAGTCATTGAAAAGTGATATAGGGGCACCTGGGTGGCTCAGTCGTTAAGCTGCTGCCTTCAGCTCAGGTCATGATCCCAGGGTCTTGGGATCGAGCCCCACATAGGGCTCCCTGCTCGGCGGGGAGCCTGCTTCTCCCTCTTCCACTCCCTCTACTTGTGTCCCCTCTCTAGCTGTGTCTCTCTTTGTCAAATAAATAAATAAAATCTTTAAAAAAAAACAAAAGAAAAGTTATATAAGTTTTGTTCTAAAACTGCAAACTACTGGACACAGATCTTAAACCTTTTACAAAAATTAACTGAAAAAGGATCACAGATCTAAATGTAAAATGAAAAGCTATAACCTCCTAGAACATAACATAAGATGAAAATCTAGATGACCTTAGGCATGCTGAAATTATTTAGGTATGACACCAAAGGCACACTCTATGCAAGAAAGAATTGGTAAACTAAAATTCATTAGAACTAAAAGACTTTTTGTTCTTTGAAACACACTGTCAAAAGTATGAAAAGACAAGACACAGAGTGGAAGAAAATATTTGCAAAAGACATATCTGATAAAGGACTGTTTTCCAAAATAAACCAAAAAACTCTTAAAACTTAAAAATAAGTGAACAAACAACCCAATTAAAAGGGACCAAAGACCTTAGCATGCACCTCACCAAAGAAATTATACAGATGGCAAATAAGTATATGAAAAGATCCTCCACATCATATGTCATCAGGGAAATGCAAATTAAAACATCAGTGAGATACCACTAAAAAGGCCCAGTAGAATGACCAAAATCTGGAATCCTGACAACATCAAACCCTGGCAACAGGAACTCTCATTCATTGCTGGTGAGAATGCAAAATGGCACATTATCTGTAGAAGACAATTTGGCAGTTATTTCTAAAACTAAACACATTCTTATCATATGATCCAAAAATCACACTCTGTGGCATTTTCCCAAAAAAGTTGAATATTTATGTCTACATGAAAATGTGTGCAGGGATGTTTAACACAGCTTTATTCATAATGACCAAAAGTTGAAAACAGCTAAGATATCTTACGGTAGGTGAATGGATAATTAAACTCCAGACAATGGATTATTATTCAGCACTCAAAAGAAATGGACTACCAAGCCGCAAAAAGACATGGAGGAAAACTAAATGCTTACTACTAAGTGAAGAGAGGTAATGAGAAAAGGCTATCTACTATACGATTCTAATTTTACGACATTCTGAAAATGGCAAAATTATTGAGACAGTAAAAAGATTGGTTTTTGGCAGAGGTTAGTGGGGAAGAGGGGATGAATAGGCAAAACGGGATTTTTAGGACGGTAAAACTATTCCGTGTGAGAATGGTAGATACATGAATATATGTTTACATATAATTATATACACAAATTATGTACATGTCTCATATATTTTATATGTAAATATTATATCAAGTTTATATATAAGATACAATCTGTTTTTTTAGGTTATCTTAAAAAATAAATCTGGCTGTGACACTATTGGTTAAAACTTTTCAGGGATTCCCCATACCTTTTGGTTAAAGTTATAAACCCTTCTATTTTCACAAGGACTTTCTTAAAGTCCTTGGTTGAGATAAAAAATTTAATGTTTTTCCACTTTCTTCAGCATAGTATTTATATATTTATTCCACTTTGAAAAATAAAAATACAGGACATACTAATGGACAGGATTCATAAAGGTAGTTGATTTTTGGTTTAAACTGTTCAAGGAATCACATGTAATTCTCTTGCTAAAAAGATTGAGAGAGAAATACTGATTTTTCATATTGAAAAATTTTATCTCTCTAAAGAATTAGAGACAATGAAGGTAAGTTTCTTTCCCTCTTTGGATGCAGTAGTCTTGTAGGAGGGAGACCACATACATAAAATGGAATTCTGTCTCTCATTCTCTCATTCTCTCTCTCTCTCTCTTTCCTCTTTCCCTCCTCCTTCTCTCCCTGTTTTACTAATTCTTTAAAACTATTTTAATGAATTCTTCCTTTGTTTTCTTTAACATTTAATATGAAAATTCTGGTCCATATCTATTATTGTTTTGATTCTAATAATTCTCTCCACATCTTCCCAGTCCCTATCTTTTGGCATGTAGACCAGTGACAGTTAATTGTTTAGAAAGTTCTAATCATAAAATTCTAAAGAAAAATGCCCCCTCTTTCTCCCTAGAGAAAAAATGAATGTTGACAGGCAATATATACTCTGTCTTTCACAGCTCAAAGAAATATCATATCAGAATTTCTGAGATATTTCATGCCTGAACAAGATCATTTAACCCTTAATATGTAGTCCCATATCTCTCTTTGACTTATTCATTTGCAAGCTCCCCAAAGAAAAAGCCATGTGCTCTGCATTTTTTTGTTTGTTTGTTTCTAACATTGATTAGTGTAGTGATAGAAACATGGATTCATGTGTTCATTAATTGGTTGATGGAAACCAGTGAAAACGAAGTATAGGAAAGTGTGGTTTAGAGAAACAGTCCCTTTTAATGATCCCTTAAAAATTCTCTTTATTTTTATAGTTTTAATTTTTCTAAATGTTGCTTTTCTGAATAGAATATGCACGAATTTGAATCATACATATTCTTATTCATATTCTTCTTCCCTAGGAGAAACTCCAATTTCTTCCTTTCTTTCTTCAGGCTTTGTGTAAGCAATAAACCTTGCAAGATATTAGCTAGATTGGTATACACACATACACACACACATATTATTATAAAATTATATAAAATAATATATGGTATTATAATTTTATAATTAATATAATAATTATATTATAACGATATTATATAGTTACTTTATTATAATATAGTGAATTTGTGAAATACTTTTCACATTTTTAAAAATTATGTAATCAACTAGGATAGGTCTATTTATAATTACATATCAGTGGGTTATTAGTTTGCTAAGTTAATATCATAAGAAAAGTGATTACACATTATTCACTGCAACATAAAAGCGACCACCTACAGTTTTAATCTTGAATAGCTTTTCTTTTTCATTTTATTTTGAAAAGTCATCACATGGCTCTGTCTAGAGTAGTATCAAAGCAACTGTCTTATTCGTTTTAGGTGAATGTAAGGTTCTCAAGATATAACTGCCATATTTTCTAATAGATATTACGAACATGCCAAGCTTAATCACTCAACTACTAATTTCAATAAATTGAGATCTCCTCTCTTCAAATTAGAGGTATTGATGGTTATAAAACTAGAATAGTTGAGGGTTGTAAAGGACCTAGTTGATGAAATCACAAGGATATAGTAGTTATAGTAGTTATAGTAGTTATCAATAAAAAGGTCCTTTATATCATTTGCAGGTCAAATGGTTTACATCAAATGTAGATTTTAGGTAAGTCCACTTGAACTCTTCCATTTCAACTGAGTGCTGTAAGTAGACAATATTTAATATTTTTAAGGCTCAAAGTCTTATTTTTATACGAAGTCAAGAATTACAAGTGCAATGCTAATGTTTTCTGAATCGAAATACTGGCAACATGATCTGAAAATTACCTGTACATATCTGAGAAAAAGAAGGCAAAATATCTGAAATGAGATCTGTTGTGAAAATCAAGGGTATGTGGTTACTATAGCTCATGGCATTGTTTTCCTTATCAAAGCCTGCTATCCTTATAATTACAACATTGATATTGAATAGGAATTATGATTTGTCCACATTTACATGTTGGCTAAGTTTTTTAGAAATTTGAAATGTGTTTGATTCTCCACTGTTGCTCTCCAAAAACAAAAGAAAACAAAAACCCTGAAAGCTAGCATATTTTAAGCCAAATATAATATATCTTGATGTATTCAAAATAGAATTTTAAATCTTCATTGAATAGAGGGAGCATATGACGTAGAGGATATTGGCAGAAATTTGGGATGACCACTGGTTCATTGATGACATCGTATTGGAAAACCAGGTTATTTGTATTATAGAACATATCTTACAACTTCCTAAATTTATGGTTTGGGAAAATCATTTAAATTCTTTGTGATTTTCTCTCTTTAAAATAGTCATAATTAATATTATTTTTAAATTACATTTTAAAAATATTAATTTGCTTTTTTTTTTTAGAGAACAGAGGGAGAGGCAGATGGAGAGGGAGACAATCAAGCCCAGTGTGGGGCTCCCGATGTGGGGCTCGATCTCAGAACCCTGAGACCATGACCTGAGCTGAAATCAAGAGTCAGATGCTTAAACAACTGAGCCACCCAGGTTCCCCAGTCATAATTATTAAGAATATCTATAAGGTGAAGAAAAGTGAGGACAAATCAAGATCTAAGGTAAGTCAAAATAGGAAATAAATATGGATTAAAAGAAGTTTGAAAACTCAGTTTGTGGCATTTAATATAGATTCTATTATTAAATCTCTACTATGTGTATATATCATAGTAACAAAATAACAAAATCCAAGAATATTATTTATTCTAACTTGAAAGTTTTCAAAACAAAGCAGTTTCTCTTGTCTCAAAACTCGTGAAACTTGAGAACATCTGTTATTTTCCCCATCAGAGAAGATTTTCAGTGATCTTTGTAAATGTAACCACATCTGGATTAGCTGGAAGTCATGAGGTGTGATTAACATGCAATGGCAAGGATTTGAGAACATGAAAGAGGGAGAATACAGGATAAGTTAGTGAAGAATGTGGAGGAGAGTGAATGTTAAAAACAATCAGAAACCAAACTGTCCTTTCTTTATGCTTTTACTCAATATTTGACATGTGTGGTTAGGTGCACTGCCAGTTTACTGACTGGGAAAATTGGGAAAAATTAGAATACCCTTAAAGAATTGAATGAAGATCAGTTAAAGTAAAGCCATGTAAATTGTATAGCACAGTGTTTGGTCCGTAGTAAGCTCTCCATAAGTATCAGCTCTTGATATTGTGGCTATTTTTTAAGTTCTTTTTACAATTATTTCTCTGTATATTCTTTTTATTACTAACCTGGCTTAAAGTTCTTTGAATTCACGATCCATGTTTTATACTTTGTTATCTCCGAGGCACATTATTTAAACACAATTTATTAGTTTGATATTATGGTAACTAATGATTTTGTTTCTCTGACAGCAACTATTGCATTATTATGCAAGCAATATTTTGGTAATAACATGTTTGTTGATTATTTTCTTGTTGCTGTTTAAGATCATTAATATATAAACTATACAGGAGACTAGGATTGATTGATAAACTATCCAAAATGTAATCTAAGGTAAACCATTCTAGGGCAATACTTTTCAGGGAACTCCTGGCACAAAAATGTCATCAACTGTATATGACACTGGTATCATTCTAAGCATAGAACAAAGAGAAATTAAAGCCTTTTTAAGGGAATATTTGGGTTCTAATCCACCCCTCTTGAAGACCCCCCTAAATATCTTCTTTGCGAGTACAATGACCCAGAGCTTGAATTTAAAAAATAAAACAGATATATTTATAGATTTTAAACTTCATTTTATTATTTTGTCTTTAAGACTAGTAAGAACGTTGTGGAAGGTGATTAAAATTGTAGAGACAGTATTGGTTTTTCATATGCAGACTTTGAAATTCTTTGAATATTCTATTACAAAGCATGAATATTAGTAAATACAGAAATATTAACATACAAAACTTTCGTCACTAAATGTTCAAAGGAATTGTTTTTCTTTTAATTTAAGTGCCAGATAAAGGAGTCGGAGAAAGAGCAGGATTTCTTAAATCTCTGAACGAAACCGCAGTGTAGACACTCTCATTTTTTTTTCATAATCTTTTTCAAATCTTTCATACTGGGCTACAGTGAACTGATTTTTCCAATCTCCTGAAATACCTGAAAAGAAAGATAAAATGGTACATTTGAGACTACATCAGTTTTCATTTGAATTTCCACACGTGTATTTTTAAACCTTTAATTTTTCATATCTGCTCCATAACTCCATTCCTCACTCCCAAACTCTTGGGCCTTCTTAGTTTTCCAAAAAACCCCATGGATTTTTCCAGTATCTTATATAAATAAGTAATCCTTTCAATATTTCAAGAAATGTCACTGGGAGAAAATCCAATGTCCCAAAATCTTTATTCTTTGGCCTCAAGAGCTTTGTTAACAAAAAATAGAGAATTTTTTAGTCCTTTTAAGACTATATATTCCACTGTCAAGTGATAATTTATGAAAAAAACTTCTACGATCAAGTAAGATTTGGAAATGACTGGGTTAAATGTAATTAAACATATGTATTATTACAGGATTGCTCAATTTTCAAAAGACTAACCGTATCTTAAAACCTTGAAGGAAAGACAGAGCATAGCATTTGCAAAGAATATCTGATAAAAACAATGCCTTTTCTCACAGGTAATCCAGAAGTCATTTGCAAGCCAAGTTTTAGGGGGGAAAAAAGGGCGAGGAAGAAAACATGCCAAAATAACTTTATTAATCCATCCCAGGATTTCTCAACTTTGCCATTTTATTTTATTTTTTTATATTTCCACTATTGACATTCAAAGCCAGACCATTGGCTGGGTGGATGTGAGATTGCTCTGTGCATTACAGTGTTTTTAGCAGCATCCTATGCCTGTTCACATTAGCTGCCTATAGCATACCCTTAGTCATGACTCTCAAAAATGTCTTTGGATGTTGCCAGACATTCCCTGGGAAGCAAAATCATACCTGGCTGAGATCCAGATATTCCTAGAAAGACTTATGCATGGCCTACTCTCTAACTTTCTAAAAAAAAAAATCTCTGGGATGCACAAAGACACATTATAATTAATGAAATTACCCTTAATAGTCCCTATATAAGCTGTCACCAAAATACTTGTTTCTCCAAAGCCGTCCTAGATTATATTAATAATTATTCACTCTCTACTGTAAGATTTTATACCTCTACCCACTGACATGTGTTGTGTGATTCCTCTTTGCCTCATTAACTTTGGGCTTGGATTTTGGATATGTTTGACTAATGGAATTTGAATATGTGCAATATATACCACATGTAAACAGAAACTCTAAAGACATTGCAAGTTTTCAATGCTTCTCTTGCTCTTCTTATCTACTATGATATTGGGCATGTCCAACAAATGGGTAGCTTTTTTAGCCTGTGTTTCAGAAAGAGAAGACATAAGAGGCTGAGACCATCAAAGTCAAGTAAAACTGATCAGAATCAAACAGAATTAGCAAAACTGCAGCAGCCACTGGTGGCCAGCATTCGGCAACGTCAAATAAAAATAAAACTTGTGGTTTTAAGCCACTGAGATTCTTGGAGTTGCTGTGTTTTTGTTTTTTGTTTTTGTTTTTTAATATTTCATTTATTTATCTGAGTGAGAGAGAGAATGAGAGAGCGTAAGCTAGGGGAGGGTTAGAGGGAGAGGGAGAAGGAAGTACCTTGCCAGGCAGAAAGCCCACAAACATGGGATCAGGACCTGACCTGAAGGCAGACGCTTAACTGACTGAGCCACCCAGGTGCCCCTTGGAGTTGTTTGTTTTATAGCAAAACTAATACATACGCAACTAACAGAATCTCTACTTCTCTCTTTCTCTCTCTTTTTCTCTCTCTCTTACACACACACACAATTCAATTCAACATATCTTTATTAAAGGACTATTTTTGGCAAGATGCTATCTATACACTGAGATCAATGTTGTGGATGCAATGGTTTATCATGTCATAACAACAACCTCTAGGAATTGTCACTTTTCATTATTCATTTGATATGCTTAATATTATTGAAGCTGGCTACCCACCACAGCAAAAATTTTAAGGAATATGAAGAATATCTAGAGAGTTTAGACAAATGAAAACATTTGTGGCAAAGAATGCCAAGACTCATGCTTATCAGTGGGTAGGCTCTTGAGTACACATTTCTCATTAGAAGGTTTATCTTACATGTTAGGCTTATAGAAATTATAGTTTATTTGCCACAAATTATTTCACCTAAGATTTTTTTGTTCCTATTTTTTTTCTTGCCAGCATACTCAATCTCTTTCCATTTCCTATAATACTGTTCTTTGCTACACTCTCCATGACTGTAATTAGCAAGCTGTATAGAAACTAGTATATGATTTCTCACCCTTTCTCATGAAGGGAGATACAGAATGATCCATATCAAAATCTGGTACAGTGCTATAATTTGTACTTGGATTCTGCTTCATCACATCAAAAGAGCTATGATGGAGGATTTTATCCACAGTTTCTTCTGACAGATCTTTGTCTAGAAACTTTAACAACTTCTGAATTTCATGCTTTGGATCCTAAAAAAATTATAAAGAAAAAGAATTATTTCAGGTAGATTTAGTCATAAAATAGACAATGCATTTAATAATGTTCTACATCTGTCAATGTGGTGAAAGCAATGATTTTATATTTTTTGTGCACTTTTCATTTTGTTTTCCATAGTATATGACCTATTCTTAGCCAGGCAACCATCTGCTAAAAGGAAGAGTAAATTTTGATTGTTTGTTTGTTTTTTAAATTTTTATTTAAATTCTAGTTAGTTAACATATAGTGTAATATTGGTTTCAGGAGTAGAATTTAGCCATGCATCTCTTATTTATAATACCCAGTGCTCATCATAGCAAGTGCCCTCTTTAGTACCCATAATTTTGTTCCAAAAAATACCAAAAAAGTGGGTCGATATTCAATCTTTCACACTCAAAAATAGAATTAACCTGTAGAATAACAAATGGTAATAAAGCAAGCTACTATTATCATAAGGTAAAATTTTCAAAATCCTTGACCTCCTTTTTTAAATCATATCTAATATAAAGAATAGATTACTTACGAAACATTTTTTAAAGATTTTATTTCTTTATTTGAGAGAGAGAGAGAGAGTGAGAGAGAACATGAATGGGGGCGGGAGAGGGAGAGGTGCCAAGGGAGAGGGAGAAGCAGGCTCCCTGCTGAGCAGGGAGTCAGATGTAGGACTCAATCCCAGGACCCTGGGATCATGACCTGAGCAGAAGTCAGATGCTTAATAGACTGAGCCACCCAGGCACCCCAATCTACCAGACATTTAAAGAAGAGTTAATACCCATTCCCATTCTTCTTAAAATCTTCCAAAAAGTAAAAGAGGGAGTAAAAATTCCAAAAACAAGGCCATCATTACCCAAAACCAGATAAGAACAACACAAGAAAATAAAAGGCTGACATATCTGATGAACATCAATGCAAAAATCCTCAATGAAATACTAGCAAACAAAATTTAACGCCACAGTAAAAGGTTTGTATACCATGATCAAATAGGATACAATTAATGGGATTAATTCTAGTGATACAAAAGTGGTTCAATATCAGCAAATCAATGTGATATACCACATTAACAAAATGAAGGATGAAAATCATATGAGCATTTCAAAAGATGCAGAAAAAGCATTTGACAAAAATAAAACAGTAAAGGCCATATACGACAAGTCCACAGCTAACATACCCAATGAAAAACTGAAAGCTTTTCCTCTAAGATCAAGAACTTTAGTCAACAATAACTATACTAACAATACTGTATTGTATATTTGAAAGTTGCTAAAAGAGTAGATCTTAAAAGTTCTCATCACAAGAAAAAAAAATAACTATGTGTGGTGATGGATAGACTTACTGTGTTCCTTTCATAATATATACATATATTGAATCATTAAATTGTTAATATTATGTTATATGTTAATTATGTCACCATAGAAGAAAAAAACAGATTACCTATTCCCAAAAGTGGTAGTGGAAAGAAGATAGTCTTTCTACCTCTCACTTCTTCATAGATTTTTTGATAGTATGAATATAAGAGGAGGAAAGTAAATAAAATACTGTCCATTTCCAGCCTAAGGAATGGTGGAGAAGAGAAAGAGGTAATGATGAAGAGGAGAGATACATTTAACGTATTTCTTATGATTTCCCTTCTCTATGCTTCAGACTCCTTAGTATAGCATGTAAGAACAGTGTAAGAGTAATACTCAGGCCAAGTAGTATGTGCCCTGTTACCCACCCGAGGAGTGATCTTCTTGGTGGTCCAAACCAAAGTGAGGCTGAGAGCCATAATCTTAGTGACCTGGTGAGATCAGGCAGAAAGGCAATCTGTTTAGCTTTATTGAGGTGCCCATCTGAATGGGCACATTGAGCAGAGAGTTGGGCACAGAACCAGAGAGTTTCTATAGTGGCTCTAAAAGAATCTATTTCTTGTAGAAACAAAAATGAACTTGGTGGAAATCAGACACACATCTTAATTATTCAAGGGGAAGAATCAAATGAAGTCCCTGTTGTATCAGGGCTATCCTGTGAAAGTTAAACGGAAGAATGATGGGGGAGAGGTACACTGCTCAGGCTTGGAATGGGAATATTTGGGGTGGATTTGATGGATTTGATTGGATTTGGTGGATTTGATGGCACAGAGACTCTGGAACCCTTGAGTAATTTTGAGCCTTTTCCACCAGCAGATATAGATTCTCCTCCCATATTTGAGGAGACTAAACTTCTTTTGCTTAAAGACCTAATTATACTTAACATGGGAAGTTTTCTTTCCAGATAATACCTATCCTCTTTAAGATCCACACCAACCCCTAGTTGTTGTTTCTAGACAGATAATTAGGGTAATATCTCACCCCTTAATCCAGAGTGACAGGTAAAAAAATGCTATAAACAGGATGTAGAAGAAGCTGGGAATTTAAATAATGAACCTGCCAGAGGGGGTCACCTTAGCTGGATAAGGTGGTTTCCCTAGAGGCTATAGAACAGATTTCCCAAATAAGAGATGAAAGCTAGTCAAAAGGAATTTAGGTGTGGACAAGCTTCCTGAAACATGCTCAATTTAAGAGATATGGAACATTTCTTAAATGGACTATTTAATCAGCTCAGGATAAGTTTTTGATCAAATTGGAGAGTGAGTTAATTTTTGTGTTAATAACCAGATAGAAGATGAAAAAATAAAAACTAGATGTTTTATAAATTAAATTGTGCTAGCTCCCTGGGGAAACAACCATAAATAAGATAATTTTAATCCCTACATTCAAGGAAGTTACATTATACTAGAGGAGACCAAGAAAATGTAAGAAACACATATATAAAATAATTAGATGTGGTGGTAGATGCTATGAAAAGAACAATAGCAAAAGAGATTTTAATAGATAATATAAGGTGAAAGAACTCTGTGGAGAGTTAACATTTAAATGAAGACATGAAGGATGAGAAAAAGTTAATTTGAAAATAGTGGGAAAAAATATTTCAGGCAGGCTCATTTAGTAAGAAGAGGAAAGATGACACCAGAAGAGGAAGGAGAGAGAGGTACTAAATAATGTTGAATTCTAAATTATGTTAATGATTTTGTATTTCATGTAGAGACAGAAATCATTGACATATTTGAAGAAGGCAGTGGGCATACTCTCATTAGGCTTCAAGATAATCTTCTTGGAGTGGACAATAGAAGCAAAATGAGGTACTCCAAATAAGTCAAGATAGGTGCCTGAACTAGAGCAGGAGGCAGTAGTGGTAGAAAAAAGTAAATTGAGTAAAAGATCGATTTTCAAGGCAGAGTTACCAGGATAGTGGATTAGCAATATTTATAGACCAAGAAGAAAGGAAAATGTGATACTAAAAAAGATGAATCTTAGGTTTCCTTAAAAAATAAAAAAGAAATTATAATTGCCTCTTACCTCTTTCATGTCTTCATAGAATAGGTAAAGGATACGATAATCATTCCTCTTCTCCCACCAGCCCTTCACATGGTCATACCAAGAACCAAAAGCCACTAAATTGAAAGATATAATGTTTGTAAAATTAAAACAATTTACATAAAGAATTGTTAAATATTATTCCAAATCATCATTATCAACACAAACATGCTTATTAGTTCAAGAAAGAGGGATGGTAAGATAATTTCCTCTGTTTTCACTGAATTTGCAATCTACTTGGAAAGGAGTGGCAGGGAAGTTCATAGAAGGAGAAAGGGAGAGAAAATCTTAGGGACGGAGAGGTTAAAGAAGGGCTGCAGAGGAAGAAGAGTATATTTGGATCTAAGAAGAAAAATTGGGTTTTGATAATGGTAAGAATGAGTAGACATTCTATGGACAGAGAATAGTCCAAGTAGCAGGAGTAGTAAAAATTTGCAAAATATCCTTGAGCTGTTCTTGCCTTAACAGAAGAATGTTTACATGAAAACTTTAAGTAGAGCTACTACTATTGGCATAAATACGTTTCCCTGAAAGAGAGAATGCACAGGTAGAGAAACAGAGCCTTGAGGATAAAATCTTTACCCAAGAATTTTCAGTTTATATAATAAAAATAAGGGAACAGTAGAGAAAAGAGAGTCGAAGAAATGTGTTTAAAATCAAAACAATACAATGGACACACAGCAAGAGAAGAAAACAGTTGTCACTAAGCACTAAAGAAACAATAAGACTGAGAACTGAAATATCTGTGTTACACATTCCCCAAAAGTTCTTGAAGGGAAGAGACAACTATGTATTCTGCTTCCTCTATAGTCTTCCTAAAACATTAGTAGAGTGCTGGGCATATATCAGGTTTATAATAAACACAGATTTATATCTGACCTTTCTACCTCTTTGAAAAAAGACTTTTCACTGTAGAATTCCTTGATTAAAGTAAGAGTTGAACCTACCCTTCCCAGTCATGAATTTCTCCAGGAACTCCTCCCAGGTGCCAGGCTCTGGGTGTAATTTTGCCATCTGGTAGAAATAATAGTAAGACACAGCCACATCCTTAGCATTTCGTGCCACATAGACCATCTGTGGGGACATATGGGAAATCATCATTTCATTTATATTATTTAATAGTTTGTAAACTTTTGTTTATCTTACAGGAACGCTTACTTTCTCTTTTCTATTTCCTCTTTAGCCTTTGAAAAGAACATCTCTAAAAACACAGAAAACCAAGTATAAGAATTACAGTAAATATTAAATTAATAAAAATGAGATAGTATTGTTCTTAAATTTACAATATTATTCTGTATCACTTATTAAAACATATAAAAAGAAGAATAAAAGTTACAAAACTTAAAAAGATAAAGTAAATATTTTTTATTGTTTTATTTTTTCACTTTTTTTTTTAGAGAGAGACACAGAGAGCGCACATGTGTGTGAGTTGGGGGGAAGGGCTGAGAGAGAGGGAGTGAGAGACTCTTAAGCAAGCTCTACGCCCAGCGCAGAGCCCATTGGGGGACTCCATATCACGGTCCTGAGATCATGACCTGAGCTGAAATCAGGAGTTGGACACCTAAAACCGATTGGGCTATCCAGGAGCCCCTAAAGTAAAATTTTTAAAGCTGAAAAAATGTCCTATCTTGAATCGAAAATAAGTTATTATTCGGGTACATTTAATCAGTAATGATTAAACATTCTTCATTCTGTTCACGATCCCATAACAATCATTGCTGTTTATAATGATTTGGTGTGAGATTAAAATTTATTTTATGTATAGAGCCCTAAAATCTGCTTGGAAACAGAAATTTTGAGCATATTTTCCAATAGAAATGACATTGTTATGTTTCAGTGGTAACTAGGTCTTCAGGCAAGTCCACTGAAATCCATTAAGCTTACTTCTCCCTTGAAGTACATCTAATAATACTGAGGCCTCAGGCACCCATGCAGTAAATAAAACCCTAAGAGAAAATGCATTCAGGAAGAAATCTCCTTTCATCTAATTAGAAACAGCTTTCTTCTTCTCTTCCAGTTGATGGAAAAGGAAATGGGAAATTTTATATCCCCAAGTTACTGATAATAGTTCTCATATTCTGGGATAAGAAAGGAGTGGGTGGATTTAAAAAAAAAAAAGAAAAGAAAAAGAAAGGAGTGGGTGGAAAGAGGTTTTTCAAGATTGAGTGTAAAGTTCTAAGATTTGATACTGTTGCTGATGTAATTTCTTGAGGGAAACATTTCCAATAACTTCCTATTTCAGTACCAAGAGACTATGGTAATGAGCCAATTGTTTTCTTCTATCATCCTCACTTCTAAGTTCTTTAGGGAGGACTGTTTCCACTTGCTTCAGTGAAGATAGAATGTGCACTGAAGTATTATTTTAATTACTGACAACTAGCAACCACCCAACTGTCCATTAATAGTACTGTGGGTACATTGGTTGTAAAATATTCACATAGACAATGGAATTCCCTGTATCAGTGGTTCTCAAACATTAGCATGATTGAAATTCACCTGGAGGTTTTAGTTTTTCTGGACCTCATCCACATAATCTTTGATCGAATAGGTCTGAATTGGGCCTGAGATTTGCTTCTCTTATATGCTACTTTTGCTCAGGGTACCACATTTTGTGATCCAGCAGACTACTAGAAAATAAAACCAAGAAAATAAAACAAAACCAAGGTGACAGCATGATAAGAATTGATCTCATAAATATTCTATTAAGTGAAATAAGTTAAATATTCAAGATTATATGCTTCCTTATTACAGACGAACTAATTTATAATAAAAACGTTCAGGATAGTGGTTATATTTGAAGATAGGGATTGTTGCCCAGAGTATGAAGAAACAGATTTTGGGGTGCTGGTAATGTTCAATTTCTTGATCTGGGTGCAGCTTTCATGGGAATGCTCACTTTGTAAAAATTCATCAGCTTGTATGCCTAAGATTTATGTACTTTTCTCCATATATGTTATAGTTGAATTAAAATGTTTATTTTAAAATGAAGCCTAAAATGAACCTATTATTTATATATAAATAATATAAAAAATATATAATTATAAATCCATATTTGTAAATTATAATTAAATTGACTCATGAAGAAGCAGTTCTAGCATTATTTAAATATTTAGATATTAAATATATAAAAGTAGATACTAAGTAAAGGGATTTCGACAGAAAGGCAATTTAGAGAACAGAAAACCCGAGAGAGATTCAGTGCTTGGGCACTAAGTCTTTATCTATATATCTATAGCACTTGTGTCCGTTGGTGTTATTTCAACCATTGGATGTAGGGACCACACTATTATTTTTGCAATGATTTATCCAGAGGTTGTAATATCCCATCGTAACTTCTGCATGATGAGTAAAAGAAATTTCAACACAAATAAGGATTTTTTTCTTTAATTGTTTCTACCTTGCAGTTATTTTTCCAAAATGAAGAAGGGAGAAGTTGAACAGGCAGGTGTGTTTTCACTAATCGAGGAGGCTTCATTTTTTTCAACTCCTCCACACCTACAAGCACAAAAGTTAAGCTACATTATAAATGTGGGATCATAAAGGTCAATTACAATAAACTCTAAGACTTTGTAAACATTAACTCCACCATATGGCTTGAAATAACTATATGGCTTCAGATATACACAAAATCTACCATGAGATCAAAAATGATAAATTCTTGTTAGTTATGCTGTTTTATTTCCTATGTAGAACAGACAATAACTGTCCCTAAAATCTTCAGGTATAACATCTTGCTGAGGTAGAAACAACAATAAGCTAATGTCGAGACATCCAAATTTTTCCTTCATTTATCTTTCTTTTTCTCATTTACTATATGGGGAAGTTGAACTAGAAGATTTCAAAATCCCTTTCCAGCTTTCTTATATTCAAATTATAAGATCAAATTAAGCCATGAAGCTCATAACTAATTTTTAAAATTTTAGTAATACAAGACCATCCATAATTCTGTTTCTTGAGTCTGTGAACATCAGCTAACAAGCAGTAGACATGATTTTATATGGGTTCAAACACTGAATTTTCTGTATATAATGATCATACATTTAAACGTTGAAGATGTCCATCTGTGCAATTAAGAAAACATATATATTCATCAAAATCTCCTCTTATGCAGATATTATCTTTGGGTGCAAGAGGAGTATGATATGGTTGTTAGTACAACCAAATTCTTACTCTTCTGTTAGAGACCCTTAGGATTCAACTGTCCAAGCTCTGTCTATAGCAGTCCATCATGACTCCTCCAAACACCACAAAATGATAGGGAGATTTATTCCTATGGTAAAAAGGAACATTCAGGGAAAATACCATTCTCAAGTCCAGGAATGATCAATTCCATGAACGGCACTCGTTTGTATATCGCGTCCCGCTTACATTTCTCCGCATCCCCATTGTTATAGATCAAATCCAATATTTCACTGACCCAAGTTGTTCCTAAGAGCAAAGAAATGGAACAACAATAAACTTTTCTGTCAAAAAGGATATAAGAGGGTCAATATAGGTAGAGAAGTTGTATAATATCAAAAACAAAAAGGTGCTCTTCCTTTCCATTCCTTTCTCTTCCCACTTTTCTGAAGAAACGTCCTTACCTATCTTGAATATATACATATGTGTTGTGTGTGACAGAGTAAGAGTAAATCTGATTAAAATAATCACAAAATAAGTCATAAAAGGGAAGTAAGACATGGGTAATTTAAGAGACAGTATGTAAGTCATATAGCACACCCTCCTGAGTGGAATGCAGAGGAAAGCAGCGGATTTCAAGTTGTCTGACTAGCAATTTGTACAGTTTTTATTAATATCAAAAATATGATTAGGCTTTAGGAACTGAAGAGTATTTGAGGCAGAAACATTCGGTGGAGGTGTGAAGAAAGGATACAAAGAGAACCTTGCATCTGTGGTTACTAGATGCTACTCAAAAACAAAAGACCATTGATCCTAAGTGAGCAGAGTGGATGGAGTCACTCTGGTCTTTATGAGATTGTGTCTCATTAGCCTTGAGAAATGGATCTGAAGTATGGATGGTCCCCTACTTACAATGGTTTGACTTAGGATTTTTTGACTTTATGATGGTGTGAAACTCATAGGAGTTCAGTAGAAATTGAACTTTGAATTTTAAATTTTGATCTTCTCCTGGGCTAGTGATAAGCAATATGAAGTTTCCCTCATGATGTTGGGCAGGGGCAGCAAGCTGCAGCTCCCAGTCAACCAGCCAATAATGAAGTTATTCATTAAGTTATTCAAGAATGGGTTGTCTGTACCCACACAACCATTCTATTTTTCACTTACAGTACAGTATTCAAAAGATTACATGAGATATTCAGCACTTCATTATAAAATAGGCTTTGCATTAATTTTGCCCAATTACAGGCTAGTATAAGTGTGCTGAGCACATTTAAGGTAGGCTAGGCTAAGTTACGATGGTTTGGTATTAAAAACATTTCAACTGGGATGCCTGGGTGGCTCAGTGGGTTAAAGCCTCTGCCTTCGGCTCAGGTCATGATCTCAGGGTCCCGGGATGAGCCCTGCATTGGGCTCTCTGCTCAGCAGGGAGCCTGCTTCCCCCTCTCTCTCTCCCAGCCTCTCTGCCTGCTTGTGATCACTCTCTCTCTGTCAAATAAATAAATAAAATCTTTAAAAAAAAACATTTCAATGTATGATGAGTTTATAGGGAGGTAACATCATCATAAGTCTGTATTTAAGGATATGGCCTATTTAATTGTCTACAGTATTCAATGATCAGGTTATTGAGGCTATGCTGAAAAAGCAATTATAAGATAGGAGAAAAATATCTTCTTACATGTTCCCATCCCATTCCTCTTTATCAAACATGTAAGGAATGATATTCTCTAAATTGAATAATCATAGGTGGAAACTAAAAAATTAAATTAAGTAGTCAACCTATGCACTGCATAGATTTTTGGCCAATGACCTGCATAAAGATGAACCTTTGGATTGGTTCCATAAATTAGAGTACTTTAGGCCTCCTTTTTAGTCCTTTCTTGTGGACAATTCTTCCTCCTTTTCATCACTGAATCATGAATATGAGACTATCTCCCTCATTCCTCTAACACAGACAATTACAGTGCTAAGAAAAAGGTGAGTGAAATTAATACTATCCTTGAAGAGTTTGTTGCCTCATCTTGCTTAATCTTAAGCAATGATTCCTTGGGAAAAAGAGACCTAAATTCCAGGGCACCTGGGTGGCTTAGTCATTAAACATCTGCCTTTGGCTCAGGTCGTTATCCTGGGGTCCTGGGATGGGGCCCCACATCAAGCCCCACATTGGGCTCCCTGCTCTGCGGGAAGCCTGCTTCTCCCTCTCCCACTCCCCATGCTTGTGTTCCGTCTCTCACTGTGTCTCTCTCCGTCAAACAAATAAATAAAATCTTTAAAAGAAGGGAGAGAGAGACCTAAATTCCAAAGTACAACAGAACACATTTCATTTCCTGTCAGTAAATGGTTCAAATTATGGTCACTGAAATCTGATGGAAAGATGGAAACGATGGAAAGATGGAAAGCATTTAGCTATGCTTCAAATTCGAAATGTTTATTTTCCATAAATTTGGGGGGAAAAAAAACACATGATTTACCTCATATGAGGTAAACTTGGATCCTTTACAACAAAAAAACAGGGAACTGATATATTAATAACTTTAAAACATGTTCTCAACACTTTGTAAAGGGGAAAAAATCAAAGAAAAAAATGATCAAGAGTATATAATTACTTTCTATGTAGCCATCTAACCACCCGGTTTTTACTGTGTTAGAAGAAATCCAGCTTCAAAGAGCACTTTGATATATAAACTATTTGCATAATAGTACCTTCCAAAGATGATCTTAATGGTTTTCTGCCTGTGAACATATTTTTTAAAATAAGGAAAACAAAAAGAGCATGTATGTTTTCAGTAACTGCCCTACCTTTTCTAAATTTGTATCTCAACAAGGAGATGCAGAGTAGTTTTGGTTCCAATTTGGGATTGGTGAATCGCTCAGAGAGCAATATATGTAGTAAGAAAAGAAAGAAAAAATAAGCTTTTGCCAAAACAAGCTTGTTTTCTATTTCTTCAAAGGTCTTTATTGTACATTTGTTTATTTCCTGAGAGGATCTCTTTGTTTTCATACAGTGTTATTATCTTGACATTAGAATCTTCAAAAATTCAGGTGTTTCCTCCCAGGCTTTGTTACGTATCCCTATGAAGGAATTTTAATATTTATCATATGAAAAGATTAGTAGTCAATGTACTTATTAAAAACTTCTTGTCCTTAAGTCCTTTAAGAAACGAAGCAGAAATATAAAGGAAAGTTGACTTTAGGGAATTTAACAATTGGAACAGTTGACTGACTACAGGCTCGAGTTAATTAAGTGGATAAAAGGCAAGAGAAAACCCATTCTCTGATATCTCTCTGTCCATCTATCACTGAGTAAATTGGAAGACTCTGTCATAAAAATATCTGGAGAAATAAAAATTATTGATTCTTACTGAGGCATCTTAAATTTTCCTTTTTGAGATCATATACTGAGGTTAGTAACTCTTTAACTTTATAACAAAATATTTCTAAATGCATTTATAAAGTGTTTAAAGTAATAAAATATTAAATAATTACACAGTATATTTAAAATACAATTAACAAAATATGTAAACATTAAAATGCAAAGAAGGAATATAGATATGTAAAGAGTCTAAAGGACCCAAATCATTTTAGATATGCAGTTTTGATCATTTTTATTTGAATTTACAAAGGAAAACAAAACAACAACATTAATTTTCCCTCAGGTTAGCCCCCATTCAATTGCAGGCATTTTAGAATAGAAATTGAGTTTATCTGATTTGCGATAAAACTGTCCCAGCAACTGCCACTGTGTATTCTTGACCAATGACGAGAGGATCAGTGGGCTTATACATATGGATCTATAAGCAATCAGCGAGTGCAAATACATAAAAAGATCTTACCAGATTTGGGGTAGGTTGAAATCAGAAGGTCATCTGGTCGACTCTCAAAGGACTCCACCTGGGACCATTCCTCAGCAGTGCTCCAGAAGAGCGGAACGCCGTGAACATCCACTAACTCCCTCCTATAGATATCCAGCTTCATGTCCATTTTTCGGAAATTGATTACTATAGATCCAACAGCACTAGATCACCTTCCTGTACACTATGAATCAGCGCAAGAAGAGTATACAAACTAATAAGGTCTTGCAGGACTTATTTTATATATGCTGCTTATATGTTAAATATCAACACCTTTCATTGGTATTTTGAATTGTACACATTGCTTCAGGCAAAGTTTGCTAAGATAGATAATAAAGTATTGGACTTTGGAGTAAGGGGAGTATAACAACCACAGAGCTGCCCATTCATTGCAGGGGAATTTAAATGAGCCTTATAACTGCAGTGGGCCTTTTTAACTGAAAACTGAAGAGTGGCCTAACATAGTACTTTCCCCCTTTAAATTATTAGGTGGGACTGGTAAATTATTCTATCTAAATTATATGCAACAGTCCACAAGAAAGAGACTATGTATAGAGGAGTGGTGGGAAAGAGGAACTAAATGACAAAAAAGACTGGGTAAAAGAAACAAACTGCAGGTAGCTGTAGCATCGGAGGAGATTAATTGCTCTGATGAAATTTTTTTTAACACTGGTGACATGTCATTTTCTATTCTGAGCATGGCTCTAACAAAGGCAGGAGCCGAAGTGGTTATTTTTCTTTCTCTGAAGTTCTAGAAAAACAGAGACTATCTAACAAGCTCAGGTTTATAAGGCTTCGTGAGGTCCTCTGGCACTTGCTGAACTTCTCTTGCACCTTTTCTGATATGCAATTTCTTACCTTTTTTTTCCCCAAGACCTCTCAACTCCACCTCTACCCTGCCCCATGCAAATACTTTTTATTTTAAAAGTTATAAAGTTGCAGGATACAAAATCAATGTACAAAAATCTTTTGTGTTTCTATACGCTAACAAACTATCAGAAAAATAAATTAAGAAGACAATTCATTTACAAATCCATTTGCATCAAAAATAATAACATATCTCAGAATAAATTTACCCAAAGAGGTGAAAGAACTGTACGCTGAAAACTCTAAGACATTAATGAAATAAAATGAAGAAGACACAAATAAATGGAAAGATATTCCATGTTCGCAGATTATAAAAATTAATATTTTTAAAATGTTCATACTACCCAGAGTAATCCCTGCTATGTTTTCCACTATGCCAAAGTGTATCATGGAACAAAAGACTAAATGTACAAGTCTTTGCTTGGCTAGCTACCAGGTTTCTGTATGTTTTCTGGAACAAGGTGTTGTTGCTATTGATTTTGTTACTTGTTTTATTTTGTTTTTCAATACTAACATAAAGGATAATGTCGTGAAGGCAAAATTAATTAATTGATTAAAAAATATTTATTGAGTATCTGGCAGACACTTCGAACTGGGGAATCTAATGAATATAAAAACTTGTGGCTATCATCATGGTGCTTAGAAGTAAGGGGGAAAGATAGATACCGACCAAACAATCATACCAATAAATTGAAATTTTCATTGATGATAAGGGCTATGAAGCAGAGATATATCCATAAATAGAAGGAACTTGACAGAATCAAGCTGCTTAGAAATATTTCCCCCAGGAAATAAGTAAGAGTTAATTTGGAGAAGAGGCGAACTTTCCAGCCAGTAAAAAGCACATACATAGACCCTAAAATGGGAGAGAGAAATAAGGCATATGAATGTAGAGTGCTGATGAGGAGGAGTGTGTAAATACTTTGCCAAGTTATGTGGTAAGACACTAGAGACTTCAGGATTTTTTTTTGCGTAATTAAGTGTGTCTGAGATATATTAGGTTTCTGGTATTGTCCACCCAAACAAGGGAGTCTGCTGATTCGCCATGATGCATAGTTTCAACAATAGTTCTGTAATATGAAAGGGTAGTGGTACATTAGTGGTTCTGGGATGTTCGTGAGCATCACTGGGGAGGAGTATATATTTAAATATTACTATTTTGCTTTTACCAAAAGTCTTAGGATTTATAAATACCATAGAGTTCCAATACAATAGGTAATAAATAAGTTGATTCTTGGGTTTGCTATACCTCAAAAGTAAATTTATGGCAGCATTGGGTTATGATTTGATGGTATTGCTACTACCATATTTTCTGTTAATATTTGCTAATTTTCATGGATATCTGCCTGTGAAAAAAAAGCATAAAAGATGTAAGAAACATAAAGTTTTAAAAGCTCATAGTTAGACATTATCCTCCCTTCTTCCCCTCAGTTCCTAAATAACAAATTCTGATTTTTTTTTTTAATAGTATTTCCTGGGAAGTACTGGGTACCAAACACTGTTTGCAGGCAAGGACTGGGGCAGAGAAATGCTATGCATTTACACCTTTATTTCTTTCTCTTTCTAAGCACAGAAAGTATATTTTTAGTCTCGCTTGCAGTTGGATTGGGAGCATGTGACTAAGTTCTGGTCCCCGGGCTGTGGGCAATGTAAATCCTTTCCTTGACCTTCCAGTCCTCTCTTCCACAGTCACAGAGCCTTTCTAGACTGTGTGTTCAGATGCCTAGATCCAAGATTCTACTTGGCAGTAGTATAATAATCTTACTCAAAAATCAGCATGTCATAAAATAAGCTAACATTAATATTGCAATTCCTGTAATCTTTTATTATTTATTTATTTGTTTATTTATTTGATTTTGGTTTCAAATTTTTATTTAAATTCTAGGTAGTTAACATATAGTGCAATCTTGGTTTCAGGAGCAGAATTTAGTGATTCATCACTTACCTATAACACCCAGTGCTCATTGTAACCAGTGCCCTCCTTAATACCCATCACCCATTTAGCCCATCCGCCTGCCCACCTCCCCTCCATCAACCCTCAGTTTGTTCTCTGCAGTTAAGAATTTCTTACGGTTTGCCCCCTCTCTTTGTCCCCCTTCCCCTATGTTCATCTGTTTTGTTTCTTAAATTACACATGTGAGTAAAATCATATGGCATTTGTCTTTCTCTGACTCTTATTTCTCTTAGAATCAATTCTTCATAATCTCTGTCTGTAGTGCTCAGTAGAGATTACAAAATAAAATGTCACATTGACCTTTCCTGTCCAAATTCAAACCCCATTGTTAATTGAATTTTTCTCCCCCTGGGATAGCTATTGCCTTCTTGCTTGTCTCATTTTCATAATTGTGCTTGGCTTTCTTCCTGCCTGGAACATGCAGGTTGTTGGGGTTTTTTGGTTTTGTTTTGGTGGGGTGGGGCTGTGGGGTTTGTTTTGTTTTGTTTTGTTTGGCTATTTTTGGAAGTGATTCTGGTTTTTGAGATGGTAACATTTTTTTTGAGCCATCTTTGGGGACCCATCTTACACCTGAATGGGGTTATTCAATATTGCCAAAAATATTTAAAACTAAAAATATGTATGCAGAGGGAAAGAAGCAAATTAAGGATAATGCAGTTGGATAGGTAGACCAATCTATAATGTCAATTAAGTTACCACTCAATTCTTTGAGGACTTGAGAAAAAACTATGCTTATCTTACACACCCTCTTGTAAAACAGAAGTCAGCTCTACAGGCAGTTCTTTTCAGCAGTATCTATGTTTGCTTAGTTTTCCGAGATCCTTTCGGTAAGCTAAAGTTGTGCTAAATTAAATGATGAGTTAAGTTAAATTAATGTCTAGGGGGTGCCTAGGTGACTCAATCAGTTAAGCGTCTGCCTTCGGCTCAGGTCATGATCATAATAATTTGTGATCTAACTTAAGGAAGTGCTATAAAACTTTTATAATATTTTTGATACACTTCCTCAAATCAAATTCTAAATAAAGTCTTTTTTCGCTGGAATATTTCAAAGGATTTTTAAATTAATCAGGCTTATTTGATATGTAAATTACATGAAAATCATTGTCAAATAAGTAATACTAAGCCTTCTTTATACTGTATTTGTAAGATTGTGGCACATGTAGATAAAGTCCATTCTGGTTCTGCAAAAACGGACCCCTTATTTTCTAACTTTTGCCATCCTGATGGCCTTGAAACATGGCAATGCTCTGTTCCAAAATCAGAAATTAAGATGGGTAAACAATGGTAAACAATGGCTCTGGGAAACCCAAGACACCTGTTTGGTTCTTCCCAGCTCCCTGACAAACTTCATTTTTTCAGTTTTTGCAGTTCTTTCACCCACCATAATGCATTTAGGATGACTCAAATTATGAACAGACATTGGTGGAGAGTCTTCTGCAAAACTGTAAAAACAGTCTATCAGCAATGTATGACTTGTCAGGTCCGTAATCCTGGAAAAACAATTTTTGTCTCCAGAGGCCTCAGGCTCCTCCCTCTGGACCCTTTGAACACCCACAGCTGGACTTCATTCAACTGCCTTTTAGTGTGGGTTATCAATATGCTCTAGTTATTGGATGAGTGTTTCCCAGATAGGCTGAAGCTTTCCCCTGCTGCAAGGCTAATGGCCCCTCTGTAGCAAAGAAACTGTTAGAAAGCTTGTTCCGCACTTGGGATATACTGTGCATGATCTCCAGTGATGGAGGCACCCACTTCACCAGACAAATCATATGAGCCTTAACAAAACCTTACAAAGTTCTTAAAATTCTTTCAGTATAAAACCTTCTGCTGGTCCCTTGTCATCTTATGCTAGTATGACCAATGACTCTAAGTCTCTAATGTCTTATGCTTAAGCCTATTATCAGCAGATTAAAGAAAGCTTTTGGATCTAAATTTATAAGGTCCTGCTGGTCGTAGTTTGGATCCTAATGACTGGGTATTGTAGGAACATCATCAGAGGAAGACAGCCCTCAAGCCCCATCAAAAACGACCTTACTGAGTGCTCCTGACCACTGACACTGCTATAAAACTAAAAGGTATTAAGCCTTGGGTACACATCACATAGCTGAAGAAGGTTCCATGTGACATCTGGACCTGTAGAGATGCTGAAGACCTCTAAAACAAATTGGTGACGAAGAGAAGTAGCTGACATTGAGATAGACTGCTTCCACCCAAGACAAAAAATCAAGACTTCATACTTTAAAAATGAAGCCCTTTCTCCTTTTCCTTTCCTTTATGCTGACATTACCCTGGAAAAATAATGCCCTCATCTGTATCTCCCAGGTCAATGCTAAGCAGGGAAGGAGGGTTGGAGGTAAACATTTAAAAAAAGAAAGAAATGTTTATATTTCAAACCTGAATGAATATAAGTAGTATAAAATAATTTTTTATAAAGATTCAAAGAAAGACAGCAAATGGGGGACATTAGGAAAGACCTGGAAAAGGATAATAACATTTGAGATAATATATGAGGGGTTGGTAGTATTTTAATGAGCATAGACATAAGGATTATTCATGACAGTGTGCAAGCATGAACAATGATAAAGGAGAAGAGAAGTATGAGATACGTTCAGGAGAAGATGAGCAGATCATGTTGACTGAAAGTTACTATATGTTTAGGAAGGTGTCTCATCCTTTCATTGACTTCTTTAATGATACGTGTAAGTGCCAACCATGTGCCAACAATTGGCCAGGCAAAAGACAGTAAAGCTTTTTCCCTCCATAAAATTTGCTACCTAGTGGGTAATGAAAGACATGGCTGAAAAATTGTCCTTATTGTGGACAGCTGTGAATGTTGGACTGCCAAGTTTGTATTCAATTAATAAAGAAACAAAGGGCTACTTAAGATTTTGAACAGAGGAATCATATAATTGAACTAATATGGAAATTTGAGGAAGGGTTAAGAAGTGATGAATGTAAATAAGGAAATTTATATAATTCTCCTTATAACTTGCCATGCCCTTGCAATAATCAAATACAATGTGATTAAATCCATATATTCTTAAAAAAAATCCATATAGTCTTCTGAAATTCTCCTGTCTTGATTTCCATGTTACCACATTCTCACTGATCTCCTATCTCTTTGCTAATTCTCAATTTCCCAAAGAAATATTTCTATCTATTTAGGCCAGAAGTGTTTTTCTTTGGAATCCCATAGTTGGCTCTCTTTAGTTCCCCAGATGTTCCTCAGCCTTTTCAAATTCAGTAACCACAGTTTAACTCATTAGCCTTGCTCGCCACTGAACCAGTTCTTGTCCTGGATTCTTTGTGTATCTCATATTCTGGTGATACCCATTCATCCCACTACTCAAGTCAGAAATCTGTAAGTTATCTAAGATTCTGCCTTCTTGAATCTTCTAAATCCAGATGGCTCACGAATCTGATTATTTTTATCTTCCAAGTATTACTGGGAAAAGCAGCTTCTCTTTTTTTTTTTTTAAAGATTTCATTTATTTATTTGACAGAGAGATCACAAGTAGGCAGAGGCAGACAGAAAGAGAGGGGAAAGCAGGCTTCCCGCTGAGCAGAGAGCCCGATTAGGGGCTCCATCCCAGGACCCTGAGATCACGACCTGAGCCTAAGGCAGAGGCTTTAACCCACTGAGCCACCCAGGCGCCCCAAGCAGCTTCTCTTTATGAACTAGCTTAGTGGTTTAGACTGTAAGGTCTGTAGATTCAGAGTTCATATGCCAGATCTGTCATGTACTATCAGTGGGACTCTGGACATATCATAAACCCAAGTTTCAATTTCTTAATCTTAAAACAGAGGTAATGATTTATTTAATTTATAGAGCTATCTTGGTGAAATAAGATGATAGATATAATGTGTATATTGATAAAACATAGGGTATATTTGGTAAGAGGTAGCCATTATTAATATTATCATTATTATGAGTGCCTCCAAATTTGCCTTTATTTATGTCCTTTTAGTCATCCACCTTGTACTGTGACAATAGTCTTAAAATTAGTTTTAGTTTCTTATCTCCAAGCTCAGTTCCTCTCCCTCCACCTGCCAACTACCAGTATGATCTCTAAAACCTGATCACAACCCCAAAGTCGAAAGGATAAAGTGTAAAGAACTTCTCCCTGGTTTTCACATTTAATCTCTGTGACTCTGTTTATCTCTTCCTCACTTGGATGTTAGCCTCCAGCAACAAGGCAATGAAAAAAATATCTCTATCTCTATCTTTATATCTACATCTGTATAGATAGCGCCACCCCCTCACGTCCAGCTAGTGCACTTGCACTTTCTATCTTGTAGCTAATACTTCTCTCTTGTGTATCTGGAAAACTCCTATTCATTCCTCAAAATCTTGCACAAACTTCACATCCTCTGAGAAGACTTCCTAATGACCTAAAGACAAAATCAATTACGATCTTTTCTCCATTTCCATATCCCGAATAGACTGATACTACTTTATATATTTCGGTGTGTTGCTATTATCTGTTTACAATGTCTGTTACCTGATTAGAATTTAGATACATTGTCCCAATATTGGAACATATATTTGATTTTGTATTCCCAAAGCCTTTACTTTATTGATATAAATAAACATATTGAAATGAAATGAAGCTTCTGCAATATTCTAGGTGGAATAATCAGGGATTAAATTATTTCATTTTACCACTGTAATTATAATTATTAAGCCAGCACTTTGGGATGTGCTGAGAAGTATCAGTAAGTCACACACCCAATCAAGAAGGAGCTTAAATTCTAAATCATTATTCAAAATGCACACACATTTACACACATTTACACACATGTACACAGATACACACATGGACACACACACACAGCCCTGCTTTTAGTGCATGTATTTTGTTATTTAATCCTCATAGAAACCTTCTAAGTTTAGTCCTATTATACCCATTTATCAAGGAGGAAATTAACATAGAGAAACCTAAGTAACTTGCCCAGATCACACTGTCAGTAAGTAGCAGGACTGGGTTTGAACCCAGATAGTCTTGACTGCAAGGCCAGTGATTTTAATCACTATTCTATACTACCTTCTAAGTATAAACACTGAAGACAACTTCTAATACAAGATGACACTTAAAAAGTGACAAATTATGTGGAGGTAGTCACCTAATCTGTAGTACAAATGGTGTGATTTGATTTTGACCATGAGGTTTGGCTAATTAAAGATACAGAAGAATATTCTAGGTAGAAGAGAGAAAAAACAGTATTCTTTTTTGCCCAATATCTCACACACACTAAAGTATTTTATAAATACATAGAGATGTCATCAACTAAAATGCATATGAAATGATTTTTAGAAAAATTGAATCATGCTAATTATTTGTTTTAATAATGTCCTCATTTATTCATATGTTTTATCTGATTGCATAAAATTTTATTTGAAACCATTTCTAAAGGGAGAAATTGTACATTTTTAACTTTGTTTCATGTGTAAAAACTGTATAATGAAATATTTTAATTTATATACAGTTTTTTGTAACTTTTGGAATATTTGTGTTTTTAACAACATTTGGTTATTATAAATTGTACATTAAAAGTGAACTGATCAATGGGTGTATTTTAATATTTCCTAAATCTGATTCAGATTTTGCATGAGTTTAATATTCTAAATTAGCATCACAACTCCTAAAAAGCTCCAAGCAAAAGTATTTGTGTAAAACATGCGAATTTAACTTACCTTTAAACTCCTGAGAGCTTTAAATGAATATCCTCAAGTTAAGAATCAGAGCCCAAAAATCATTAAAAGAATGATACCTTTGAGTTGCATATAACTTACTATGTGAGAGAAATTGAGTTGAGGAGAGCTCAGAATATGTTGAAAGAAGATGGTTGTTTCCCTTGGGTCTCTTTTGTTTACTTCTCTGAAAATGTCCCTTGAAATATAACTTCCCCTGGAAGATCATTATAAGCCCTTGGAAACTACCTAATATTCTTAACTGATAAAAGCCAATGTTAGTCCATGTTACTTGAACAAAACAATTGATTTTCATGCCCATTAATGAGTTAAAATAATGAAATATTGAACCTGGGGATATGATGTGCCTTAATCATAAAAATATTAATATTAAGCTCACATTAATCAATACATAATTCTCCTGGAAAGTGACAATATTTTGATATTCAACAGATTCTTGACCTAAACGGGACAGATTTTATTAACTCCTTTTTAAATGTGTAAAAACTCAACTATTTCAACAATACAGGGAACCTGACGAGGGACATTTGGGCACCCACAGCTCTCTCACAGCTCTCTCTATGTCAGCAGCAGAGCCCTGAGCTACTCACCTCATATTTCTGAGCCATATTTTACCTTTCTAAAAAATGGAGGAAATGTACAAAATGGTCACTCCAATTTGTTTCACCTCTAACATTACACAATTCTAGCTAAAAGGAATATTCTCTTGTTACCAAAATATATGCTTTAAGTCACAATAGAAACAAGAAAGGAGGGAGATATTTAACAGAACACTCTTCTATTGCTAAAAAATTCTGTTAGGAACCAATAATCAAAACACCACTTCACTTTTATCAAATTCAAAGTGCACATTTATAAAACCTTCTCATTTATAAAATCTCAAAAATAATACAGAGTATTCTGTATTTCTCACATGACTTTGGCAATTTATCTCTGTAATAAATTATCCAATTAAGTGGCTTTTGATTGTTGTTTTTTGTTTGTTTGCTGTATACATAGAAATGAGACCATGTTCTTTTCCCACACATTGTATCTTTATTTTATTTTATTTTTATTTTTTGCCACACATTGTATCTTATAAATGATTGTAGTTTATGTTATCAAATTAAATGCCTAAGATAATATGGATTAACATTAAGGCATAATATATGAAGAATATTAAGATTTATGGGCACTTATAGTCATTATAATTTCCACATTAAATATTTCCACTTCAACTTAATAGTAGCTTTGAAATTCATATTATCATTGGAAATTTTCAGATTGTAAGCAACTTGCCCTATGACACAAAATCTATATATGGTAAAGTCAGATTTCAAGTCCTGGATATTAACACATCTAATGGTGAAATCATTCACGTTTGTTGCTGGAAAGGCCACTGTTAGAAAAATCTAAAACTTACCAAATATGCAGTTTTGAGCAAGTGAACATTTTTTGAGCATAGAATACTTCATCTGACCAGATAATATCCATTTCATAGAATCATCGTCATTGTGTCATTGTCATTGTTATAATCTCATAAATGAAACTAACTGAAATTTAAATAAAATTTGAAAAAAATCTCACAAGTGAAATAATTTAATGTGTATGAAAATGCCGCATGCTAACATGTATTTCTAAAAGCTTTATCATATTATCACGATTTATACCATCTTAATCTCAAAATTCATCCTCTTCTTTAATTTCAACCCTGACTCAAATCAGAAAAAAAAAATACATTCCCTTTCACCTGGAGAACTATTCTCCATTCCTGATTCAGTCCCACGAATAAAGATTATTGGTTGAGATTTTTATATTTAATCTATGCTTTATAATCAGTCTTGAGCAAGTAATTAACCCTAAAAGTGCTTGGCAACTTTAGCCTTTAAGTGGAGATAATTGCATCTGCCTATCTTCTCCATCTCATACAGACATTCCCAAGTTAGATGGACCCTATTACTTGATATCCTCAGGCATTCTTCATACATAGGCAGGAAGTACTGGATGCCATTTGCTACCAGTCACTGTTTTATCACCAGGGTCTTTTAATGTAAGAATTTGATGGTGAAGAGTTAATTATACTCTCCTCCATTTGCAATCCCCAGGGCCTAATAAAATCCAGAAAACAGCTCTCCGGTACCATAGCAATGGAAGAGAATGGTGAGGTCATCATCTCAGTTCCTGAAACATAAACAACTCTGCTTTATAACAGGGCCAGCTTGTTTGTAAGCCTAAATGAAATGTTAGGAATAAGGTAACAGACATGTATCTTCCTTAAAAATATAATTGTGTCGTGTATGTTTGTATATGAGTTGTTTTTATCTTTACGTCTATTTTGTCTTTCTTTAAAATTTGGTTTTTCTGTCACCATGCTGCTGTATGATTTTATCTGAAAAGTAGGAGGTTTGGATTTCTCCTACAGAGAAATAGTATCTACAGAGTTGATTAAAAAGTTGAACAAAAGTTTCTGTTTTGTAAAATCAAAAGTAGGCAGGGGCATATGGAAGAAGGTAGAGATATAAACATTTAAGGAGCTCCTACAATGGATTGGAGCCAGTTTTCAAAAGTGTGATTTTGAATAATTTATGTAAATTTTCTTTGCCAGATTATTCTCATCTGTAAAATGAGAATTATTTTATGTCCCATCACATTGAATAGTTGTAAGAATTAAATAAGTAGGGAGGCCTGAGTGGCTTAGTTGGTTGAGCGTCTGCCTTTGGCACAGGTCGTGATTCCAGTGTCCTGGGATTGAGCCCCATGGCCCCTGCTCAGCGGGGAACCTATTTCTTCCTCTGTCTGCTGCCCCTCCCCTTCTTCCTGTTCATGCGCGCACATGCGCACATGCACATTCTCTCTTTCTCAAATAAATAAAATCTTTAAAAAAAAGAATTAAATAAGTATTTGGAACAATGCTTGACAGAATAAAGATCAATAGGATATTAACAATAAAAATAACTTTGATAATAATTTACCTTTTTAAAAATATTTGAGATAGGTATTATTTATCCTTGTCTTTCAGAAAAGGAAACTGAAGCTTGGAAAGGTTATAAGCAATTCCCAAAGTAAACAACATGTACATAGTGAAGTAAAGAATCATAACCACAGGCAGTAATTTCTCTGACATCACCCATAGCAACATTTTTCTAGATATGTCTCCTAAGGCAAGGGAAACAAAACCAAAACCAGACTATTGGGACTACATCAAAATACAAAGCTGTTGCACAGCAAAGAAAACAATCAACAAAACAGAAAGACAACCTACTGAATGGGAGTAGATATTTGCAAATGATATATCCAATGGGAGTAGATAGTTGCAAATGGTATATCCAAATGATATATCCAATTGAATATATCCAAATGATATGTACAATATAACCCCAAGGGGTTAATATCCAAAATATATAACTAATCTATAGAACTCAATACCAAAAAACAAACCAACTGATTAAAAAGTGGGCAGAGGACCTGAATAATCATTTTTCCAAAGAGGATATACAGATGGCTAACAGACACAAGAAAAGATGCTCAACCTCACTAATCCTCAGTTAAATTCAAATCAACACCACAATGAGCTATCACTTTACACTAGTTAGAATAGCTAAAATCAAAATGACAAGAAACAAGTGTTGGTGAGGATGTGGAGAAAAAAGAACTCTTGTGCATTGTTGGTGCAAATGTATATTGGTACAACCAGTGTGGAAAACCGTACTCGGTTTCCTCAAAAAATTAAAAATAGAAATACCATATCATCCAATAATTCCAATACTGGGTATTTTCCCAAAGAAAACAAAAACACCAGTTCGAAAAGATACATGCTTATCCTATGCTTATTGCAACATTATTTACAATAGCCCAGATATGGGAGCAACCTAAGCGTCCATCAATAGACAAATGGATAAAGAAAATGTGGAATATTTATCAGCCATAAAAAAAGATGAGATTCTGCCATTTGAGGCAACATGAACAGACCTAGAGTGTATTATGCTAAGTGAAATAAGTCAGAGAATACTATATGATTCCATTCAAAAGTGGAATCTAAAAAAAAGAAAGAAAGAAAGAAAAGGAGAAGAATAAACAAACAAAAAGCAGAATCAGAACTATAAATACAGAGAACAAACTGATGGTTGCCAGAGAGAGGTGTGTGACATTGGGCAAAATGGTGAAAGGGAGAGGGATATACAGGCTTCTAGATATGGAATGAACATATCAAGGGAGTTAAAGGTATAGCATAAGAAACAGGTGATGATATTTTAATAGTGGTGTAACAGGACAGGTGGTAGCTACACTTGTGGTGAACATAACATAATGTATAAACTTGTCAAATCACTGAGTTGTACACCTGAAATTAATGTAACACTGTGTGTTATCTACGCTCAGAAAAAATCATAACCAGTTTCATGGATTCTGAAGACCATCCTTTTCCTTTTTTGTTTTTTTGTTTTTCAGTTGAATAATTAGGTTTTTCTTCTTTAATTTGATGTGAAAGTATTTAAAGTTTTGAAATTCTCCCTGGTCAGTTTTGGCCAAATCCCAGAGACTTTAATATTTCTAATTTTTATATATATTTACTATATAATTTGTATTTTATTATTTCTTGACTGCTAACCCAATAGATTATTTTAAAGAAAATGTATTTGATATGCTAATTTAATTTGTTGTATTTTACAATAATTTTTAATTAGATTCTCTATGTTAATTTGCTGGTCTAGAGAATGTAAGCACCATAAATTTTGTGTTTTATATCTGATTGTGATTTTGTGTCCATAAATGATCATTTTGCTGCAAGTTATGTTATCTATTGGTAGTATAAGCATAAATATGTGTATTTATATATGCATATGTACAAAGGAATTCAATATCAATATATTTTTAAATCTTCAAAATATTTTTTTAATCTATTAGATAGATTAATATTGTATAAGATTTCCCTCTGTACATGTTTCTATCAATTTCTCTCAAAACTTTTAACATATGCATTATACAAGTTTTTCTTTTTACTTTGGAAATATGCTTCCTGAAATATAAAATTGTGACTGTGTTTATTATGGAATATAATATTTATTATCATAGATTCACCTAACACTTGATCCTTTTGTTTTGATTCCTATCTTATGAGACAATAGCATTGTTACTTTTTTTTGGTCTATATTTGTTATCTGTTTCTTAATTCATCCTTTAAAAAATTGATATATATGTGTGTGAGTACTGAAATACTGGTGTATAGATATGTGTGTGTATATAATGATACATATGTGTGTATATATGTGTATATACACATATATATGTATACTTAGTTTGTTTTAATGTTTAAACCAATTTGAGCACTTTTGTTAACAGAAGTATTTCATTATTCTCCTTTAAAATGTTTCCTTCTTCACCTGGGTGGCTCAGTCGGTTAAGTGTCTGCCTTCAGCTCACGTCATGATCCAAGGGTCCTGAGATTGAGTCCCCCATCGGGCTCCCTTTTCAGCAGGAAGTCTGCTTCTCTCTCTGCCTGTACCTCCCCCTGCTTGTGCTTGCAAGCATTTATTCTCTCTCAAATAAATAAATAAAAATTAAAATTAAAATGTTTCCTTCTTTTTTGTCCGTCTACAACTTCTATGAGTACTGTGATTTTTATAGCACAACTTTCTTTGGAGGCTAGGATACGAAATTCAGTGTCTTTGAGAAATAATGACATTTATATAGCCTGAAAGCATTGAGTTCTGCTAACTTGAGAAGAGTGGAGTTAGATCAAGCCTTAAATCCACATTGCCAAGGGCACAGTGGCCCATAGCGGGCTGGATCAGACCTAAAGAAATTTATCTGAGCAATGTCAGATCCCTTATCACCAAATCTTCACCAAAACAATGAGTTTCTTTTCTCTATCCTCCTCCTCTCTAAAATCTATTCTCAAGATGTGGTGCTGTGAGATGTGATGCAACATGTACATTGTGAAGCTCAGTAAAGCTTCAGTTCTCCCCAGAAGCAGATGGCTTTGGCTCACTTGTGCATCTTAGACAGGAACATGTTAGGTTCTGCCTGGACACAGATCCTTGAAAGTATTCTGCAAATTTATAAAAGCTTTGGAAAGCTACTTCCTATTGACTTTTGAAATCAGTTTCAAACTCTTTTAGGTTTATTTCTATCAAATTTCAGAACACAAGGGGAAGTTGCTCTTAGATGCAATGAAGAAAGATAAAAACTTGTCAACATTCCAGAGAAAACAGAGCCTAATTGTTGTTGGAAAATATCGTCTGCATACTCTGAGCCATCATGAAATACTAATCGAGTCATGTGACTTCAAATGAACTTTTTTTTTAAACCCACGTAAAATACCTCTTTTAGTATATCATATGATACTACAGGCTTCAACTACATTATCCCCATTTTCAGTGGGGCATGTAGTGATTTTAAAGCTCAGTATAGCTTTATACATGTTGATAACTAACAAATCTACATAACATTAAAGTAAAAATATTATTTGGAACATTTTCAAACTTTGGCTTATAAATTTTCATGTATCTGAGGAAAATATTTGTATCTTTTTAGAAAAAAGAAAATGACTACAAACATTTATCCATTGAAAAACTTGTATTGACTGGTCACAGGAATTAATATAAATACATTAATCCAACTTACTAGAATTGCTTTAATCAAAATATTTGGATTTAAAATATATTAAGCTTTTTCATCTGTTGTTAAAATATAATGTTTAATATTCTTATTACTACAATAAGAACTTAATGATATCAAGTAAGTCTTCATTCTTTAGGACTTTCTCTACTGATACGGGGTACTTAGAATATTGCTTTGATAATAAATCCAAGGTAAAAGTCAAAGAGATATAGAAGAGACTATTCTGAAGTGATTATTCATTAAAGTGACAAGTGTGCATGTGAAAAAAAAACACAGCTCAACTCTTGTCTCAAAACCTTTTAGGAAGTAACAAATTTCTAGAAATTAAGGAACACATCACTCTAGTGGTTCTCTAATTTAAAAATTAAAAGATCATACATGTATTGTAGTGAAAAACATGCCATATAGTCAAATTATATTTGAAAAAAAGGAAAGAAAGCAGCCATCAATGGAAAATGCATTTATCTAACAACTATACAATTCTTTAGGAATCTCAAGAAGTACACGAAAGCTGACTTGTATCTTTGCCTAGCAGTGGACCATACAAGAATATTCTTTTGAAATAACAGAAATACTGAGAAGGTGGAAGACTAATAACTTTTAAAACTGTTTTTTAGATTTTTCAAAGCTAAAGTTAGTAGACTACTCAACACAATTTTAAATATGAAAAATAATCCTGTAAATTTTTGACAGAAAATCTGAACCTAAGAATCCCAAATATTTCCCTTCTTGTAGTAAAACATCCACACTAGAATTTTCCATTTTCATTTTCTAATTTTTCAGTTGTTAAATTAGTTTTATATGAAATATGGGCACTTTAAAGAGAAAGTCAACAAGTCACTTACCAGATGCCTGTCTTGAGGAACTGGAGGTCCAGATTTTGTTTCTACAGAAATTGATTACTGGAAATTTCCCTCCATATATTATTTATCAAACAAGAAGATCCATCTAAGCATTAGGAAGGCAACCGTTGATGTCTGTAGAGCTGTATGAGGTTAATGATTAGCTGTAGAAAGTCTATTATTGGTTTAAGTATTAAATTCTTAAGTAAGGCTTTTTGTTGTTACATGTGGTGGTAGATAGATAGAAACAAAGAGCCCATGGAAATCTCCTAAGCCTGGCATCCAGAATTAACTGCTATCCAATAATTATGTGTAGTAAAATAGAAGCCCTTTACTTTTACTTTTCCTTCTGATTCCAAGCCACACAAAACAGCCCCACGCTGTTTCATGGTTCCCGTGCTTTCATTAGTAATCCTCACTTAAAGGTGCTTTATCCTTACCTCTAGAACTGCATGGGCAAGTTAGACCAGCAAGAACATGTTCCCTGCGTAGGAGAAGGGAAAAAAGGATGTGAAGCCCAGGAAAGCTGTAATGTATTCTTTTCCTTAAATGATGCCTGTACTATCCAGAGGCAGATCCATATATCACTTTTTTAAGCTGCCTGCTAATAGTGGTGACTGTGGTAAAAGACTCTGTTTCAAAATAGAAAAAAACTGGTTTGAAACTCTTGCCATTTTCCATATGATCAAAATATTATCTATGACATGGTTCTTTTTGTTTCTAGGTCTTTATGTCGTGCTGCTGACAAAGGGCAAAGTTATTTAAATCTGTGAATTTATCAATCTGTACAAAAATGGAATTTGAAGTTGAAACCTCTCATTCAAGAAAGTATAAAGATGTATTATTATCCTCTGTGAACATCCCAGTTCTCTGACTCTAGTGGAAAAATCTTAAGATTTTATCTTGTAGTCTGCTTCAGGGAAGAAACTGAGAAACAACCTGAATGTCACACTGCTATGGAATTATAGGAAATCAAAACAACTGGAGACAATTAGATACTTTTCACAGATTAGTCTGAAAAACAGGGGAAAATATTTCTAGTTTGTCTTCCCCCAGGCTTTGCAGCTAGAAAATGATCCTCAGCCTCTTATCATGTCTTCAGTTATGTCCCTTGAAAGAGGTTGGAGATTTATGTTCTAGAAAAATAACAATTTAGGGATTCAAGGTTTAGCTTCACTAGATGCTGCTGAGGAAAATGTGTCATTAATGAAAAGAAGGGAATTAAGTGATGAGACCCTTCAAGTTAGTTTGATAAGAAGGATGCAGCCAATTTAATTTGATCTCATAGGAAAGACCCAGGGAAATAATCAACTTAACTTCATTCTCCTTCTCTCAGATCTCCTGTCAAATAGAAACCAGAGAGCCCAGCATCTTGTTGCTGTGATCCATACGCATCAGCCTCGTAGGGCAGAAAACAGGATGAAATCTGGAGGGATAAACTAAAGATATCCCACATAGTAAACTTGCCCCACTTTTCAGAGGGTCTACTTTCCCAAACTCTAATTATTATTTGTCTAAAAAGCATTGTCAATTTGATTTCTGAAATAATATTTTAAATATTTTTTTCTGTAGGGACACATTTCATAAATAAATTTTGTTTAGGAATAAATTTTACTAATTTGCAGAACATTGTGCATGTGTATATATATATACACATATATACATATGTATATATGTATCATATACATATGATATATACATATCATATATATACATATACATATATATATGACTATGTGTAACCAATGTGTGATTATACACAAAACATAAACAAACATAAATCATGATTGAAATAAATGTAAAGACATGCTTTAGTCTAAAGATAAATTATATAAAGCATGAGACTATAAGCGTTTGAGGAATGGTGGTAACACATCAGTGGATTTCATCCTACCCTACCCTCTTGGACAAGACTGAAACTTATGGCAAGATATTTCAAAGTTTAAATCTCTGGTTTCTTATAGCTGTGTTAGTGTGTATGTAGTACGTTCTCTGGATGATCTTTAAGGTATGGAGCAAGGTATGGTATAATAAGTTATGGTATGGTAAGGTATGGTATAGTAAAGGATGGTGTTGGGAATTTCACAGGCCTTTATGTGATGAACTCAGCATTTTGTGATGAATTTAGCATTTTCACCAGAAGAAAATGAATAACTGACTGAGCTTCAGTGTGGCAGGGGGTTAAGAGCAAAACTGGGAAATGCTTGAACTCTTCATTGTGAAATTCTTCCTGTAGGATATAAAATCAATGTCAACAGTTTTGGTAAGAAAAGGTTGAAAAAGGTGAAAGAAGACCATGGGAGTTGATTATATTAATGTGGGCAAATATTCACTATCCTCCACTTTACCTATGAAAGGAGTATATTTTCGTGCCCAACAACTTTGGATTTAGGCCATGATCTCTTTGACCAATTAAATGTGAGAAGTAAGAACGTGCCATCGATGCTATGAGAAGCATTGCATTTTACCATGGATCTCTTGTTTTTTGTCTACCGTGCAAATGAACATGTCTCATAAAAGGGCTGCTGCTTCAGCCCGAGACCCAAAATGAAAAATATATGTGTCAGAATCTTAGCCTGTCTAAAGTCTGGAACCATGGCAGACTAAAAGCAACATGAACAAGGAATAACCCTTTGTTGTAGTTAACAAGAAGTTTGAGATTATTACATTTCTTTAGTAAAGCTAACTAATAGAATCTCTTGACCGAACTTCCCTAAATAGTTGCTAAGTTGGAGACTAGTTTAATATTTTTCCTATGAGTAGTTGCTCTAAAATATCTGCAATAAATATGCTCATTCACTATATCATAATAAAGGGACTAACCAAGAAGATCTAACAATTGTAAATATATATGCCTCCAACTTGGGAGCACCCAAATATATAAGACAATTAACAAATAAAAAGGAACTCATTGATAACAATACAATCATAGTAAGGGACTTTAACGCCCCACTTACATCAATGGACAAATCATCTAAGCAGAAAATCAACAAGGAAACAATGGTTTTGAATAACACACTGGACCAGATGTACTTAACAGATATATTGAGAACATTTCATCCTAAAGGAGCAGAATACACATTCTTTCCAAGTGCACGGAGGACACTCTCCAGAATAGATCACATATTAGGTTACAAATCAGGCCTCAACAAGTACAAAAGATTAAGATCATACCATCCATCTTTTCTGACCACAATGCTATGGAACTTGAAGTCAACCACAAGAAAAAATTTGGAAAGATCACAAATACATGGAAGTTAAAGAACAGGTTACTAAAGAATGAATGGCTCAAACTAGAAATTGAAGAATAAATAACAAAAATAGATAGAAGCACATGAAAATGAAAACATGCCAATCCAAAATCTTTGAGATTCAGGAAAAGGGGTCATAGGAGGGAAGTGTATAGCAATTCAGGCCAACCTCAAGAAGCAAGAAGAGGCTCAAGTATACAATCTACCCTTACACCTAAAAGAGCTAGGAAAGGAACATAAAGCCAGCAGAAGAAAGGAAATAATAAAGATTAGAGCAGAAATAAATTACATAGAAACTAAAAAAGAGAAAAACATATCAAAGAAACTAGGAGATGATTCTTTGAAAAAAAATTAATAAAATTGAAACCACTAGCCAGACTGATCAAAGAGAGAGACAGAGAAAGAGGGAAAGAGAAAGGACCCAAATAAATAAAATCACAAATGAGAGAGAAGAAATAACAACCAACAACAGAGAAACACAAGCAATTATAAGAGAATATATGAAAAACTCTATGCCAACAAATCAGACAGTCTGGAGGAAATGGATAAATTCCTAGAAACATGTAAACTACCAAAACTGAAACAGGAAGAAATAGAAAACTTGAAAAGACACAATATGCAAAGAAATTAAATCATATCTGATAAAGGGTTAGTATCCAAAATATATAAAGAACTTATAAAACTGAACAGCCAAAAAACAAATAATCCAGTTAAAAATTAGGAGAAGACATGAATAGATATCTTTCCAAAGAAGACATACAGATGGCTAAAAGGCACATGAAAAGATGCTCAACATTACTCATCATCGGGAAATACAAATCAAAACTACAATGAGATATCACCTCACACCAGTCAGAATGGCTAAAATTAACAACACAGGGATCAACAGTGGTTGGCAAGGATGCAGAGAAAGGAGAACTTTCTTACACTGTTGGTGGGAATGCAAACTGGTGGAGCCACTCTTGAAAACAATATGGAGATTCCTCAAAAAGTTAAAAATAAAACTACACTATGATACAGCAATTGCACTACTATGTATTTATCCAAAGGATACAAAAATACTGATTTGAAGGGATACATGCACCCCGATGTTTATAGCAGCATTATCAATAATAGCCAAACTATGGAAAGAGTCAAATGGGTAAGAAGCGATAGATAGATATAGATATAGATATAGATATAGATATAGATATAGATATAGATGAATGATATATATGATATATATGAATGATGGGATATTACACAACCATTAAACAGAATGAAATCTTGCCATTTGCAATGTTGTGGATGGAGCTAGCGAGTATTAGGTTAAGTGAAATAAATCAGTCAGAGAAAGACAAATACCCTATGATTTCACTCATATGTGGAATTTAAGAAACAAAACAGATGAACATGGAGTGGAGGGGAAAGAGAGGCTAACCAGAACACAGACTCTTAACTGTAGAAAACGAACTGAGGGTTACTGGAGGGGAGGTGGGTGGGGAGATGGGTTAAATGGGTGATGGGTATTAAGAAGGGCATTTGTGAGGAGCACTGGGTGTTTGTTGTATGTAAGTGATGAATCACCAAATTCTACACCTGTAACTAATATTATACTATATTTTAACTAACTGGAATTTAAATAAAAACTTGGGAAAAAAGAAAAATAAACAAATCTGGACAACTTTGGTTTTGATATTCGGAGATTTGGACAAAAGTACTAAATAATTCAATTAAAATTAATGTTCAATGGTTTCATGAGTTGACATAAATGAAAAAAATAGCATTTTCATTGGTAAATGAGTAAGGAATTTCTTTTTCTTTTTTTTTTGAAATTTCTTTTTTTTTTTACTTCTTCTGATAACAGATATACCTATGTACTTGGATAGACATTATTCATTCATCAAATACGCATATAGTATGAATACTATAGTGAATAAGTTTCCTTTCTATGCCCTTTGTTTTGATCAGTGAATAACACAAACTCCCTGTCTTCATGGAGTTTAACTTGATTTGGATTAGAGAGAGACAAAATAAATGTTATCCTTGGTTGCTTGGTCAAGCTGGAGTCTTAATTTTACCATTTTGCGATAATTATATCTCTTTCTTTTACCATTTTACCATTTCTCTTTCTTTGTAATTGATTAGTATTCTCTAGAGAGATACACCTAGTATTTGCAATATCCTGTTCCACACTGGGTTAGTTACATATTGTAGTGTAACAAATTACCCTAAAATACAGTGGCTTAAAACAACAAACATTTATTATCTTGCACAGTTTCTGAAGGTTAGGAAATGACTTAGCAGTATGGTTCTGTCTTAGAGCTCTCACAAGGTTATAGTCAAAATGTTGGTGCTCCAATAATCTAAAAGCTTGATTTGGACTCAAAAATTCAATTTTAAGATGCTTGACGTACATCGTTGACAAGAAGCCTCAGCCCCATTCTAGTCAATGACAGATGATCTCATTTATTTGCCATGGAGGGTCTGTCTACAGAGCTAAGTATACTTATGACATGGCAGCTTTATTTTTTTGATTTCCAGATGTTAAAGGGATAATTTTTTAGTTGAAGTAAAATTGACATATAACATTATATTAATTTCAAGTATACAACATAATGATTTGATATTTGTATATATTGCAAAAATCACTGCAATAAGTCTACTTAACATCTGTCACCATACATAGGTACAAAATTCTTTCTTGTGATAAGGATTTTTTTTAAAGATTTTATTTATTTATTTGACAGAGAGAGAGAGATCACAAGTAGGCAAAGAGGCAAGCAGAGAGAGAGGGGGAAGCAGACTCCCTGCTGAGCAGAGAGCCCAATGCAGGGCTCGATCCCAGGACCCTGAGATCATGACATGAGCCAAAGGCAGAGGTTTTAATTCACTGAGCCACCCAGGCGCCCCTTGTGATGAGAATTTTTAAGATGTACTCTCTTAGCAACTTTCAAATATGCAGTACAGTATTATTAACTATAGTCACCATGTTGTATATTACATCCCAATTTATTTTATAACTAGGTTTATAGTTATTTTATAGCTTATTTTATAACTTTATTTTTATAACTAGTTATTCAATAACTAGTTTATTTTATAACTTTTTAACTAGGACTTTGTACCTTTTGACTGCCTTCACCCATTTTGCTCACCCCTAGCTCTGCCTCTAATAACCACCAATCTGTTCTCTGTATCTATGACCTTGTGGGTTTTTTGTTGGTTTTTTGAGGGTTTTTTGTTTGTTCGTTTGTTTGTTTTTAGGTTTCACATATAAGTGAGATCATATGGTATTTGTCTTTCTCTGTCTGATTTGTTTCACTCAGCATAATACCCTCAAATTTCATTCATGTCACAAATGGCAAAATTTCATTTTTTATAGATAAATAATACTACATTATATATATGTGTGTGTATATATATAAAGAATTTTTAAAAAGAAATTCCTTACTCATATGTGATTTTATATATATATAAAATCTCCACATTTTCTTTATCCATTCATCCACTCATCCATCCATGAACACTTAGCTCATTTTCATAGCTTGGTTATTAAAAATAATGCTGCAACAAACATGGGTGTGTAGATATCTTTTTGAGTTTGTGTTTTTATTTTCTTTAAATAAATACCCAAAAGTAAATTTGCTGGATCATATGGTAGTTCTATTTTTAATTTTTTAGGAAACTCCATACCATTTTACATAATGGTTGCACCAATTTACATCCCACAACTATGTATAAGGGTTCCCTTTACTCCCCATACTCCAGCAATACTTGCTATTTCTTGGTCTTTTTGATAAAAGCTATTCAAACAAATGAGAGGTGATATCTCATTGTGGTTTTGATTTGCATTTTGCTGATGATTAGTAAGTACCACTGTTAGCCATGTGTATGTGTTCATTGGAAAAATGTCTATTCAGATGCTATGTCCATTTATATACTCAGACTTAGAAATAAATAAGTATATACGTATTTATACAAATGCATATGTGTGTATGAATATATATGTTCTTTGTATTTGTGAATGCTTAGTAAAATAATTTAATAAAACATTCAGAAAAAGACACAGTAGGAGAAGAGTAAAGTGAAAAACTGGATACAGTAGTTATAGACAATTCTCAAATGCTTCCAATGTAAAGAAGAAAGAAAAATGTAGGACTGTCTGGAGGACATTTGATGCAAATATTTGTTTTGTTTTAAATTGTAAGATATTCAAACATTTTTGCTGATGAGAACTGATCATGTAAGAAGAGAAAATAATGAGGATACAGAGAGAAATATCAATTGCTAGAGTAGATGACAGTTGAAGAATTCAGTACACAAGCAGAGAGGTTGGCATTACTCGGAACCCAAGGGTGGTTCATCCGCAGTAAAGGAAAATTCAGATTTTAAGGAAAGAGACATATTTGTTGTTGATGGTGGAGGAGCTATTTTTTTTTTATTTGCAATTAAAAGGAATAGCAAAAATCCTTATAGTACCTTTTCTAATCCCAGTACTTGTATTTTTTAAAATGTGATATTTAATTTTGGTACAGATTAACTCTAAAGATTTTAACTTCCAACACTTGTCTTAATATAGTTGTATACTTAATATAAGCTAAAAGACACTTGCTTCTAGCAATGCGGTTATGTAGATATTTTGAAAGACAGTCAACAAAGAGCAAGTAAGTTATGGATAAAATATACCATTTGATACATTCCTAGGCTTTCTGAAAATGGAAGGTGTCTCTACACTTCTAAAAATGGAAGAAAGAAAAAATGTTATCTAGAGGAGAAGCAGGCAAATTACAGCCTTCAGATCAAATCTACATTTCCATTTGTTTTTGTAAATAAATTTTATTTTAACAAAGTGACACACTTACTCATTTATGTGTTGTTGTCTATGGCTGCCTTCAAGCTACAATGATGGAGTTGAATAGTTGCACTGATGACCATATAGCCTGCAAGTTGGAAATATTTACTATCTGTACTTTCACAGAAAAAAAAAAATGAAAAAAAAAAAAAAACAACACACAAGACTTGCAAGAATGAAAGAACTCCAAAGAGTTTCTGTGTGTTCAGCATCCATTTCCCTCTATTATTAACCTCTTATACTTCAATGGTACATTCAATACGTACTAATGAATCAAAGTTGATACATTATTATTTACTAAAGGCCATTCTTTATTAGAATTTTATAAATGTTAGTTGAATTCCTTTTCTTGTCCCAGGATCACATCTAGGGTACCACGTTATATTTAGGCGTCATGTGTCTTTAGACTTTTCTTTTTTTTTTTTTTTAAGATTTTATTTATTTATTATTTATTTACTTGACAGAGACAGAGAGATCACAAGTAGGCAGAGAGGCAGGCGGGGGGGGGGGAAGCAGGCTCGCCACTGAGCAGAGAGCCCAACTGCTCTCAACCAACAGGTCCCCCCAGGACCCTGAGATCATGACCCGAGCCGAAGTCAGAGGCTTTAACCCACTGAGCCACCCAGGTGCCCTTCTTTAGACTTTTCTTGACTATGACAAGATTCTCAGATTTTCTCTGATCTTAATGACCTTGATAAAACTGAAGAGTCTTGGTCAGGTATTTTTTGTATTGTTCTTCCTTCAATTTGGTTTTATCTGATTTTTTTAAAGATTTTTCTTATTTATTTGTCAGACAGAGAGAGAGGTTCAGAGAGAGAGATAGAGAGCATAAGCAGGGGGATCAGCAGGCAGAGGGAGAAGCAGGCTCCCTGCTAAGCAGGGAGCCTGATGCAGGACTTGATCCCAGGATACTGGGATCATGACTTGAGTCAAAGGCAGATGCTAACTGACTGAGCCATCCAGGCATCCCTATCTGTTTTTTCTATGGTTATACAATGGTTATAGGTTTTGGGGGGAAAGATCAGCAAGGTTAGGGACATTTTCATCATATACCAGAGGTATTTTCTATGAATATGTCTTATCATTGAAGATGTTAACCTTGATCAACTAGCTGAGCTAGTATTTGCCAGGTTTCTCCACTATAAAGTTACTCTTCCCTCCCCACTCTAGCCTTCATCCTTTCCATACTTTTTGAAGTCACTATTGAATCCTACACTTAAGGGATGAAATGGGGAGTTATACATAGCTAGAATTCTTCTGTATGGGATATTTATGTATGTTCCCACACATGATTATTTATTCAATTAATTTATATCAGCATGGATTTGTGGATATTTATTTTTACATATCTATATTTTATACATATACATATCTGGGTTTTAATCTAGTACTATTTTATTCATTTTGTTGCCTAGATTGAATTCTCAGGTGTTTTAGTCATATAAAGGAACTCTATGGCATGGTTCAAGTTATGTGCAGTTACAACTGTCCTAAATAAATGCTTACTAAGGACTCTCTGGTCTTAACATGGTACCAGTCAGTCAGTCAACAAGCATTAGTATTTCTCAATACCTAGCACTTGTCCTGAAGGCATTGTTCTAGAGATTTAATTATTGGAAACCTTAAACACTAAGGTAACCAGAAATTTCTAACTTTCCTGGAACCGCAGAACCAAAGCTACAGTGGTTAGCCCTGTGATACCACCACATGATACTGTCCAAGGCTCTCAGTTGTCTCCAGCTCACACAGATGTTAAGCCCAGCTCAGGGAAGATGACAAAGAATCTCAGAGATTTCGAAGTTCCTATCTGAATTTTAAACTAGATCCTAGTCTCTTTCTTTCTCCAAAAAAGTTACAAAGGTTTCTGGACAAGCTATGGGGAAATATGATTGATCTAACTTTCAGTCAGGCCAATTTGGAATACACTGGTTCATTAAAGAACTAAAGTCAGAGAGATATATGAGTTTATTCTTGTTTAGTTATATGTTAGGCAACAACCACTGTCAGTTTTACAAACTACAAAATTAAAAATCTTCTATTATTATAAACTATAATGTTAAATGAAAAAAAATCATGAGAACATGGGTATTTAAAAAAAAATTAAAAAATTCTTCCCTTCAGAGATTGAAATTCTACTTCTCATCCCACCCCAAATCTTAATTGTTTTTCAGACTTTCTAATTTTTGCATAATGTGTAACTATGTTACACATTTTTTAAAAATAGCTCTGATTCTGAAAAATCATAATTACTGAACAGTGCTGAGAAACCCCTAGACTTTTCTCCAACGTGTAAGAATACAAATCATACCAATTTATCCCTAGATTTGACTTTTTAGCTTAGTAATTAAAGATATGATATTCTACAAAAGGCACATGGTGAATTTTTCATGATTTTGTGTGTCTTCTGATTTAGAGAAAGGAAGCATTGAGTGTTATAATAAACATAGCATAGAAAAGAAAATCACCAATAAAATACAGAAAAATAAGAGACATAAGCCAAAACAACATTGCTTAAATAGAAAATAATAATTATTCTTCTCTTACTTTTGTTTTTTTTTTTGTTTTACTAGCAAATATCATATTTTTTAATACTTTAGTTTACAGAGCTTACATTTGATACATTGTATATAGGACAGAAAGAACTCTAGAGCATAAATGTTTCAGATTAGCGGAAGACATTCAAGCATAAATAGTACTCCTTGGGATTATTTATATACATCTGGAAATCAGTTCTGTTCTGCCCAAACTTTATATTAGACTAAGGTAAATTCCAAAGTAAGCAATTTTGCAGAAAATGAAAGAAAATCAAGAAGGAAATAGCAGGTATAGTTATGCCTCCAAATGTATTTATTCTTTAGTTTTTTCTCCCAAGGTCTTCAAAGTCCATGCACAGTTATAAATATACATATTTATGCATATATGTATATATAAATATATTCATATACTAAATGTACTACTAAATGGAAAAAAGTAATCACAAAAATAAAGAATTTGGAATGCTTTGTTATTTTAAATGAGACTCTGACAATTCAAACTATATGTGTGTTCCTACATCATACACATAGATCATAGATTTGTAATAATTTATAGATTATAAATTTGTGTAATATTTATAAAAAAGAAGAAAAGAAAGCAAAAAGATCATAGCAGGAGAAAAAAGTCTTTTTATACGAACATCTCAATAATTATGTGAATCTGATCATGATCCTTCATATGACTTTTTTACCAATCTAATTTTTTTTTAGAGAGAAAGCCAGCATGAGTGGGGGGAGGGGCAAAGGAAGAAGGAGAGAGGCTCTTAAGCAGGTTCCACACTCATCACAGACCTCCATGTGGGGCTTGATCTGACAACCCTGAGATCACGACCTGCGCCAAAATCAAGAGTCGGACACTTAACTAACTGGGCCACCCAGGTGCCCCTCTACCAAGCTAAACTGAAAAAAGTGAAGCATGATGAGAAGGAAGCTTTAATCTCAGGTATATTAAGAAACCCTTCTTAGATCTCAGTTCTTAACTTCAGTGTAGATCCCTTCATTTGCTGCTCATAATGTATATCAAATTTCTCCTTCAGGGCTACTGTAAAGTGATTCTTCCAGTCTCCTGCAATCCCTGTAGCAAAAGAGAAAACAGTAAATATTATGTTTTCCAGCCAGAATCATGAAGTTTTCTAATATTCATTACTTTAACACCTAATCAAATTTTATTCTTATAATCTTCAATTATAAAAATAAAATGTATACCATAGTGTGTGTGTATATATATACACACATATGTATATTTGAGCGTGCAAAGAAAGATGTGTCCTGATTGTTAACAAATAAAAAAACCCAGCAAATTTCTTTCTCTGACCCTTTCCTCTTATGCTACTTTACTTAATTTTTCTTCTCCAATTTCCCCTGAAATGTTGGAGTTTCTAAGATGAGATCCATGTTTTTTTGTTTTTGTTTTTTAAAGATTTTTTATTTATTTATTGACAGAGAGAGAGAGATCACAAGTAGGCAGAGAGGCAGGCAGAGAGGGGGGGGGGGGAAGCAGGCTCCCTACTGAGCAGAGAGCCCAATGCGGGGCTCGATCCCAGGACCCTGAAATCATGACCTGAGCCGAAGGCAGAGGCTTTAGCCCACTGAGCCACCCAGGCGCCCCAGAGATCCATGTTTTGTCACATTTCCAAGATATTAAATATCATCTTCATACTAACACTTAAATCCAGGCTTATGTCTCTATAGCCAATTGCCACCTGGATTCCATACAAGTATCTCAAATTCAACTCGTTCAAAAATTAAATCCATTTTCTTCTCCACCAAATTGTGGGTTTTTGTGTGTACTTTTCCATAACCTGATTAATGGCAGGACCAGGTATCCAAAGCATAAATTTGGAAGTTGTCCCTCAACCACAATATCTATTTTTATACTCATATTCAGGCTTTCTTCATATCCATTTCTTCCATTCCATTTTTGCTGCCACTGACAGGTAAGCTTCTCAGCATCTCCCACCTTGTGTTATTGCAAGACTAGCAGGTCCTTTTCTTTTGCATTCCAACACATCCAACCTGCCCCCGGCAGAAGGAGTATCTTAAGTTAGTAGTTCCCTTGCACCCTTAGTTAAAGGAGCTCTAAACTTTCCCAGCAAAATAATCCCAAAAGACAGAAAATGTGTGTCTTGAGAATTGGGAAGGGTCTATGGGTATAGCACTAAGCAGCCCTTTACAAGCATGACAACTATTTTAAGTCCATTAAGTTATCTTAAAAATACATGTAGACCTTATGAAAAAGAAGACTGAGATCATTTGAGAACTAAACAATTAAAATATAACCCGTATGTTAACCCTCTTTTGGAGGCTTTCTGTGGGTGTCAGTAGCAGGTTTGTTATTCTTATTATCTTAAAAATTCCTGACCCTGTCACTGAAAGTTCAGCTCAAAGGGCAAGATTTTCTTTACTCTGTTTCTGCTTCACATATCGGTAGACCAACGCCCCAATAGTCTACATATTCTACATGCCTTTGGATTTATAAATTGATCACAACTCCTCAGGTCATTCTTCCTCCCAGTAGAATGTCACCTCATTGAATTTTGATATTTTGCCAAACAAGGCTATATTTGGCAGTAAGTGCTTTGAAACTTAATCTTTCCAAACAGCTTTAATGAGGTTAACTGATCTACAAAGAACTGTACATATTTGTACAGTTTGATGAGTTTGGTTATTTGCCACTTGGTCAAGGAAAAGATAATTGTTCTAGGCTTGTTTCCTCATCTCAAAGTGAGATAATTATAGAAGTTTTCTTTTGAGTGTCTTATTTGAATTGGAAGAGAATTAGAATTTTAAAATTTTATACATTTATATAACATACATGGTGCAGCACCAAGGCACACAGGCTTCATAATGACAGTTAGTAGTGTGTGGTATTAGTGCTGATAGTGAGGCTTGGGTGGTTGTTGGCCATTCTTAATATGCTCCGTATACTAAATAATCAGCAAGTAGTAGCAATTTAGTAGTAGTAGTAGTAGTAGTAGTAGTAGTAACACTACCATTTTAATGCCTCTACAGAACTGGTAACTCAGGAAAAAGATTGCTCAAATGTGTAACAGCTCTGAAGAAAACAAGCTGGGTCCACAGGCAAGAATAGACTTCAATAGGTGTTTGCCTATTAACTATTTCAACTTGTGACTTCCTATAGCAATTGAGGCAAATTATATGACTCTCTCACCCTTTCTCATGAAGGGAGAAATTTTTTGGTTCATGACTTCATCTGGTAGTGTTGTATAATTGGTAGATGGATTGTTCTTCATCTCCTGGAATGAAGTATGTTGTACAATCTTGTCCACAAGCTCCTCTGATGGCTGCCTTCCCAGAAATTGTATCACTTTTATCACCTCCTTTCTGATATCCTAGGAAGAAAAAATACTTTGAAGACTCAGTTACTAAAGTTAAATTCATTACTATTTGGATTAAATGAGAGAGAGAAAGAGAGAGAGGAAATCTTCCCCTTTTTGTCCCCACTGGTGTTGGAATTAGGCTTCTAATAAAGAGAAACGCTTCTTAGAAAAGTGGTATTTTTTTAACTTCTCTAAGCATAATTTTCCTTATTCATAAAATGGACATAAAACTTGCTTCAAAGATTGTTAGATACTAAATGAGATGATTCTGATAAATTATTTATTGTAGTCTTTGATGCTTAGTACATGCTCAATAACTGTTATCTATGAATATGAATATACCCTCTCAAAGACTAGAGTCCCCTAGTGAAAGATTAAGTTTGGGCCTGAAAATATGTAGATAGTTTTCCTTTTTTCTTCTAATTTATTGGTGTACATAGCAAGAAACAAAGTAGCCAAAAAAGATTAAGAAAAGGTATAAAAACTCAAATACTCAACATGGAACATCAGAGGTATATGAACCATAGCTCAAGCATCCCCATCCCTACATCGCTTCTACAGTGTGCCCTATTATCCAGCTCAATCACTCAATACAAATATTCACAATACCAACTATAATGCTTATTTTGGCGTATACTTCCCTTTACAAAGAATGTTATTCTCAAATTCTCTGTCTACAAATTACAACTTGCCTGTCCAACTTCAGCTTAAGCATTACCTTCTTTGGCATGATTTCCTTAACTATTTCAATTTGCGTGAGATGACCCTATTTTTGCTCCTGTAAATTCCCATATAAGTCTTTATTCTCATAATTGTATTTACTTGTCTGTTTGCTGTTTTGCTTTATTTTACGAACTCAAGTTCTTTCAAATTTTGAGATTTGGGTTTCTATATATTCATTCACAGAAGAGTTTTATTTATTAGCTTTCATCTATGCTAAAGTATCTGGATTATTATAACTTTTGGAGGTAGCTGCATCATCTATTTAAAGACAGATTTTTGTATCTACAGTGTTGTCAAATGCTAATATTTTAGAAATTACTAAGTGGCCCATATGTTTTCTTTTCTAAAGTGTTTATTTTAACAATATAAAGTGTTATATTAGTCTTAGGTGTACAATAGCCCATATGTTTTCAATTTCTCACCTCCTTCATGTCTTCATAGAAAAGAAATAGCACACGTGGATTATTTCTCTTTTCCCACCAAGATTTTGCATGTTTATACCAGGAGCCATATGGGACTAAAGTTAGAGATAAAAACAATGTAAGGGCATAGTATCATCTTTATACAGCTTGAAAATGAGTATTCAAACAACAGTAGCAACAAATAAATATAAATAAATTATCATGGAATGAAAACAAGAGATCAGTCACAATCTTTTTTTTTAAGATTTTATTTATTTATTTGAGAGAGAGAGGGAAAGCGAGCACTAGAGAGAGAGAGAGAAAGAGAGCATACCAGCGGGAAGAGAGGCTGAGGGAGAGGGAGAAGCAGACTCCCCACTGAGCAGGGAGGTGATGCAGGACTGGATCCTAGAGCCCTGAGATCATGACCTGAGCTGAAGGCAGACACTTAACCAACTGAGCCACTCAGGGGCCCCGTTGTCACACATCTTAAGGAAATTTCTCTGCAGCAAGAGAGGCAAAGTATGTTGAGTAATTTGTGTACAGAAACATATTCTAAACTTTCATCATTATGACATGGTTTATGACACAGAAAAAATGAAGGAAATCTCCCTCCCACTAACTTGATTCAGAGCTCATAAGAGGATTTTTGAAGTGTGTGTGTGTGTGTGTGTGTGTGTGTGTGTGTGTGTGTAAAATCAAGCTGTCAGTGAAGAGAGTGGAGCAAGTGGAACTATTAATGATCTTATAATCTGAACTCAGTCTAGGTCTGAAATTTACCATTTACAAACTCTTTGGCAACTAAAGCCAGTAACTATATAATTTTTTATTATAGTACTTGTAGTTTATATAGTAGGGGTGGTTTGTTAGGGACCCTTACTTAGTTCTATTCTCATTTCAAAAAAGTTAGAAGATTTTCAAGATGATATGATATACTGAAATGCTGTCTCTCTCTCTCTCTCTCTTCCCTTATCTTGTCTCATGCATATCCCAGTGTTTTACCCAATAAAAAGCTGACAGAATAATATAATGTTGTCTGAGTCAAAGTATTCTGCTTTGCATTGTCATTGCCTACCACTTCTGTTCTTTGACTCTAGTCACAATTGCTCCTAACAGAAAAAGTTATATAATGATATTTATGGTGCCTCATTCATCCATTTTGCAGAAGAATAACACTATCTTTCTCTACCTTGCAATGGGGGTTTTGATGATCTTGAGGTATTTGTTTAATTCATGATGCTTTAGCATAATCTTTTCTAAAATGCAACAAACATAAAGTATATATGTTCTACTTTTATTAAGTCAGTATTATCTTCTATGGCTATAAAGATGATATTATTATTATTTTTCTTGCAATTATTACAGGATCAGAATGGCCTTCTTTAGATAATACTGGACTCTGCTGAACCCTTTCTTCCACAACTTTAAATGGTTGCTGTAGTCTGGAGTTAAAGAAAAAGGTAAAATTTCCCAGAATTTCAGCTCAAGAAACCCTTGTAGTGTTCCAAGAAATCTAGCTGAAACATTCAGACTGTACCCTGGTGGAAAGAATAAGAACTTTGTAGATATTCAGACTTCTTTGTGAATTCTGACCCCACAAAACACTTGAAATTTTCCTTGGAAACAAATGGGCATTCTCTCTTCTCTATTTCCTAGCCCCTTATTCAGTAGAGTTGTAATGCTGTGAAATACTTTTCTAATAAAAAGAAATGAGAGAAAATTGGACCCTGAATCTCAGTTGTAGAGAGGAAAATCTGTAACCTCCAACCTCCAAACAAACTTTTATATATTTATTTTTAGGCGCTGGAGTGTCCAAATTCTGCAATTTGCCATCCAGATCTGGAAACCCTACGCTTGCTCCAGAGTTCAAAATCTTCTAGAATTTCTGTGTTTTATTTAAGGATCAGAGAAGATAACAGACTAGAACAAGACAAAAAAAACCTTTTGTTCAAAGATGTCATTTGTCTTGTATCATTTACCTCAAAAGAGTTGAGAGTAAAGAAACTCCTCTTACCTTGTCCTTCCATGAATTTTTCCACAAACTCTTGAAAAGATCCAGGATCTGGATGACCAGCTACCATTCGAAAGAAATAATAATAAGAAACAGCCACATCTTTGGCATTCCGGCAAAGATAGATAGTCTAAAAGGGTGAAATTATATATGACATCATTTAATTTTTTTCAAACATAGTCTCATCAAGATGTAAAAAGAAAACATTTATATTTTCAACTACAAATATAATACACATTCATTGTAGAAAGTGTATAAAATACATGAAATTATAAAGAAGAAAAATTCTTCAGTAACCTGAAATGATAGCATCTTTTGTACAGTTGTTCAGGGCTAGTTCTCGCCTTTCATTTTTCATGCCATTTACACATATAATAACTTATTTTAATGTCACAAATTTCATGCAGTCTTAGAGGGAAAAAATGTTTATTAAGGGTCTACTTCAATTAAGGGTCTACATTTATCTCAGCAAAAATATAATCTTCACCAATATTGTTGAGTTTCCATATTACATAAAGAAGAACCACTAATCAGACATAGCAATCAGGAAGCCCTGGTTTTCATTGCCTGTCTGGCACTAAAAAGTTCTATCATCTTCTGCAAAGCACCAATTTTGGTTCTAAATCCAATAAACAAGTGAGTTGGGATCTTTATTCAGTCTGCAGAAGTAAACTCCTATATCCCTGTGGTCTCCACTCTCTTCCTCAGCCACCTGAGCAATGCCATTAGGGAAGGCTACTCATGACTCTACACTGTTTACTGGCTTTGATTTGGCTCACTAGCTTGTCTTAACTCTTCAGGTTTCTACACTTTCAAACTATTTTAAAGAAGTATTCTAGTTTATTCTGAGAAATATGGTTCTTTGCTATCTCTCTCTCAAATAAATAAATAAAATCCCTAAAAAAAAAAAGAAAGAAAGAAAGGAAATATGGCTCTCATTTTTAAGGTCCTGCCAGAAAAACCTCCAATTACTGCCCCCCAAAAAGTGAGCTTTCTTTTCTTATCAAAACTATCATTAACCATATTGAACTTTTCCAACCTAACTAAATACTCTGTCTACTTCTTTTTGCGTATTAGCTGAATGGAACCCTTCGCCACTGTATCCATGAATTTACTTCAGAATTTTCACCCCTTGCATTTCTTCAGGCTGTTCCCTCTGTCTTGAATATTCTCTACATCTCAAAATGCTATCCATATGTAAAACTTGGCTCCAGGTCTCCATGAAACTTTTTATTTTCTCAGATGGGGATAGGGTGTGAACAAAAGCAATCCTCCTTCCCCTAAACTCCCATTAATTTATTTTATCTCCATTTTGGCAGATACTACTCTATACCGCAAACTTTTTACCCCACATGCTCTTCCTATCTTTGAGGAAAATCTAGTCCTGCAGCTCTCTCAAGTCTAAGTTGCTAGCTTATCCACAATTCACTTGGGATCATAATCCATTTTAAAAATCCTACATTTGAAAAACCCCTGTCCCCGTGATTCTCAGTTCATACCTCTAGAAAGCTAAAGCCTTTCTAAGCTTGTGGTCATTCACTGGCTTTAATTGAAAATGTGAACATCTGCCTTGTAGTATTATTCTCCATTCCTAATCTCGTCCTCATCCAGCATAATTTTAGTACCTGTATGCATGAACCATTTGATTCTCTAGGTTATTGTATTCATTGATTGTTGCTTTTATTTTATTTAAGCTAACCACTCTTATGTCCAAATCATGAATCTTGTTAGCGCTCTAAAGGTTTCACTTCTGAAGCCTTATTCTGGAGCATCATATTTTCTTCCAAGACAGTCTTACTCTTCCCTTCTTCCTTATCAGTTATTCCCAATATACTTGTCCTGCAATAATTCCAAAGCCTCAAATTTATTGGCCTCAATTGTATCTCATCTATTAATTTGATCCCTTTCCCCCCACTTCCCCCACACACACACTTTTTAAAAATCACTTATAGCTTCTGGCTCACCACTCCAAATACACTTTTACTAATTCTTTCAATCCATCTATCTTCCTGTCCCCCAGTGAATTATCCCAGAAGTACTCAGGACATGAATCCATCTAACTGATGAATCTCTAAGATAAGCAGTTCTGCAAAGACTAAGAAGTTTAGTGAAGACTAAGACTACTGTAAATATTTCTGTTTTCATTTGAGAAGTGGAGGGGCTACAACCCATTCTCCAAAGGAAGAAAGTAACTTGGTTGAATCTCTTGAAAAAATGGTCATTACACATCTCCTGCCAAATATATAAGTGGCATTAACTAATGAGAGAATATTTATGTATGGAATGATGTCAGCAGGATGTATATGTTCTATCTAGTATCGCTTTTGATAAAAGTTAAAAAACAAACAAAAAATTAGAATCTTCAGAATTTTGAACCATGGATCTCCAGAAAAATGCCAAATTCACCAGGTAACATTAGAGTACAAAATAAAAAAAAATGTTTCATGACAGTGATAAACCCCCTATTTTGTTATTAAGACTGCATATAGTACTTTAATATCTCCTATGTGTAGCATATGGTTCATAGTGTATCCTAAAAAAAGCTAAAAAGGTCTTGAGAAACAGCATGAATGATCCAAGACTTACTGTTTTAGGGTTTCATGTATCATTCTTTGTGAAAAGTGAAACTGATCATGTCAATCACCAATTTAAAATGTCTGTAACTCATTACCATTAAATAGAGTCCAGACTTTTTAACTTAGCTTCAATATCTGTTGTGATCAAGCCCTAGCTTATCTCCTTTCATTTATTCAGCTAATGTATACACTCAAACTTGCAGCTAAACTGAACTTGTTTCAGATCACCACTGGGGTTGCCTCTGGGATTGTATAGACTAACTCTTATACATCTTTTAAATATCATCTGAGATGTTACTTGCTCTTAGATACCTCCTCTGCCCTCATTGTCTGGCTAGAATTCTTCTCTTACTTGACTTATGACATCTTCTTCATTGTCTGCTTATTTGCCCCTGTCCCACACCGGACCATGTGATCATGAAGACAAGGATTGCATGGGTCTTGTTAATTGTTATACTGTTGGCACATGATAGGCACTTGGTAAATAATTATTATATGATATTGTCTGGTTTAGCTTTGTCTAGTTCACTTGCATGCCTCATAGTGCCAAGCACAATAGTTTGCAAAAAGGACTACATTCAACACCATGGGTATTAACAATACAGGGATGCCTGGGTGGCTCAGCCAGTTAAGTGTCTGCATTCAGCTCAGGTTATGATCTCAGGGTCCTAGGATCAAGCCCCGCAAGGGGCTCCCAAGTAGTCCGCTTCTCCCTCTGCCCCTGCCACTGCTCCTGCGCACTCGCACTCTCTCTCTCAAATTAATAAATAAAATCTTTAAAAAAAAATAGCAACAAATACAAAAGTAGCTACCATTTAGCAAATGTTTACAATATACTAGATACTGTGTTAAACATTTAACAAGCATTATTTTATTTAATCCTTATAACAACTCCACGAGGAAGATCGTATAATTATCCTTCTCTTACAGATGAGGAAGCTGTGGCTTAGAGTTTACTTGTTTTTTTCCAATCACCTCTAGAGTTCGAGTTGAAAGCTAGACTCTGACTATATTGACCTTAATACACATTTATTAAATGTCTGTAGATTCCATAAAAGAACAAATAAACAAAAAAAGAACAAATAAACAAATGTGAAGTTTTAAGAATACTTGACTCTGGTTACCTTACAGTTCTTTTCCCAAAATGAGGCTGGAAGAAGTTCAGCTGGCAGATGAGTCTTCACTATTCTAGGAGATGCCATCTGTTTTAATTGTTTTACTCCTGATTTTTAAAAAATTAAACGTTATATTACTTCAAAAATTATAAAAATTTATATGGATTTTGTAGACATTTAAAAAATAAAAGTAACTTTAATATTCTATAGTCTATTCATAATAATAACAATATGTACCATGACAGAAGTTTAGATAGAGGAAATTATAAAGAAAAAATAAGGTAAAGTAAAATTTCACCATTTGGGAAAAATCTCTATTAACATTTTGGTAAGATATTAACAGAATCATTATTAACATTCCATATAAATACAGCAGACCCTTGAACATGTGCTTGAACTGCACAGGTCCACTTGTATTTGGATTTTTTACAGTACTATAAATATAAAATTTATATTTATACATTTATATATATTTATGTAAAAATAAATATATATAATGAATATATATTTATATAAAATTTTTACAGTACTATAAATATAATTTCTCTTATCATTTTCTTTTTTTAAGAATATTTAGATTTTCCATTTATTTTTGTATTAGTTTTTGATAACTGGTGTTTTCCAAGTAATTAGTTTTCAAGTACTCATTCTATTATAAATAAAATTTTCCAATTAGGACAAAGTTTGTTCATATCTTATTATCTTTCACATATTGATAGGATCCATAATGATAACCCCCTTTTCATCCCTGTTATTGTTAATTTGTGTGTTTTCTCATTTTTTCTTTTTTTAATTAATTTAATTTTTAATTTTTATTTTTTTATTTTTTTCAGTGATAATTTTCTTTTTTTTAAAGATTTTATTTATTTTATTTGAGAGAGAGAGAGAGCTAGAGAGCACAGAGGGAGCGGCAGACAGAGGGAGAGGGAGAAGCAGTCTCCCCACTGAGTAGGGAGCCTGACTTGGGGCTCAATCCCAGGACTCTGGGATCATGACCTGAGCTAAAGGCAGATGTTTAACCAACTGAGCCACCCAGGCGTCTCTTATAATTTTCTTAATAACATTTGCTTTCCTCCAGCTTACTTTATTCTAAGAGTACAGTATGTAATACATATATAACATACAAAATATGTGTTAGCAACCTTTTATGTTATTAGTAATGCTTCCAGTATAATAGTAGACTATTAGTAGTAAAATTGGGGGGAGTCAAAAGTTACATGCAGATTTTAATTGTGTAAGAGGTGATCATCCCTAACCCTACCATTGTTCGGGGGTCAACTGTGGATCCATATGATTAGACTCAGAGCCATCTAAATACCACACATGCAAATAGAATTTTTAATACTTTCTAATTGATTTTTTCCTTAATATATTATACTGAAACTGCAATATGAAGAAACACAAGACATCCTAAAAATTTTAATGATATCATAGAGTTATTATATCACTTTATTCTTTTATTGATTAACACATCATTTCTAACTTTTCACAATATTAAAAGAATCTGTGATGAATATCCCTTTGGATATATCCTGAAAATTTTATGAATATTTTTCTAGTTTTTAATGTATTATCACATTCAGCCCATATAGGGATAAATGCTTAAATTTTAGTAGGCTCTTATATGAAGACATATAAGAGCTGTCCTTAGTCACTCTATTTCAGGCTAATGTTAAACCGTAAACTCTGTCAAGATTTAAATTTAAATTTACATGCTTTCCATGGAGAAGACATAATACTAATTGCCACCATCTATATCCACACTTTAGAATATGTGTACGTAGTTTTTAAAATCTAAACTTAAAAAAATCTACTTAAACATTACCATTCATTATCTCTCCTTTTCTGCATTCCAAAAAGGGTATTCGATTAAAAATGGCATCTTCTTTACATTTTTCCACATCACCCTCCTTGTAGATCATGTACACAATTTCGCTAACCCAGGTTGTTCCTATAAAAATTAGACAAATCTCAGTGTTTCACCGGCCATGCAGGCTGACAATACAAGTAGTGTATTTATAGCTGGATAAAGTAGAAATGTCCCAATGCAATATAATTCGAAAGATGTCAGAATAGCTACAGAACTCAAGAAATATTTCTTCTCATACTTAATCTTACAAGACCTCAAAATAGCCTCAAAAAATAAAGATGAATATTGTAGTAAGACACACCTATGGTAGGAGTCCAAATTTGTTCACAATGAATTGGGACATTGTGCAAACTGGTAACAGTTTGGGATTTAAATTTTTACATCTAAAAAGTTAGGAGGCTTGAATTATTGAATTCTTACTACATAGAAAGCATTGTATTTAATTGGTCATTATCAGGAAAAACAAAGAGGAATAAGATATAGTTCCTGACATCTAGCACACATTAACAATAAATATATTTAAGCTGACTAAAGTCATACAAGTGAAAATAATGCACGATTGAATGCTGAGCTTAATTTAAAGAAAGATGAGTATTGGAGTAGGGAAGAGGAAAGTTTTCAGGTAAGTCTTGAAGAATGCACTGAACACAGATGGGCAAGAAAGAAGAACCGAATGAGTTGAAGAATCCAGAGAGCAAGCATGCCCGCGGAGGCTCCCTCATCCATGAATGTGCTATTCCTTCAGCCTGGAACAATCTTCAAGGAGCTAAATCTCTCCTGTCTTTGCTTTGTTTACCCTAAGAAGTCTCTGAAGTGCCCCAAGCAAGATGTTCCTGCTATATCTTCTCACAATACCCTAGTGGCCCTCCTTCACCCACGACATTTTCATACCATTTCGTATCTGCCACTTTATTTATTTATATTCCCCACTGGATTATACACACTGAGAAGGTAGAGATTAGATGCGTCTTATTCACCATTATATCTCCAGTGGCTAATACCACACTTGACACATAGCAGAAACTCAATAAAAACTTTCTGAATGAATAGTTGAGAAAACAGAAATGAAAAAAATATGCAAAGAAATGGTGAAGAGGCAGGTCAATGAGAATAGAGGGTCTGTACTTTGGGGGAGATAATGCGAAGGTGTCATTCATTCATTCATTCTTTTCAACACATGTATATCGAGTATATGCGGGCCATTATGTTAAATGCCAAGAATACAATTAAATAAGACGGAGTCACTATGCTAGTGTTTCATGTGTTATGGAGACTTATACTCCAAAGACATGTCGTTTGAACATAGGATTTGAACGATCTTTTCTGTCTAATAGATATCTACAAATACTGTACCAAAATAAAAATGTTGATTCTGAAAAAAAGTAAAGAGACTTGAATAATAGATGATACACTCAAGCATGCTTCGACCACAGACTTTACTGTTAATTTCTGATCCCTCAATCTGAGCCCCAGTACAGAGGATACAGAAAAGAATAAATTTGATCCTTGCCTTCTGGTGCTCAAAGGCATTTTTAAGAGTTGGAAACAGTGCACAATAATTACAACACTTCTTTTTTCTTAAGATGCTATAATACAGGTGGGCACAGGAATTTAAAGGGCTGCAAAGGAGGAGCATTTAACTCAGTGTCCTGCTGCTGCTATGATATTTCAACAAGAAATGCCTTCAAGACAACATGAGAATTGAACTTAGTCTTAACACATTATTGGCATTAGTTCACCAGTTTTGTGAGGTGGAGAAGGATTCTAGCAGGCAGAACTGTCTTTTTTTTTTTTTTCCAATCAAAGGTCAGATACTTAAGAATAGTATAGTGACGAGGGAAAGAATTGGAAATAGATTATAAAGTCTAAATGGAAGAAGAAATGAGTGGGGAGGAGGCTGCAGAAGCAAGCAGATGGCAAGCATAAAATGCCTTGGAGTTCACACTAGAGTTCGAGTTTTTTAAAAGTTCTGGAAAGGCAATTACATACATGCTTACATACAGTAAGCAAGAGAGCAAGATTATGAGGACTCTGTTTTGGAAGAATTCCTCCAGTAAGATAACAATGGAGTGAGACATATTTAGGGTTTCACATGTATGTGTTAAATGTAACAACGAGATAGAGAAGTCTAGGTCAGATCTTTCTAATTTCTAAAGGTCTATGATTGTGAGATTCTAGAACTGTAACAGTTGAGCTAATCTCAGGAAAAAAAGATGTTACTTAAAAAAAGGAGTTTTGGGGAAAACTTAAGGAGAGCTAGTTAGCTGAAAAATAATTTTTTAAAAGTTTGGAAAAAACTGTTTATGCTTTGTTTATACAAAATGACAGTATGGTTCTATGTTCATCCATTTATATTAAATAATTTTCCAAAGATGCACGGAATCTGTCTGTGCTGCTCAAGTTATAGGTACAGACCTTGCTCTTAGAATAGAGCTATAATATCCACTTTTTCTATGTCTATACCAAAACTACTATGTCTGTCTTTAATATGAAGAATGAGTGTGGAAGAAGTGAACAGCTTAATATTCACCATTCAAGGTGAGTTTGTCATTTCTGGGTGAAAAGAGAACAGCATTGACATAATAAGGAAACTTACCAGATTTGGGATACGTGGCAATGACAATGTCATCTGGTCTTGCCTGGAATGTTTCCACATCATCCCAATATTCCGTAAAGTCTTTATACATTAGAATTCCATGGACTTTGTCAAAGTATGCATCATAGTCAGATTTGGAAGAATCCATCCTAAGAGTTGTGCACTGAAAGACAAATGTATATTTTTCACTTTATATGTACTTGAAAATGCTTTAAAATTAATAACAGCTCTGTACATTGAGGTTCTCTTGGGTTTCTAGCATTTCTTAGCTATTGAGTATAAAGAGTAAAGGCATGTGAAAGGCAAGTATAAAGGAAAGGCATGAAAGCATATAACAGTCTCAGTGCTTTAAGAACCTCTAATCCTATTCAGAAGGTAAGTCTAACAACATAAAAGAGTAAGAAAATACAAGGCACTATAAGTGTTTAAAACTCCCATAAAAAATAGGGGCACCTGGGTGGCTCAGTCTGTTAAGCGTCTGACTCTTGGTTTCAGTTCAAGTTATGATCACGAGATCATTGGAACAAGCCCCATATTGTGCTCTGTGTGGAGTTCAGAGTCTGCTTGGGATTCTCTCTCCCTCTACCCTTCCCCTCCCCGGTCTCTCTCTCTTTTTTCTCTCTCTCTCTCTAAAATAAATAAATAAATCCTAAAAAAAAAAATGTAAAAAATAATGTGAAGCATTTGTATTATATTATTTTTTTTAAGATTTTAAAATCTGAGCCACCCAGGCACCCCTGGACAATCTCTAAGATTTTTAATAATTGTATCGTACTTTCTTCCATGCACCTAAAAGAAACACCATTAGGGGCACCTAGGTGATTCGTTCCTTTAAGTGTCTGCCTTTGGCTCAGGTCATGATCCTAGGGTCCTGGGATCCAGGCTGCATCAGGCTCCCTGCTCAGTGGGGAGCCTGCTTCTCCCTCTCCCTCTGTCCCTCCCCCTACTCATGCTCTCTCTCGCACTCTCTCTCTCTCTCCCTCAAATAAATAAATAAAATCTTTTTAAAAATTTATATTATATTTAGACATAGCAAATTCCGTGTTGAATAAAAACAACGGAGCCTTCCATTTCTTTGTCAGAATTGATGGGGTATATAAGAAGACTAAGAGATTTAAAAAATATGGGACGCCTGGGTGGCTCAGTTGGTTAAGCAGCCGCCTTTGGCTCAGGTCATGATCTCAGGGTCCTGGGATCGAGTCCCACATCGGGCTCCTTGCTCATCAGGGAACCTGCTTCTCCCTCTGCCTCCGCCTGCCTCTCTGCCTGCTGGTGTTCTCTCTCTCTCTCTGACAAATAAATAAATAAAATCTTAAAAAAAACAACAACAACAATATTTTGGCAAATAATCACTGATTAATTATGTATACATTAAATAACAATAAAAGATTGATGGTCACATTTGATAGCTACTGCCAGATCTCAAAGTCATAGCTTCCTTAGTTCCTGAATATGTCTCATTTAATGAAAAAATTCAAATGCCTGATAAGTGTATTTAAAAGATGAAATTAATGATACTGTAATGGATATATCTAAGACATGGGTTCTTGAGGGTATAGTAGATTCCTCTGGAACCTCTCACATTACCTTCACCTTTCTCTCTCATTTGATCAGTAAAGTAATAGATATTCCCATTGAATGACTTGTCTGAAATATATAAGGTTAAACAAGATGGTTATCACTGATAATTCATTTCCTGATCCCATGACAACTCATTTCATATTCAGCATTTATCACAGGATTTTTAATTAAGCAGACTTTACTTCATTGACTTTCAACTTCTTCCACTATCTTTCCTTCTCCATTTTGAGTTTGTGATATAGCATCTTAACGAATTTTGTCCTTTGATATCAGCCTCTTTAGATCTCCTTTTTATTCATCTGTGTGAACCAGATTAATGCACATGTGCTATGATGACTGCTCTGTGATCTGAAGCCTTCTTGAGCACATCACCTCACCACATGCTTTCCTTTTGTTTAACCATACCCTTAAGTACACCCTCCAGGCAAAATGTCCTTGATCTGCTCTGGAGATATGACTATGACACATACTTACTCTTTTTAAAAATTTTTTTTCTTAATTTAAGTTTTAGGTTGTGAACATATAGTGCAATATTGGTTTCTGGAGTAGAACTCAGTGATTCATTACTTACGCACAACACCCAGTGCTCTTCATAACAGGTGCCCTCCTAATACCCATCACTCATCTAGCCCATCCATCAACCCTCAATTTGTTCTCTATTGTTAAAAGTCTCTTATGGCTTATTTCTCTCTCCCCTTTTTTTCTTTTCTCCCTTCCCATACGTTCATCAGTTTTCTTTCTTAAATTCCACGTATGAGTGAGATCATATGGTATTTGTCTTTCTCTGACTTATTTCACTTAACACTATACTCTTTAGCTCTATCCATATTGTTGCAAATGGCAAGATTTCATTCTTTTTGATAGCTGATATTTATATATATATAAATTTATATATATATATATGGATATATATATAGCACTATATATCACATCTTCTTTATCTATTCATCAGTCCATGGACAGTGGACATTTGGGCTCTCTCCAATAGTTTGACTCTTGTTGATAATGCTGCTATAAACAACAGGTGCATGTATTCCTTCCAATCTGTATTTTTGTATTTTGTATCCTTTGGGTAAGCACCTAGTGGTGCAATTACTGGATCATAGTGTAGTTCTATTTTTAACATTTTGACATTTTAACATTTTTAACATACTATTCTCTGGAGTGGCTGCACAAGTTTGCATTCCCACCAATGGTGTAAATGATTCGCCTTTCTCTGCATCCTCACCAACACCTGTTGTTTCTTATGTTGTTAATTTTAGCCACTCCGACAAGTGTGAGATGGTATCTTATCATGTTTATTTTTTTTTTTAAGATTTTATTTGTCAGAGAGAAAGAGAGAGAGAGAGACACTGAGCACAAGCAGGGGAAGCGGCAGGCATAGGAAGAAGCAGACTCCCCACTGAGCAGGGAGCCCAATGCAGGACTCCATCCCAGGACCCTGGGATCATGACCTCAGCTGAAGGCAGACACTTAACGGACTGAGCCACCCAGGCCCCTCTGCTCATGCTCTCTCTTTCTCAAATAAATTTTTAAAAATCTGTAAAAATAAATGAAATAAAATAAAATAAAATAATAAAATAAATCAGCTTGTTCCCTGAAACTTCCTTGCTCTCAGAAATAGAAATCTTTCACTAGAAGAAATGTGTATAACAGATGTTACTTGCTCAGCCTATTGATTTGTTTATTCATGTGAACAACTTTCTTGGTGTTCTGCCAAGTTTGCAAATATTGGCTTACAGTCAATTGGGAGTAGCCGATTTTATCATTCAGCCGTTGGCTGACTTCTGGCTACCCCTTCATGGTCAATTTTGTCTCAGAGTTAAACTGAATGGCATATAATGAAATCTCTTTTCTTATTAACTTCTCTTGGTAAATTATCTCATATCACATGTATGGACTCACCCTCTAGCGGCTCTCTTCTTTCTCAAAAGCTGTATTTCAGTTAGAAATTGTCAATTTTATTTTCTGAATATAAAGGTTACTGTTGTCTAGAAATACCAACCAAGAAAAATTGTTAGTACTGTGCTTTATAAATTCAATTGAATTCAGAAAGAATTTTTCCTTTTCTTCTTTATTTCTTTTTACCTTTCTCTATCCTCCCCTCCTCCATCCCCTAATCTGCCTCTCATCCAGCAGCTACTAGGTGTGTGGGCACTTACCTCATTTCCAGACGCAGTGAAAATTGTCAGAGACACGTGGTGAGTGCAGATGAATAGAACTCACTTAGTCCTCACCGTCTTCTACTTACTCAGATTTGGGAAAAATGATTGAAAGCAGTGAACATCCAGCCTCGGCACTATGTTACAAAGCAGAGGCTCAAAAAAACTTGTTAAATTTAATTGCCAAATCAAATCTCTCTGCTCTCTTTCATATCTAATAAGGACTCCTAGATAAAATAGCTACTACTTTGCCAATAATCTACCTGTCTATGATTGGCCGAGGATTTGGATTTCTGCTATATTTACATGATGTCTCTCACTTAAAAGTAATAGTAGTATATATAAAGGCCCTTGGTGGTATTCGACTGCTTCTGTCATATTTCACAGAACTGATCACCACACTAGAAGTCAGTCTCCACTTTAACTGTTTCTACCCTGCTTTCTCTGTTTCCTCCTTAGTGAAATGGAGAACATGTCCAGCATGCAGAACTTGCAGAGTCACTATGATACCATAGTTTTATGTTAAAATTCTTTAAACAGCAAAGCACTATATAATGCAAGATTGATTTTTAGTGACAAGTGATTTAAAAAGGATTCAAAATGTTTTACATTACTAAGTAACTAAAGTATTAATACTTTATTCTTTCTGTATTTCTTTTTTTTAACAGCTTTCTGATGTATAATTTGCATCTTAATTTCCTATATCTAAAATCTAAATATTAACAACAGTAATAATAGTAAAAATACAACCTGTCCCGACGATCCTGGGGAAAAAACTGGGTGATCCATTTTAGTTTTCTTCGATCTCCACTCAGGTTTTAGACTGCCAAAAAAGATGAGAACCACTTAAGCAATTGAAATGTCTCTGGTGAGCTTTTTATTCCCAATGCCAGAGAAGGAGGCGGGGATTAATTTGTGGGGCTTGGTTTTCTAGAGTCTGTGATGCAATGGAGTATCATAAATATGTATACATACCTGCTGATGCATTTAGCCACAGAGTCATGCTCATTCATACAGAGATGTGAAAAGCCTCTGCTGTTAGTTCTCATTCTTGGATCATAATCAAATTCCTAAATTTGCCAATAGCAATCAGTGAGTTGGGGAGAGGGAGGGAGAGGAAATGAAGAGGAAATGAGGAAGAAGGGGTTTGGAGCAAAATATAAGCCTGAAATGGGGGGCGGTCCTTATTTACTCAATGATGAATAATAAAATGAGATTGACCTTCAAAAGAATAAACTTCCTGGGGGAGTGAGAGGGAGAAGAAAAGGAAGGAAAAAACAGGAGGGCAGTGAGGACCCTGGGTCAGTAGACCTAGCTCAGTTTCTGAGAGATGTCAAAGAAGGCTTTGTAGTGCCTGGTTGTGTCCTAACAAGTCAATCGGAAAACACCTCCTACTTAAGATCTTCGCTTTTAACTCTGGAGCAGATGTGAAAATCAAAAACAGATGACAGCTAAAGAAAGAATGTAGACATCACTCATCTTTGAATCATTATTTTAGAAATCTCACTTCTCTCTGCACCCAATCACATGCGTAACAGGATAGTGTGGAATTTCCATGTGAAGTTAACTTTTGACATCAATGGAATTTAGATAAGAGAATATGAAAAATAAAACTCTAAAGGTTTGTAGAGCCCAAGAATCCTTCACCTTTCTTCTTTTCAGGCCTCTGCACCTGCTCTGTCTTCAGCTGAGGAAATTTTCCTTTGCTCCTACCTCTCTACCCTCATCAATACCTCCAACCCAGTTAGTTCCAAACCTGATTAGTTCTCATTTGTCTCTTGATTATAATGAGAAGGCACTTCCTTTAAAAGGCCTGTTACGACTCTTGCAGAACTGAGCAACCCTCTGAGTGACCTTCCAACCCTACACACCTCATTAATGCTTAACCCATTATGCTGTAATTAGAATTTACTTGTGCAGCTTTCTGATAGTACATAACTTAGAGAGAGGGTTTTTACTTAGTAATAAGCATGCTGCTGGCATGGAGCAGGTTAACCACTGAATGCATATTATTAACTGAATGAAAGTGGCCGATGTGTTTAAGACAGCAGAAGTTAAAAAAAACATAATCATTAGCTATAGAAGTTACTAATATCTAGCCCTACCAAAAGTAAAAAAGAACAGTTGTGTGGTTTTTGAGAAATGAGGCTTTTCACGATACAAAATCGAGGTACAACAGGAGTAATAGAGACTCGAATATAGATTTTATATTATTTGGTTTTCTGTAGTTGGCCATTCTACTTTTTTCTATTTTTTGAGTTAAATGAAATCTGTGTTAAAGGCATCTGATCTTTCAAAAATTTAATCGTCAAATATACACATTATTTTAATAGAGACAATAATTTTTAACCCTGCTGCATAGATTAACCTTTTATTATTATTTTTTATTTATTTACTTTTTAAGATTTCGTTTATTTATTTATTTGACAGAGGGAGAGAGATTACAAGTAGGCAGAGAGGCAGGCAGAGAGAGAGGGGGAAGCAGGCTCCCTGCTGAGCAGACAGCCCGATGCGGAGCTCGATCCCAGGACCCTGAGATCATGACCTGAGCTGAAGGCAGAGGCTTTAACCCACTGAGCCACCCAGGTGCCCCTATTATTTTTTAATAGTAAGGGTGGGGGCATCTGGTGGCTCAGTCATTAAGAGTCTGCCTTCGGCACAGATCATGATACCAGAGTCCTAGTATCGAGCCCTGCATCAGGTTCCCTGCTCAGCGGGGAAGCCTGCTTCTCCCTCTCCCACTCCCCCTGCTTGTGTTCTCTCTCTCATTGTGTCTCTCTCTTTCGAATAAATAACTAAAATCTTGAAATAATAATAATAATAGTAATAATAAGGATCTGTGAGACTTACTTTATCCTTTACCAAAAATAATCTTTTATCCAAAAAGTCAGGATACAAATACAAGCTAACTTGAGCAGGTAAGCTTCAGGCCATCTCTCTTACCTTTCTCTTGTAGACAATTGGCCACAGGGATGTTACAAATGCTTCAAAATCACGTGATGTTGGTAACCGTCAAAGGCGAAAACACATTCAGCCTTAGAAAATCTTATAAATGAGGATTTACTTGCTGATCAAAATAAAACAATAGGCAAAATGGCCACCTTAACTAACCTTCCATCCTTCTCCAGGAGCAATAAGTAGAGAAGTTACAAAGTGATTGGGTCCTTGGTCTGAGCTTTCCTCCTTTGTACCCTCATGCTAGGAAAATGAAAACCCAGATAATTTTTTTTAATTGTTTATCTTGACTCATAGAATTTGGACAGAATTGTCATCTTACCACTGTCATTCTCCAGAACACTGAAAATAAATGCAAGATGGGCATATCTGTGTGACTAAATGTTCCCAAGGCAATAGTTATTTATTCCCTATGTGTGATCACTAAGCTTTTTCTTGTCCTTCTGTATCACATACTTATTTCTTTTGGGTCAAGTTTGAGGGTCTGTTTTATAAATGACAAGATTTCAAAATTAATTGTGAAAGGATAGGTGACTTTTTTAAAAACTATTATTGTTAATAGACTTTATTTTTTAGAACAGTTTTGGGTTTACAAAGAAATTGAGCAGATAGTACAGAAAGGTCCGATATGGCTCTTCTCCCCATACAGTTTCCCCTACTTATTAACATCTTGGATTAGTGTGGTATGTTTGTTAGAATTGATGAGCCAATATGATACATTAGTATTAAATAAAATCTATAGTTTACATTAAGATTATCTTTTTGTTTGGTAAAGTTCTATGGGTGTTGCATAATGCATAATGTCATGGGCCCACCATTACAGTATCATTTGGAATAGATTCAACCCCCTACAAACTCTTGGCCTCTACCAATCAGTCCTGCCTCTCCTCCCCTGAGCTTCTGACAACCACTGATCTTTTTACTGTCTCTGTAATTTTGCCTTTTCCAGAATGTCACAGAGTTGGAACAGCCTTTTCAGACTGGCTTCTTCGACTTAGCAATATACATTCAAGGTTCTTCCATGTCTTTTGGTGACTTGATAGCTAATTTCTTTTTGTTGTTCAATATCATCCAATTGTCTGAATATCCCACAGTTTGTTTATCCCTTCACCTATTGAAGGACAGTTTGGCTGCTTCTAATTTTTGCAATTATAATCAAAGTTGCTACTAACATTAATGTGCAGGGTTTTATGTGAACAGAAGTTTTTACCTCACTTGGGTAAATACTTAGGAGTTCAATTGCTGGATTATATGGTAAGACTACTTTTAGTTTTGTAAGGAAATGTCAAAATGGCGTATTGTCTTGCATTCCCGCTAGCAGTGAATAAAAATTACTGTTGATCCACATCGTCACCAGCATTAGTGTTCTCAGTTTAGGATATCGTGTGCAGTGGTGTCACAGATCTCAATTTTCTCTAATGTCCTTGTTTTATCTCCTCTTTCGTCTTCCTTTCTCCTCATTTATGAGACAGAAAGGCCGGGAAGGCTGTAGTTAAGTATTTCTCTTCTTCTGGGTTAGATAAGTCTCTGATAATAACTTCTTCCATAGTGAGTAAGACTTTGTGGTGGAGAGGATGCTAGGTTTATTTTTAAATGGTTATCCCCAATGCCCTCCTTCTGCCTGAAGCTCAGGGGGATTTTTCTCCATTCATTCTTCACCATGATAAGCTGGTGAGACTCCCAGAAGTAAAACTCAGGAAAACATGGAGCCACTTTAAGACTGGGCCCCGTGGAGTTTCTAACTCTTAAACTCATCCACACTTAGCCTCCAGCATTTCACCACCAGTTATCATTTAATTCTTCCTACCAGTTTAAGGTTCTACTGGCTTCTACTCTCACTGGCTCTCATTCTATGTATTGGGAGCTGCAGTCTGCCCTGTGAACCCCTTTCTCTGATAAGTCTAAGAATTATTGATTTCTAATTCCATTTTTGTCATTGTTGCAAGGATGGAGTGACCATTTAAAGCTCATTATGTGTCATAGCTGAAACCAGGGGCACCATGACTGTGCTCTGATACATTGATGTCGCCTCACTTTTTAATATTCCATGAGCCTAAAAAAGTAAGTGACTACAATCTTCTTTCACTCAGAAAGAGTCTCTGCGAGTCTTATCACAAAAGAAAGACATAAGCACTAACTATTTAGTAGCATGTAATTGAGCATATGGGTACTTTGAAATGCCAGATAACTTAATGTCAGGAATTTTAAAAATAATTTACAAGACTCAACATCTTTGTGTAATCTTAGTAAAAGAAAATCTTGAATTCATATTTTGTCAATGTCAAATTTATTAGTTTATCTTTTCATTGTCATTCCTATCAGATATAGTTCTGCTATCCAATTGTTAGAGTTAGTTTTTTTTCTTAAAGATTTTATTTATTTACTCGAGAAAGAGACAGAGAGAGCATGATCAGGGGGAGTGTCAGAGGGAGAGGGAGAAGCAGACTACCCACTGGAGCCTGACCCAGGACCGATGCCAGCCAGTCTCAGGACCCCGAGATCATGATCTAAGCCAAAGTCAGATGCTTAACCAACTAAGCCACCCAGGCGCCCCTAGAGTTAGTTTTAAAGCTAAAAACAGGAGTTTTGGCTTATAAATTACATTGTTAATTCCAAATTAGACTTACCCAATTATTTTAACAAACTTGTACATTTAAAAAATAATAAACTACATGTAAAATAGACTATAATTCGTATTCTTTTACTACCTGTACCATCACATAATTAGTGTATTATTGCTATATCTTAAAAAATGGCACTGATCATTTGGTAAAGACTTTTGAAAATCCTCATCACTTATTTTTTTGTGGATCTATTTATTTTGTGGGGATTTCTTTCTCTTGAATTCAAGCAAGTATTAGCAGGTGGGATGATTGTGAAATCACATTTTTCTCTTATTGTTTTGATTCCTTTCCTCCTCAGTGAGTCTAATCTTCAAAGACGATACCTATAAGTAGGTTTAAGTTTTTTCATTTTAACCCTTCTCAAACTCTCCATTCCAAATCTTTGGCAAATTATAAACTGTTTTGAAAAAATGTTAATAGTATACTTATTTTGTAAAGATTTTATTTATTTATTTGACAGAGCGAGACCCAGCGAAAGAGGAAACACAGTCAGGGGGAGTGGGAGAAGCAGGCTTCCCACTGGGCAGGGAGCCTGATGGGGGGCTCGATCCCAGGACCCTAGGATCATGACCTGAGCTGAAGGCAGATGCTTAACAACTGAGCCACCCAGGCGCCCCAGTATACTTATTTTGTAATAACTCAACCTTGTTACCGGTATCATGTTAACCTATATCTAGTTACTAGGCTCACTCTTTTTTTTTTTTTTTTTAATTTTTTTTTTTTTAAAGGCTTTATTTATTTATTTGACAGAGAGAGAGATCACAAGTAGGCAGAGAGGCAGGCAGAGAGAGAGGGGAAAGCAGGCTCTCTGCTGAGCAAAGAACCCGATGTGGGGCTCGATCCCAGGACCCTGAGATCACGACCTGAGCCGAAGGCAGAGGCTTTAACCCACTGAGCCACCCAGGCGCCCCAACTAGGCTCACTCTTTACTCATTCATCTGTGGCAGCAACAATGATTGGAAGAGGAAGAAATAGAAATATACCTACTATGTGCCATGCAGTTTTACCTACTATGTATTTATGTGGTTACCTGTGATCATCACATTTATCATTTGGAGGTTATGTCCTAGAACTGTATTCTGAGACTTGGTCAGCAGGTGGATACTGGAATGATGATATTGTGATACTGGAATCCAGCTATAAGAAGAAGCTTCAGAGTAAAGAGAGAGAGAAGACGGACTAATCATAAACCCTTTCAATAAGATATATTCTTCATCTTTAAAATGATTTAGATTTGAATTAGATATCTTGATAAAAATAAGCAATAATAATTGCACAGCAGATAGGCAGAAGGTGCTAGGACCGTGGAATGGGGAGAGCATGGTGTAATAGGTACTAGGCATGTGGGTGTCAGCATCAGGAATTGGAGCATGAAAGAATCTGCGGTATTCTAAGGATCAGGCAGTACGTTGGCAGCCTCCAGACAGGTTGAGAAAGCACTAAGCCGGTGATAGAGGTGTTGCGACAAGCCTAGAGCTCAGGAGCAGGACTAATTCCCAGAACGACAGAAAAAAACACAAGTCTAATTCCTATCTGAAAGGCAATAAGGTACTCAGATGAAGATTCAGAAATGTGAGAAATCTGGGCCATAAAGCAGATTTGGGGTCATAAGAAAAAGTCCTTTACTTGGTTTGTTAAACTGTTAAATCAAGCTAAATAACTATAATAATATCTAATGTTTCACAAGGGCTTATTGCTTCTCAGAAACTGCTAAGTACTGCACATAGATTATCTCTTTTCATCCTCACAATAGCCTTACAAATTAGTACTATTATCCTCACTGTAAGACAAAAAAATGAAGCCCAATGAGATTAGTTATGTTTCACAGATTTATAGCCACTAGGTTGGCTGACTTGGGTTTTGAACCTAAATCAATTAATCCAAGAACTCAATCATAGACCCTTGTGCCAAAGGACTGTAGCAGCTAAATACCCTTAATTTCCCTGCACCACCCCTAGCTTTGTCCCTCAACTTCTCACTTCCTCCTCATTCCCAGCAGGATTTGCCTCAGGGCATGGGAAGATGCCACAGCTGTGGAAACCAGAAAGACTTGTACTGGGATTTAGGGTGTCCTTATAGAATTTCTATCAGATTCCTGTTGCTGATCTCTGTGATGATACATAAGAAATCTTTTTGGGGGTGGGAGGAGACTGCTTCTTAGACTTCTCCCAGTTGCTTAGTCTAGTCCAGTAATTCTCAAACCTGGTGGCACCTGGTGACATTTAAAAATATTGAATTTCAGGGGTGCCTGGGTGGCTCAGTGGGTTAAAGCCTGTGCCTTCAGCTCAGGTCATGGTCTCAGGGTCCTGGGATTGAGCCCCTCATCAGGCTCTCTGCTCAGCGGAGAGCCTGCTTCCCCCTCTGCCTGCCTCTCTGCCTACTTGTGATCTCTCTCCATCTGTCAAATAAATAAATAAAATCTTTAAAAAAAATACTGAATTTCTGCATAATGTCTCTTATCTTGTTCCAACTCCCTATAGTTCTATCTCTGTTGAAATCACCTAGTTAGACCTAAGTCAGTTTTGAAAGGGGCAAGACATAGCATCAGAATCATTCTCACCTACCTAAGTGCTTTTGCTTCCGTGTGCAGAGCCTCGGGTATAATTCCCATGTTTGAATTGCACCCTGCCCTCACCCCACCCTCTCAATAATCTTTCTTAGAACCAACAAGACCAGGGGACTGTTACTCCAGGGGCAAGTCCTGAAGATCTGAAGCTACGGAAATAACACACATGCAGGTCCACAGCACCTGTGGGTTTCTGCTCTCATCTCCACTCTGTAGTCAGCCCACTTTCTATTACTTCAGCCACTTCTTAGGAAATGATTCCATCTTGAATCTCAATCCATTCTCTACTTCCTCAATTTCTTGTAAGTTACATAGTTTATACCCTTGAAAGGTCAGAGACAGGGGAAAAGGAAGAAAAACGGTGGTAGATTTATAATGTTTATAAGAAGGTATTCTCCTCCCTACCTGTTATAAGTTGATATAGATATTAAAATTCTAACCCTTAGTACTTCAGAATGTGACCTTAGGGTCATTACAGATGCAACTAGTCAAGATAATATCTTACTGTAGTGAAGGGGGGTCCTAATCCAATATGATAATGTTCTTCTAAGAAGACAATGGTAAAGATATGAGGGAAGGACTCCATGTGAAGACAGAGGTAGAGACTGGAGTTATGGACTGCAAGCCAAGGAACACCAATGCTTGATGGATGTCACCAGAAGGAAGGAAGAAACAAGGAAGGATTCTGCCCACAGTCTCAAAAGAGGCATGGTCTTGATCTTTATTTTGGACTCCAAGCCTCCAGAACTGGGAGAGAATAAATTTCTGCTGTTTTAAGCCTCTCAGTTTGTAGTACTTGGCTATGGCAGCCCAAGGAAATTAACGTACTGCCCTTGCTACTTGTAGGTAGAATATAGTTCTCTACTCTGATAATCTTTAAATTGACCATGTAACTTGCTTTGTCCAATTCAGTATGAACAGGCATCACAATAGGCTAGGTCTGAACAAAAGCTTAGAATATCTTTGTGTGTTTTGGTTGTCACTCTTGCTCTAATCATTTACCATAAGAACATAATGTCCCAGATAATATTTCTTCCTTCACCTTCAATCCCCCAATGAGAAGACTCGTGAAATTCAGCAGAGCCCAGCTAAGCCATAATTGAGTGGCAGCCCTCAACCAGCATGATCAAGAAATTAATTTTTCTCATTGTAAGTCACTGATGTTTTGCAGTTGTTTCTTCTTTCTAAAAATGCCAACTAAAAAAGGAGTCCTAAAAAATAAAGTTAAACTGAAAAAATAAAATAAAAGTATTTGGGGAAAAAAAAAAAAATAACCTCCATGTATTTGTAGTCTTTCCAGAATTTTTTCTTATCATTGTTTCTAGTTTTATAACATTGTGTTCAGAAAAAAAAAAAATATTATATGATTTCCATCCTTTTGTACTTATTCAGGGTTGTGTATGGCCTAATATGTGATATATTCTGGGAAATGTTTCATGTTAAATTGAAAATAATGTGTATTCTACTGTTTGAGAATAGAATGTTCTGAATATGTCTATTAAATGCATCTTGTCCAGTGGGTCTTTTTTAAGCTGCTGCTGTTTTTAAATTTGGATAATCTGTCTATTGA
>CM052899.1:128199978-128218751 GCA_028534135.1 Potos flavus | reverse complement strand
CTCGGGAGGCTGAGGCAGGAGGATCGCTTGAGCCCAGGAGTTCTGGGCTGTAGTGCGCTATGCCGATCGGGTGTCCGCACTAAGTTCGGCATCAATATGGTGACCTCCCGGGAGCGGGGGACCACCAGGTTGCCTAAGGAGGGGTGAACCGGCCCAGGTCGGAAACGGAGCAGGTCAAAACTCCCGTGCTGATCAGTAGAAAAAGAAGGCATATGAATAAATAAATATGAAGTCTTTTATACTTTCAGTATTTAGGATCTTGTTTAAGTCTCACTATCCAAGAAGGTTTGAACAAGATTGTGGCAAGGTCAAAACAAAAAGAAAAGGTCACTGGTTAATTATATAAATATCAGCTCTATGAGGGTAAGAATTATATATTTTCATTATTTGAATTTTTTTTATCCATGTAGTACATTTTTATATATAGAAGTAGAAGGGGTACCTGGCTCACTCAGTTGGTAAAGCGGGGGACTCTTGATCTCAGGGTTGTGAGTTCAGGCCCCATGTTGGGCATGGGGCCTACTGAAAGAAGGAAAGAAAGAAGAAAGAACGAAAAAGAAAGAAGAAAGAAAGAAAGAAAGAGAGAGAGAGAGAGAGAGAAAGAAAGAAAGAAAGAAAAAGAAAGAAAGAAAGAAAGAAAGAAAGAAGAAAGAATTTACTGTTGAAAACTTTGTACCACCTGATCAACTCCAGATTTTTCTGATGCTTTAGGCTAAGCTAGTTTTAAAGAAAAACTTATTCATGAAATTTGTTAAAGACTAAGGCAGGGGCGCCTGGGTGGCTCAGTGGGTTAAGCCTCTGCCTTCAGTTCAGGTCATGATCTCAGGGTCCTGGGATGGAGCCCCGCATCAGGCTCTCTGCTCAGCAGGGAGCTTGCTTCCCCCTTTCTCTCTGCCTGCTTCTCTGCCTACTTGTGATCTCTCTCTCTGTCAAATAAATAAATAAAATCTTTTAAAAAAAAAATAAAGACCGTAAGGCAGATGCAGACAATTGCAGTGGGTACAGGGATTAGTGCAATGGGGGTTTGCAGTAGGGGAGAGAGCTCCCTTGCTATACAACAAGGCAAGATGGGGATTTATAAGGTGCATATTATGTGGGAAGGGGTCCATGGATGGCAAATTGCTAAGACAGTAGAATGCCATTCTTTGCTAACTGACCGAACAAGAATCTTGCTGCCAAAGTGACCAGATGTTACCCTGGGGGATAGTTGGGGATGAAGAATTTGGTTGGATATTCAGGGTGATCAGATATTACGCATCAGATATTACTAAACTGATTTGGCAGGATTCTTGTCAAAACTAGACTCCACAAACACTGAGATGAAGCTCAAGACCAGGCCTCACTGAGCAGGGGGCTCCGAGGAGCCTGAAGAAAGTTTGGTCCGGGAGAGCGGCCTTGTCACTGACAGGATAGGATCATACTACTCTCAAGTGGCGCACAGCATCTGTGACGATTGACAAGGCAACGTTACTTCATTTTTGAATTCCGGGCTTGGAGCACAATAAAAACCAAAAATGATCAGAAAGTTTAAAGGCAGTCAATTAGATTAATTTTCTGTTATTTTTTAAGCTGTATTGAGAGCAAATGAATCTAAGGCTTATTTTTTGATGCAATTCAAATAATTATTTAAGAATTAACTCAAGAAACAATTTCTGAGCATCAGCTAAGTACTGGACATCATGCTGGTTGCTGGACAAACATAGTTTGGTCAGCAGTAGATGTTACCTTTAAGAAGCTCACACTATAATAAAACACTATCAGAAAGGGTCATTTATCTTAACAGTAAAGTACAAAGGAAGTACAGAGAAGAGTAAATGTCTTCACTCTCCTCATCCTTGATCAGTTGCAGATAAAAGATTTTCATCAACGATGTCTAGTTTTTGAACCAAATCTGCTACAGCTTGGTAGAGGAGAAGAGGGTTTTTATTATTTTTCTCATTTTAGGTTATTCCTTATGTTGAGAAAGAGATACAGGTTCAGAATGGAGTCACCTCTACTAAACACCATCTCAGCAAACCAAGGACTTACTACCTAAGCTAATTGCATTATCAATCCCCTACCCCCCACCTCCAGCCAGGAATGTAAAACTTTAACCAGTCAACCTGGAATTACCTTATCAGCACTAGTGAGGTTACCCACTCCATAGGCCCTCCATTCTGCTTAGGAAGGCAACCTTGCATGAAACAATGCATTCTTTGCAACTAATTTCCTTTTTCTGCCCTCTTTCCACCTTTGAAAGTCTTTCCTTTTCTACAGCTCAGTTTTCTACAGCTCATTGCTAGATAGGATGCTGCTAGATTCATGAATTGCTGAATAAAGCCAATTTCATCATCAAATTTAATCAATTAAATCTTTGCTTTTTAACACTCAGAAAAGTTTTTTTTTTCCTTTATTCACTGTGTTCCTGCAGCCTTTTTCATTAACCTCGAAAGTGTGTTTATCCACAAGAAACTACTTCTTCCACAATCCTTATACTGGGACCAGTATTCTGCGCTGAACTTCAAATTAACCAGAAGAGATTCTGACATGTACTTCAATTCTATCTCCTTCAGAAGGAGATAGACCCAGTGCTTTCCCTAGTCACCCCATTAGTGGGGAAAACCCCTTTTCGAAAAAGGATAGACCTGGAACCCAAACACCCTACCTTCCTCCAGTTTAGAAATATTATCTCTATTGGAAATTCCCCACCTGAAACCCTTTTCCCCCATGGGTATGGATACTGCCCACAACCACCTGCCAGTTTGTCCTACTCCAATAGACTATGCCTTAATTTATGAAAACTCATCCAGGAGGACAAACCTTGCACAGGGTTCAGTTCCCTTAATCCTGTGGTTATTCCTCTATTCCTCCTGCCTCCCAGCCTGTTAGAACAGGAATTAATGTGGACTGAAAGGTAAGGAAAGCCTTCATAAAAGAGATGGTCTTTGAGCAGCTTTAAAGGGCAACTCAAATCTCTTAAAAGGGCAATAAGGAAAGTGAGAAATAGCATTCTAATGAGGGAGAAGAGCAGACCCAAGACATCTGATGACTTAGTACTTAAAAATAATGTGTGTCTATTAAAATAAATTTTCTCCAAATATTCTTGAGTGACAAAAACCGAGGGGAAAACAATTCATAGAGTGTATTCTCCTTAATGTAAAATAAACAAAATACTACATATTTCTTAATATATGTATATGTGTCTTAGTGTATGTATACATTACAAGCAAATGTTTGCAAATTAATCTTCAAGGACCTCCAAAAAGATGTGGAATTGGGTGGCACCAAATGGTGACTTTGCTTTATCTAATTGTTTGAATTTATATTTTGTAATAGAATAGAATTGTGTGCGTGTGTGTGTGTGTGTGTGTGTGTGTGTGTGTGTGTGCGTGCTAGGAAATTAGAGAAGAAAGAATAAACATAATCAGTAGAAGAAAAGAGCGTAGATAACAAGATGACTGGATGGCAAGACGGAGAGAAAATATTTTTGTATTTTTGTGTGGCTAAGGCTTTTTGAATAAATAAATCTAGGACCTAGGTTAACAAACAAGGCTTGGAAATTAAAAAATGGCTGAAAAGAGAGTGAGAACTGAGATTCACTCTCCCTTGGACTTCTGTGTTTACATTTCAAAGGTGAATAAAATCTGGAATCAGGAAACTTTCTTGGGTTTGCAAAACTGCAGGACTTGGCATTCCGAAGGATAAGTACCTTGAAACCCTCTTATTCATGTCCCAGTTATCATTTGTTTTGATTGAGAGGTTAAGCTTCCTTATATCTCTCAGCACCAGAGAAGGATGACACATATATAAACTCCCAAATGTATCCTTTTTTGAGTTCCTCTCCTGTTGCAAAAATTGCCTTTGCACTTGCAGTCTGTCACATTGCTTCAGGAGAAAGGCAGAGAGAGGGGGCGGAGGGGGACTGGTAAGATTGTCACCTTAATAGAACCTCTGATCTCTGCACCAAGAATTTCATGTTTACTTTCAGATAACACAAACAAATATAGGTATTAAAAACTTACCACAGCACTAATATTCATTCCATTGAAGAGTAAAACTTATGGCAGGGTTGAAGGTGGCTGTCTCCCAGCTGTTTTTTAAATCCCATCATTTTCAGTACATACAGAGAGTTAAAGACATTATTTTCACTTGATTTAATTCACATGTATCTATTAGGGGCTTAGTAGGCACCAAAAAACAAACCTAAATCTAAATCTAAATCTACATCTTTTGGGATGAGGCAGACAGTGGACAAACAGTAAACATTTAGAAAGTCAAATAGTAATTAGCTTTAATTTTTAAACGAAGGCAGGATAGTAGGATGAGGAGTTTATTTTAAATGTGGTGGCCAGGAAGGTCCCTTCTGAGAGGTCGAATTTGAACAGAGATCCAAATAAATTGAGTGAGCCCTAAACTTATTTTGGGGAAGAGCATTTCAGAAAAGAGATCACAGCTAACACAAATGAGCCAAGTCAAGGACTGCCGCTTCCTGACGGCGCACGGGAGAAGAATGAGGCACAAACAAGTCAGCTTCAAGAGAATGGGAGCCGGGGTCAGCAGCTGAGAAGACTGCCTCCCGGAACAACTCCTCAGTCCCCTATTTATTAGATACAAGATAACAACCAACAAAGGAGAAGAAGATTATACATTGTTTGTAGGTAAACAAGAAGGAATGTGAGTCATAGGTTGATCACTTGAGTCTTCTAGATCAAACAAGAAGAAGGGTGTGCCCGCCAATCAGCATGGAATTCATTGTAGAGTAAGTGCACTTAGCACTTAAATGGATAACCCCATCCGCAAGCTCTCTAGGAGGCAGGGGAGATAACGAAAAAGGGAAGCAGGCGGTGTTCCGCCCTGAGCAAGCCGGGGATCCCCAGCTTCTCGGCTTCAAGAACGTATATCATCCCCTCCACCTGAGGCCTGCTGCGGGTACATGTTTTTCTCACGGTTATCTTTAAGCATGCTTGCATGACCAGCACAACTCCTCATAGTTATATTCTCAGCAGTGTATTATTCTGAGGGACGGTTACAAAGGACACGGCTAGTATGCTTGGGGAAATAGCAAGGTTAGTATGGATGCAGGAGAAAAAGGGACAAAAATGAGGACATGAGGTGGGAGAGATGGGAAGCCAGATGCAGAGTTTTGTAGCCCAAGGCAACTTCTTTGGCTCTTCTGGGAGAATTCATTCATCACAGGGATCTAAGCCCAGGACTAAGAGATCCAAATTCTATTTTAAAAGATTTACTCTCGCCACTGTGTCGAAAAAAAGATGAGCTTGGAGGTGAGATGAGAGAAGAGCAGAAAGAATAGTTGGAGCTTTTGCAACTATCCAGGCCATGATCCATTTACTTGAACAAAAATTAAAGTGAGGGATTTGCTAAGAAGTGACCATAGGGCTAATGGGATCTGGGAATGTTGAGTTGTCTGGAGCATCAGGCAGTAGGCAGGCTGTAACCATGGCCTTCGGTTGTGCCTTAGCAACTGCAGTTCCCAATTGGCAGCAGCCCCGGCAGTGGCTGGCCCCCTCCCATGATGCTACTCCTGGTGTTTTCTGCATTGTGAGCTGTTCCCCAAAAGGCAGGACCTGACATCATAGGAAGGGAATGAAGCAATTATGATTCTAATCTTTCCCTATAGCTCAATCCAATTTCTGGGGTCTGAACACTATAAAAGATTCACTACTACAAAGCTGGGGGCTTCTGGTTATGGGTAGAGATTAATCACGGGATCCACGAGATATGACACTTATCTTCTTGCCATGGTCAGGGTACCTAGCAATGCAAGTGAAAGGGGAGCACTCCAACGTAGGAATGATCTGCTGTGGTGTTGCTGGGGCACTAATAACACAGACAATGCATTTGATGTGAACGTGGGAGAATGCAATTCGAAACTATTTGGCAGAAGCTGAAGTGTTTTACTATGAGAGAAACAAATGAACTATGTCTATGGACATCATGGAATTCCAAAGAGATTATATCCTGGTTTACCTCTTAATGACATTCAGGGCGTTCCCTCATACGCTTGGCCTTTATAACACATGAACTTATGAAGTTTTTTTCACCATGACTAAAAATAATATCCTGCCTCCCCCCCCACACACACCCCGTTAATAAACTGTCAGAGAGAAATAAGATGTTATTTAGATGGAACATTTAGTTAGATATTTACCAGGTTGTGGGAACCACTGCTATTTTAGTTCTTTTTTTTTCTTTTTTTTCCTTTTTATTCTTCCTTTCTTTGTTCCTCACAAATCAAACATATTTCCTATACTTTTTTTATTCCGAAAGTTGCAGTTTAAGATATTGAAAAATCCTTAAGTTGATGCCAGATAATCATTTTTTTTTTTTAAGAAAAAGTTCTGAAGTGCTATGTGGAAGTAGAATTTCAAAGTGTTGCCATTAGCAAATAATGTTATTACAAGATTTTCATGATAGTTACAATTTTTAAAACATTCTAATGTTGTATGTTAGTACGAAAATAAATAGGTTTGGTTATGTTGCACAGAAATATGAGAGCTGAACAACGAAAAAATGTGAGAGCTGAAATTTTACGTTCAGTAAAACATACCTTAGAAACCAACTATGAAATCCTGTTCTTAGTTCTCATAATTGTACTCCACTAGATAAAATGACACCTTTTAAAAAAATATATTTTAAATATTTTTAGCAAAAGGAAATATTGCTTTAAAAGATAGCCACATAGAGATGTCTGGGTGGCTCAGTTGGTTGAGCGCCAAGCTCTTGGTTTCAGCTCAGGTCATGATCTCAGGGTCATGCGAGCCAGCCAGGAAGCTCTACAGCTCAATGCAAAGTCTGCTGGGGATTCTCTCTCTCCCCCTCTAATTCTCCCTCTGCTCCTTCCCCTACCAATGCTCCCACGCTAGCTCTCTCTCTCTTTTTCAAATAAATAAATAAATAAAATCTTTAATAAAAAATGTAGCCATATAAATAATTATTATTCAAAATATACAAAAGACTCTCAAAACTCAAAATAAAAAAAAAATTACCTGGTCAAAAAAAAAAAAAAAAAAATAACAGATCTGAACAGACATCTCCGCAAACAAAACATATAGATGGCAAATAAGCATATGAAAAGATGTTCAGCATTATATAACATTAGAAAATTATAAATTACAATTGTGAGATATACTACTACACACCTATTAGAGTGAAAAATCCAAACCAATGACAATACCAAGTGCTGGTGAGGATGTGGAGCATTAGGGATTCTCGTTCATTGCTGGTGGGAATACAAAATAATGTGGTCATTTTGGAAGACAGGTTGGCAGTTTTTACAAAACTCTACATAATCTTACCATTTGAGCCAAAAATCACAATCCTAGGTATATACTCAAATCAGTTAAAAAACATGTCCATACAAAAATGTGCACATGAATGTTTATAGTACCCTTATTAATAATCCGCAGAAGGCAGCAGCCAAGATGTCCTTCAATAGGTGACCAGATAAACAAGCTGTGGCACATCCATACCATTAAATATTATTCAGCAATAAGAAGAAATAAGCTATCAATCCATGAAAGGACATGGAGGAACCTTAAATTCATATTGCTAACTGAAAGAAACTAGTCCAAAATGGATGCAGCCTGTATGATTCCAATTATCTGAGGATTTATTGGAACTCTATGTATTTTCTGTGCTGTTTTTCTGGAAACCTAGGAATTCTTTTTGAAAAGTAGCCCATTTAACAGACAAAAAGTAGTAGCTTTATAGAGATTCAACCACAAGTGATAAATTTTTGAGCATTACTCAAATTTATTACCAGTTACTATGGGTGATTTACATATGTTTTTGAAAGTCAATGTGTTTTCTAAAGGCAGTAATAATAAATATTAAATATCTTTACTCTCAAGATAGAGATTAACATTGTCAAATTTTGTCTTTGTTTTTTTTCTTTAAAGATTTTATTTATTTATTTGATAGAGAGAGATCACAAGTAGGCAGAGAGGCAAGCAGAGAGAGAGGGGGAGGCAGGCTCCCCGCTGAGCAGAGAGTCCGATGCGGGGCTCGGTCCCAGGACCCTGAGATCATGACCTGAGCCGAAGGCAGAGGCTTTAACCCACTGAGCCACCCAGGCATCCCAAATTTTGTCTTTGTTATTGGAAGGTTTAGTATATGCTAAAAGACATAAGTGAATTTTGAAATATCTGTAACATAGTTCTATGAATGCTAAAGAATGTTTCTTAGGCATACTACCATCACGATAGAGCTAGTCTTTCATGTAAAGTCATTTTAATGCAATATTAACTTAAGCAGAGATGTAGAATAGGATTTAAATTGTGCTTTATTTTAAGAAAATGGTTTAAAGTGTAACAAATCTGTTTATCATATTCAGAGCCATTTCTATGTCTTATTATTAACATGACTGATTGGAAGGGGAACAATGTGATTTGTAGAGTTGATGTTATTTTAAGACATTAAAAATCTAAGTTGAAAGTAATTTTTCTTCTTCAATTTTTATTTTTCCATAAAACTTTCTTGCCATTATCTTAGTAAATATGTGATGAACTGATTTCATTGAAGATATGTATCTCGTATAATTTATAAATATACTAGTGGGTGGAAATACATTTGTTCCTAAAACTATTTTGTTTATTTTCATTTCTGGGATGCACTATAAAAAAATGGTACTAGATCACAAGAAGACTTGAATATATAAAATAAGTATTTCAATCATGTTATCAGTGACAGAGAACTCAGAGTGTTTTTAAGGAAAAATTAGCATTCTATATAATAAAATACATAGAATAATTTAAAATAATTTTCTATATTTCAATAACAATAATGAAAGTAGTTGATACTGTTCTAGATATAAGAAAAAAGAACTCAAGGAAAAAACTGAGATACTAAAAATGGAACTTGTTTGAATCCTGATTTGAAAAATAGATTCAAAAATTGACTTTTTAAAGGTTATCAGAAACATTTGAATAAGTACTTGACATTAAATAGTATTACTAAAAGATTGTTAATTTTATTGGGTATAAAACGGCATTGTGGTTGTCTTAGTCCATTTTGGCTGCTATAACGAAGTTCCATAGATTAGGTGGCTTATAAACAACAGAAATTTATTTCTCGCAGTTCTAGAGGTTGGGAAGTCCAAGATCAAGGTGCTGGCAGATTCAGTGTCTGGTGAGAGCCCTCTTCCTTATCATAGAGAGCTGTCTTCTTGCTGTGTCCTCATATGGCAGAAGGAGCAAGAAAGCTCTCTGGGGCCTCTTTTATAAAGCATTAATCCCATTCATAAGGGCTTCCCCCTCATGACCTAATCACTTCCCAAAGGCCCCACCTCCGAATACCATCATGTTAGGAATTAAAATTTCAACATATAAAATTTGGAGGTATATAAACATCCAGTCTGTAGCAGTGGTTATACTTTTTTAAAGTACTTTTTAGAGATTCACACTATGGTGTTTAGGGGCAAAATAGTATGATATCTGAGATTTGCTTTAAAATACTCAAAGAAAAATTGGGGCACCTGGGTGGTTCAGTTAAGTGTCCGACTCTTGATTTTGGCTCAGGTCATGTTTTCAGGATTGTGTTCTCAGGGTCATGAGATTGAGCCCCACATAGAGCCCTGCAACCTGCTCTGAGCTCACCAGGGAGGCTGCTTTGATTCTCTCTCTTCATCTCCCTCTACCCCTCTCCCTGTGCTTTTTCTCTCTCTCAAATAAATAAATAAATCTTAAAAAAAAAAAAATACTCCAAGAAAAATCAAACTGAGGATGGGAGGTGAAACAAGATTTGAAAAATATTGATGGGTGATAGGTAAATGAGTCTTGCTATGTCTTTGCTTTTGAGTATGATTTAAATTTTTCATATTAAATACTTTTAAAAATCTTTGGTGTTTAATTCTTTCTGTAATATGTTGCAGTCATTGCTTTAGCTTTGCTTTACTTCCAATGCACTTTCCAAAAATCTTAGTTCCATTCAATTTGGTATGTTCTTAATTTTACACAAACCTATGTTTTCCTGATTCTACACCTATGTTTGAGATTTTTATATGTTCTAGAACACTCTCTCAGGTCTTGTTTAGGCTTGTGTTGGAGTCTCAGGAGTTGACTGCATTGACAGTTATCTGTTAACAAAGATTATTAATTCAGAAGGTATAATTGAACTTCCTTAAACATTTTCCCCAAAACTCTGAAATCAACTTGATATGTAAGCTTATCCTTCCCAGTCCTAAATTGGTCTAGAAAAATCATCTCAGATGCTTGAATGGCAAGAAAAGATCACATCCTTTATATTCTGAACCACAATAGATTATCTGCAAGAACAAAAAAGCCCTTGAGGATATGCTATTATATATTCAGTCCCAAATGAAAGAATTTGCAACCAGTGAGAGACTGCTTCTCAAGACTGATACTGAGACTGTCTTTACACTTGCAATTTTATTTATTTCCAGGTATGAATGTATAAGAAGAAAAATATCATGAGTTATTTTGTTTAGGGGAGACTGAGGAACAAAGGGTAGAATCAGTTAGAATTTTTAAAAAGCATGGTCAAAACGTTAAAATAACATGAGATTTGAAATGGGAAGGAAGAAGGACATGAATATATTTATGATGATTTGTGGTGTGGTGTGTAAGGGGGAAAAAATCTCATGTTTTAAAAAGAGAAAAGGAACACAATATTTAGCTAAATAGTAATAAAGTTATTTGTTAAATGGTAAAACAACTAACTTCTAGATTATGCTTTCTAGAGATTACCTGGAAGGCAAATCCTTTTAGAAATAAAATTGGGTGATTACTATTACAGCCCAATTCTTTTATAGTAGCTCCAGGTGGCAAGGGGTATGCATTATGTCCCAAAGCCATTGAATAGTGTATGTAAGCAGAATGAAAAAATTAGTCCTGTAAGCTTTTGTATGCCTTATGTCCAGAGTATGAAAATATTTAAACACCTGGAAACGAATGAACATCCGTTGGGTCAGGAAGGCTGATTGAAAATATATCTTTACATATTCACTCACCCTAAATAACATTGAAATCATAGAATAACTATAAGCACACATTCCCCCCAATTCTGATAAGCACCAAATGACCAAAATAGGGACAACTATCAGGATGAAGTACATAAAACAAGTGAGGTTGTATTATCAGCAAAATTACAATGCCCTGGAGACAAGAAAGAGTCTTCAAAGATACTGAGTTATCTCAGCAGAACAGGATAACTTCAAGATCAGAGACGGCAGAAGTGGGCAGAAGGAGATGCCTGTCGACGTAGCTGTGTATTTAACCTATGGGTAGCCAAATTGCCGTCCTAATGCTCTGCTTCTGATTCTGGAGATTTCTCCTGGACAAAAGCTGAAAGTGAAGCTATCTAAAATGAGTTTTTCCAACACAAATTTCAATTGACAACAGAATTTACAATAATCGAATTTTAGTTGGTAACAGAAATTTCTAGAACAATCAGAGATGGAGAAGCACAACCCTGGTAACTTAAGGCCACTAAAGAAAACAAACTGATTTTGTCAAACAGAAGTCAGATGAGCACTGTAAAGAAAAGCACATGCGGGGCTCCTAGGTGGCTCAGTGGGTTAAAGCCTCTGCCTTTGGCCCAGGTCGTGATCTCACGGTTCTGGGATCGAGCCCCGCATGGGGCTCTCTGCTCAGCAGGGAGCCTGCTTCCCCCTCTCTCTCTGCCTGCCTCTCTGCCTACTTGTGATCTCTCTCTCTGTGAAATAAATAAAATCTTAAAAAAAAAGAAAAGCACATGAATACATGCCTTACTCTTTCTAGTTGTTAATTGTGCAATATACCTCAAGAATACTGTTAAATATACTTGAAAGACTAATGATATGCAACATAGTGAATCATGTTTTAGTATAAACAGACACCCAAAAGCATGATAGAGAGGCACCCAAGTTACAAAAAGAAGCATTAATACCTGAAGAAAATGGTTTATGCAGAAAACTCAAAAAAACTTGAGAAAATGAATAATTGGTATGCCCATCATTATTCAGTAGGATATTATACCTGTTTTAAAATGGACTGCTTTGAACAAGGAAAAATTAGTACTTTTAGAACTTAGTCGCACGATTATTAAAATAAATTCTCTAGATATTGAAATAAAATATCAAATCAGCCACCAAGGTCAAGAAGACACAAAATGTAGGAAAAGAATTAAACTGAATATGTATCTAGAAATTAAAAAACCTATTTAATAAGTATCCCAGAAAGATAGACATGAGAAAATGCAATGCAAAGGAAATAGAAAAATAAACCAGGACAAAATAAGTTTTTGTGGGGTTTTTTTTGAAAAAGACATTACAGTGACAAGGAGTAAAAATGAAAAAAACAAGCAGAACAAAACAGAGCTCATCCACATCTTGCTAAGCAAGAAACTTTAGTAAATATATTTAGAAACAAACTAGATTGTCCACAAGGACTTTCACCTTTCTTTTTGCTGATAAGTCAGCATCTTCTGTTAAGTCTAACCTTTCTCCCCACATGAGACATAGATATAAAGAAATTAGAAGGGCAAATTATAAGTCATGTTGTAGACTCCGTGACATCCAAAGACAGAGGTCTGTTAAACTGCCTCTAATGGCTAGGTAGAAAGTTAATTGCTTTCTGTGTAAGCACATTCAGCACACCTACAGAAATGTTTTTTCCATACTGAAATTAAAAAAAAATAGTAATGCATATGGAAGAATTATAAACATGAACACAGATGTAGGGCATCTGAAGGTAATAAAGGAGAAAATTCAGAGCAGAGAGCCCTGTGGGCATCTAAATAAGGATAGAGCCCCATGTACAACATTGTAGTGTAAGACTTGGCACTAGGATAACTTAACTTAAACTTTGGTGAGTGGTGGTGTTGGAATTCTTCCTCAGGCAGATTGACGTACAGAGCTGCAATGACTCAGCCCAAGATAGGTAACTGATTCTAGAATTCAATCTGCTGAAGGATCCGGACTGGAAGAACGAGAGATTCTCCCAGCTCAGCTTCAATTTTGGCATTTGAAAAAAAAGAAACAAAACATTCAACATATTATTCAAAGTTGCATTAATGCTCCATTGGTAAGATACACAAGCTCACAAAATTGTAAATGTGGACAAATACGTGTTTATTATCTGAAAGAAGTCCTCTTTGGAGCTGTTACCTGGTGTTCACATTCCTTTTAGAAGAGATATTCAGACATGTACACAGGTAAATAAAATACAGTGTTACAGATCTAAGATCGAACATGGTTGGGTGCACAGGGTCTGGTGACTTCTACCTGGCAAATTGAAAATCATGTAGTAGATAAGATCTGAGCCAAGAATCGGCATCCAGGGCCCTCACCAATCGGATGGAGAATGGAGGACATTGCTCTATCATTTTATTAGCCCTGGTTGTCTTTGAAAAATAAAAAGAAATCAGATTTATTCTTTTTCTGAGATTTACTAGGAAAACATACTGACCTAATAGTTTTCCTTTCATTTTAATGAGACATTACCACTGTATTATATTACTATCTAATGTAGATTGAATGTTACTATGTGCCAAATACTATTTCAATCCTTGGAAAACTCTATAAAGTCAACAGAATTATCATCTACATTTTGTATGTAAGGAAATAGAAGCACAGAAGTGATAAGGAATGCATACTACATTCTTCACCTAGAAAGTAAGCAAGCCAGGATGATTGTTCCAGAATCCACAGTAGTGGTTTTTCTAAATAATATTTAAAATTCTTTTTTGTTTGTTTCGTTGGCTCAAATCAGCTTATTGAGGCATAATGTATATGACAGTGTAGACAGTGAAATTCACCATCTTTTATGGGCCAGTCACTGCCCATAATTCATTCTATTCCTTTACAACAGTGGTTCTCAACGTGTGGTCCCCAGACTTGCTAGCAGTGTCAGCATCATTTGAAAACTTGTTAGTCTACCCCAGTCTTATTGAATCAGAAACTCAAGAGGGGATGAGATCCAAAGCACAAATCACTTGTCATATTTGCTAAAGTTAACATCAACAGTGATAAGTCATGTTAATAGTGTATATCCTTGATATGCTGAAATCAAAAGAGCACTTAACTTGTGGTGCTCCTCCCCAAAACTCATGACACCAGTCTAATGATGAGAAAACATCAGACAAATCCCACATTCTACATTCTACCTGACAATTATTCCTCAAAATTATCAAAGTCATCAAAAACAAGAAAAACTGTTACAGTCGAGAGGAGCCTATGAGACATATGAGCTAAATGTAATCTGGTATCCTAGATAGGGTCCCAGAAGAGAAAAAAAATATTGAGTAAAAACTAAGAAAATCTGAACTAAATATGAACTTCAGTTAATTTAAGGTATTAATACTAGTTTATTCACTGTAGCAAATGCACGATAGTAAAGCAAGATATTACTAGAAGAGAAAATTGGGTTGGGTTATGTGAGAAATCTACTATCTTTACAATTTTTCTATAAATATGAAACTGTTCTAAAATTAAAAGACTGTTAAAATAAACAATAATGAGATAATAATTCAACTTAAAAGTTAGAAAAAGAATAATATATCAGAATAGACTTCAAGTATGCAGAACTCAATTACGAACAAGAGCAGAAAATGAAAGACTACTTAGAGAAGAAAAGGCATACAATCTTTCTCTTTAAGAGAAAGATTGAAATGGAAGAAATCAAAGCAAAATGGACAGAGATAAAAATATCACACACATAAACAATATTGGAAATGAGAACAAGTGATTTATAACATGAAAGTGATGAAGACATCTATGAAAACCTTTGTTTTTGTCAGTAAATTTAAAAAATAGACAAAATGGAGACATCCCTGACAAAATACGATTCTAATCAGCAGTAAATACAAAGAAAACATCAAAAACATTGTTTTGATTACATTTCCTTTAATGATTATTGAATATTCTATTACAACATTAAAAAATTTCATAATTTAATAACCAATTAAATAATACTATAGCCTTTAAAGAAACTTAATAAGCTATTCAGTACTTTATGGAAAATAAGTATCAGATTTGACAGTTTCACAGGAGAAGTCTATTAAATATTCAAAGAAAAAATAATTGATATTTCAGTTTCTGATGGTATTGCAAGTGATATTCTCTTTAGTTCCAGTAGGAGGAGGTAAGACCTAAGGATTTTAAATGGAAGCATCAGAGAAGAAACATTGAAAGCTAAGGGGAAACCTAGGCCTTAAGATTTAATTCCGCACATCTTTGTCAAACATACTACAAGTCTTGACACAGTGCCAAGTTTTGCTTTCTAGGTTAGGTGTTTTTTGACCATTCTAAATAAAGATGTTTGATTTTTGTGTCTGGGGAAGAGTTGTGGTGGCAAAGCAATGTTCAGTGAATGGACTAGGGGAAATTACAAAGTATTACCTCTCCTCCTCCTTCCTTCTCTTCACCTTCTCTATCTCTCTCACAGGCACACACACACAACCAAGGGAGACTTAATCCCCTCTCTACCCTCTAGATTTGAGAAGGGACAATAGATCTATTTTTATCCTGATTCCTTTCTTTTCAGGAAAGAAGTATCCCCTCTGATCATTAGGTGGCACCAAAGAGCAACATAATATGCTCAGATAAATGTAAAGTAAGAGAAAAGCAAAACAGATCTGCAAGGGTGAGCCTGGTGGTGGGTATTAAGGAGGGCACGTATTGCATTGAGCACTGGGTGTGGTGCATAAACAATGAATTTTGGAACACTGAAAAAAACAAAATAAAATTAACATGCTAAAAAATCATCTTTAATTAGGCAGGCAGGACTGGACTGAAATAACGTTAAACAGATTTATTAAAATTTCCTGAAAGTTAACCTGTCAATCACTAAAGACCATAACAAAATACTTCAGTTAAAAATTCTACAAAGTCTATATGACTTTATCACATAAATTATTTTATCTTTGCTAAAAAATGAGCATTACTAATTTGAATTTGTCTAAATATTTCTATCATCAGTGGATCAGGTCCTAGATATTTAAAATCATTAGTTACTGGACATCAGAATGAACAAATGAATTTGTTACCTTCATGAATGTCCTTACTTGTTTTCCTGAGTCATGTCAAGGCTATGGGGTTAGGGATGAATAGCTAATTCAATTTCAGTTCCATTTATATTTCAAGTGCTGCAAGTTGCTGATGAAACAGTGATGTCTGTCCTTGCCCTCAAAGATTTCACAAACGAGAAGGTAAGACAGAAGTGTAAGTAAGCAATTAAAATATGGTGCTGATAGAATACAATAGTGATCACGTAGAAATTAAACACTGTCCAAAAGACTCAAAGAAGGGTCACTTAAACAGTGGAGGGGAAGTGATGACAAAGCAGGTGTAGGCCATGAAGAGCAGGGATGTAGTGCAGTTTGTTGTGGATGTGTCCTTCAGAAAAGATGAGTGTGCTGGTTGGTGAAAGGTGGAACTAAAGAAGTCAGCAATGCTCATATCAAGTAGGGATTTATAGGTGATTTTAGGTGATGAACAATCATCCTATAAGCAATGGGGAGCCAGTGGAAAAACAGGTACCATGATCAGCTTAGCATTTTGAGAGACTCATTGTTGCTCGTGTGTGGAACACAGATCAAATGGGCACAACATTAGAGACAGTGAGAGGAGTGAAGAGACGACCACTCCAGTGAGTTGATGGTGGCTCACTGTAGAGAGAAAATGGAGTCTCTCGTGTCAAGTAGGGTCCCAGGTCAAGCAATGGCACAAGTAGTTAAAAGTTCTGCAGCTACAATATATTGCTGGGGTCAGCATCAGCTGACATCCAAGCAAAACCAGAGGAGGTCTGTAGGGGCCTGAGACTTACTAAATCCCTTTAAAAAGGGGAAGCTTTTGGCAGCAAACTGTCGGACTTCTCTATGTCTGACCACTTAAAAAAGGCATGCATCACCCAAGGCTCTGCCCACTTACTCTCTGAACAGAACCAAGATCCTTCATTGCTTGAACATAAGAAACAGTAAGTGCCAAGAGCTGACCCAGACCAGACAACGGAGGCCTTATCTCCACTGGGTGCCCACAGACTGACTCCGCCTTTGGTTCGTTAATTTCCTACACCCTTCTGTTATGTCGTTGGTTGTGTGGTTTGTCTTATGACCTGTTCTGTGTGCTGTGGAAGAAGCCAAGTTTAACCACATGGCGAAATGCCATTGAGTTTGGAATCCTGAACTTGCTTTATAATTCTTTTTTTTTTTTTTAAAGATTTTATTTATTTATTTGACAGAGAGAGAGATCACAAGTAGGCAGAGAGGCAGGCAGAGAGAGAGGGGGTCGAACTTTCTTTATAATTCTGATTGACTTTGCTTTATGACTGAATAAAACTGACATTGTGGAAAGACACAACTCGTGTGTGGGCCTTCATAGCGTGCTCATGACCCTCAGCTAGACCTGGGACATTTGGGACATTAGGTACACTCAAAACCATTTAGTGCTAGATTAGTGGTTGGGGAGAGACAGAGAGGTATCTGAATTGAACAATCGGAATGATGTAGAGAAATAAGAGCTAGGCTCAGACAGAAGGTGGTATGTTCCTTTTAGACACTGAGTTTGACATGCCTGTAAGGCTTTCCTGATCTTTTCCTCAGAAAGATGGCTGTGTCAGTGAAAGGCTCTAACATCCACACTTGTGTTATTTCCCTTATCCCTCATATCCTTGCTGCAAAGTTCAATACACGTATTCCTTTCCAAGCTCTCTTTAATCTGTCCACTTCTTTCCATCCCCACCAATCTTCTTACTTAAACATTATCATCTCTTATTTGGATAACTTCAAAAGACTCTGAACTGGTCTACCTGCTTTCACTCCTCTCTGAAGCCAAAGTGAGCTTTTTAATACATAAATCTGATCTTGTCACCTCCCACCATAATCCTACTTAAAACCTTTTAATAGCTTCCTGTTGTTCTCAAGATTAAGGCCAAATCCTTAAATTGGCCTACAAATCCCTGAATGGCCAAGCTCATATATCATACATCCCCTTTTAGCTTCCCATTCCCCCATTCGCCTCCACTCCAATAAACCGCTGGTCCTGTCTATCCTCAGCTGCATCTGGATCTTCCCTCAACAGACTTTGCACGTCATGCTCTGTTTTTGCCAGAAATGCTCTTCAATGCTCATTTCAACTCTTTCATTCCATTGACTGCAGCTGTAAAAGCCAGTTCCTCAGGAAAGATGCCTTGACTGACCTGTCTAGATCAAGCACCTCTTTCACATAACCCAGAGCACCATGCACCTCTCCTTTGCTGAACTTGTCAAAATTGCACTTTTGCATATGTTTATGCTAATCATGTCTCCTGACCCACTAAGTGTCAGCTTTCATGAGGACAAGACTGAGTCTGATTTTAACTCATCTTTGGGTTTCTAGAACCTAGTCTGATGTTGGCAGATGGTGAACACATACTTCTTACTTGTTGGATGGAGCAATGAAGTAGTGAGGTACAAAGCATACTTTATAGACAGATGTGGAGTTTAAGAAACAAGTCTACATGGGTCATATGATTCAGGTGTCTTTAAAACAAAAATAATAATCACAATCATGGAAGTGAATCAGATCACTCAAGAAATGCACACAGAGTGGAAAAGAAAGAAAGGTAGGAAGGGAGGGAAGAAGGAAGAAAATCAAGGCTGTATTGATCACTATTCTCAGTTGCTGACATAAAAACCTATTCTGTGTTTAAGCAGAAAAGGAATGTATTGAAAGATTTTTAGTAGTTTACAGAATTTGATTCAAAGATCCAGGTCTAGCACTAACAGGGGAAGTGCTAAAACCTAAAACATGGCATTTCTTGGGAAAACACTGAGGCTCACACAGAGTATGCCAGTGCCCT
>CM052899.1:128149095-128199878 GCA_028534135.1 Potos flavus | reverse complement strand
AGAGAGGCACCTAAAGAGCCTTGGGGATTATGGAAGGTTTAGGAGTTTAGGCAGGAGAGTGACATTTTAATATTTGAGCTTTAAAAACATATTTAAGCTTTAGAAACATCCTTTAGAAGCTACAGGATGAAAAAGTCAAGTCCAGTCAGGAGGTTACTCCAACAAATGGAGAGAGAAAGAGCCTGTGCAAAGGTGGGAAGATTACATTGAAGAGAATGGAGAGGAGGCTGATTTGCAAGAGACTAAACGGTAGCTCTGATAAATTTGTATTTAATTGAATGTAGGGGTTACTGAAAAATGATGAATCAAAGATCCCTTGGCCTCCTGAGGAGATTCATTGTTAAGAATAGTATCATATTTTTCCCTCCCTTCCCCTATGATCCTCTGTCTTGTTTCTCAAATTCTTCATATCAGTGAGACCACATACAAGACGAAACCAGAGAGGGAGACAAACCATAAGAGACTCTTAATCTCAGGAAACAAACTGAGGGTTGCAAGGGGGTGGGGTGGGAAGGATGGGGTGATTGGGTGATGGACACTGGGGAGGGTATGTGCTATGGTGAGTGCTGTGAGTTGTGTAAGACTGATGATTCACAGACCTGTACCCCTGAAACAAATAATACATTTTATATTAATTAAAAAAATACTGTTCCAGAAATATCAATATTTCAAACATGCCATCTGATTTTCCCATCATAACTAGAAACATGGCAAAAATCCATGGGAAGTAAAAACCAAGAATCTATTTAGGCAAATTCATTTTCTGTCTTGGTGGGTAAATATATTTTGATTACCATAAATTAAGGCACATGCCAATATTTTTAGGCTCCAGTTGAAAATCTCTAAAGTTAATGAGGAAACATCAATAAATTACCCAACTATTTGCTCTTTTATCTTGAACTTATTTTGCTGAGAGTTATTTGTTTTTATTAGGGAAAAAAAAAAGAGAGAGAGAGAGAATTACTAAACAGTCTTTGGCTTTATTTCCAATGGACTTTTTCTGATCGATTTTGTAGCCCTTTCCCATTTGCTAGCCCTTTCTCTGTGTTCTTATTTTCTGAAGTCGTAAAGAAATGGTCACTTCCAGTTTGGCCATTAGCCTACTGCCCTGCTCTTGGTTGGGATGCAAAGACAGGGAGAATTAAGCCTACTTCTTATAGCAACCCATGTGCTTGGTCCAATTACTTATTTAAATAAATAGATGATAGATGATAGATAGATGATAGATAGATAGATAGATAGATAGATAGATAGATAGATAGATAACCAAGCCACCAAGACATTGAAATTCACTGTTGGCTTTCATTAATCCACTAGTCTCACACACATGCGCATGCTCTTTCTCAAATTAATTAATTATTTAAATCTTTTGAAAAAAGAAAAGGAAAGAACAAAGCAGGCTGGCGGGGATCAGTATGGTAAGATGGTCAGGGAAGAAGAAAGCTGTGAAGGCCTCTTGTGAGAATAAGGTGCCTGCCACACAGAAGGCATTTGTCAAATGGCAAATGTAATTCCCTTTACTACCAATTTGTTTATGGCTTCAGGTAACAGTATTTCTGTAAAATTAGGTCTATCTGACATCAGGGTAGATTTGACCACACGGACTCATACTTCAAAGTTACCACTTTAATTTTTTTATTTCCAAGTTCTAGGATTAAGTATACACATGTGAAATAATATCTATTTGGTTTTAAATAAATTCTAAAGGGCTATTCCTGTTTATCTACCACCATAACAAAGTCTAGAATCTGATTCTGTGTGGTAAATTTTTTGGCCAATAGCACAATTCAATTTTAATTATGGTATCATCAATTGGGTTCATCTCTGCAGTTCAATTTTATAACAAAATAGTTAAATGGTCTTCATAGAATGCTGACTAGAACTTGCAAAGATTACTGTGGATTACTTCTCTTATCTACTTATTATTTTTTGTATCTCTTTTCACCTTATTTTCCTGCTGTTTCTTCATTGGTTAACACACATACCAAGTTTCAGGTTGTTCATCATTAAATGATTGAATCATTGAATAATTCTGGTTGATAAAAATGCCATGCACTAAAGGTGGAAAATATGTGAATAGCTATTGTTTGCACACTATTATCACATTCGCTTTACACCTACAAGCTCAAATCCATAATTATGAATTGGTAGTTGCTGTCTCTGAGACACAAAAATCATGGTATATCTCAATCCAGGAAATGTAATACTTCCAAGTTTTTAATATATTTATTTCCATATCCATTTAGAAATACTGCATCTCTATTAGAAGCAACATACTTTGAGGGTGACAAGAATAAATAATAATGTTTAACCTTTCAGGGAAAGAAAGAGAGGAGAAGGAGTAGGAGAAAGAGGAGGAGAGGAAGGGAGGAAGGGTGGGAGGGAGGAAAGGAGAAAAGGGTAAGTTTGAAGACAGGTTACACAAAATTCATCATTATAAATATTACAGTTCTTTAAATATCTTAATAGAAGTTCAGTGTACTATAAAAGTTAAAAGTGAGCATAAATTGCTTCCTACTGAAGCAATCAGGGAGATGAGAACACAACACTCTTCAAGGGGAAAGGAGAAGTGAGGAATAATGAATTTAAAGTTATTGAGCACCTCCATATTCATGATATATTTCCAGAACTTTCATTTTATTTTATTTCCCCTCATCTGTATAATAACAATAAGAATCATCATTATCCTCACCTCCACTTTTCAGTGGAGATTCATAAACTCTAACTTCCCAAAACCACACAGTGAGTTTTCTCTTTCTCGGAGACTATTATTTTCTCAAAATATCTTAATGAGATGCCATATAATCACATCCTGTATCACCATAGGAAATTGAGATCTCCAGAACATTGCTGGTGGTTTTTCTAAGCATTTTAAAATCCTTACTGTGAACTGTTGCTGCTGGCATCAACCCCTGGTGATTGCATCAAAACTTCTTCATGTTGGATTCTTCTTATCGTATTATTTTCGTCCAAGCATGAACACTTGATTCCTCTGCTCCCAGAGATGTATATTACACAAGGTTGTTGACTTTGTCAGAATTCCCTTATGACTTAATAATGTCAAAGAGGATTACAGTGCAGAGGAAGGAAAAAAAACAAAAAACAAACTCTGAAACTAAGTGATCATAAGTGACCCTGACATCCATTAGCTAAACTCCAACAGAAAGTCTTTCACAAGACTTCATTTGTCTTGGCACCAACCAGCTGTCATATGCTGTTGTTTGCCTCTTGAAATCGATTACTCACCACCTGTCATACTTAGCTAGATTCAAGGTCCCCGTATCCTTGTCCTAAGGGGCCTAATGGAAGCCATAAAATGAATGAACATGTTAACATGTTTTTCACCCTTAACAGATACTCTTTTATATCATTTTACAAAACAGTTCAACACCTCTTTAACCTAAACTTGACCAGTCAAGATTTTCCTAAGATTTTACAAAAGTAAATGAAACTATACATGTTTTTGGGAATGATAAAGGAAAGAAGAAATGTCTGCACTTAATTTTATATGAAAAACAACTTTTCTGTTTGCCCAACTATGACACTCTATGGAGCTTGATGCTGAACTGAGGTCTATGTTATTTCAGACCTCATTCTTTTTTCATTGTTACTCCTTTCACATGAAGGTAAGTATATTTCAATAGTTTGGGAAAGAGTCACAAAGGCAGAGGGGGGAAACCCAAAGGTATGTTTGAGAAATAACAATTGGCTAGTTGAATGACACACGGGTTACATTAAAAACAGTATTGTGAGAATTGGTTGGAAAGATAATTTCAGTTTCACTCCATATGTGAATAATTAAAACAGATATTTGGACATAATTCACCAGGTGCCATGTAGCCAACAAAATGGAAACTTAGGAGGATACAGGAAGCTAGATGTAAAAGTTCCACTGACTAACGTAGAATATGGAGCTGAATCAACTGTGTCCAAACCGCCATCTTGGAGCAATATCTGTTCATCCATGGAATCCCCTGTAACTGCACAGCCATCCCATTGCCTTCATTCCAACTTTTGAACCAATAGTCTATATATTGTCTAGGCACTAGTGAAATATCATGACCTGAGCCAAAGGCAGATGCTTAACCAACTGAACCACCCAGGAGCCCCTACTTTGATAGTCTTCAACTAACACTTACCAAGTATATTTGATCACAGATCTTTTTTTTTTTTCCCCTTTTACCTGGTAACATTTTGTGAAGTGCTATTTAGTTTACAAAATGCAGATTCAGGGACGCCTGGGTGGCTCAGTTGTTAAGCGGCTGCCTTCGGCTCGGGTCGTGATCCCAGGGTCCTGGGATCGAGTCCCGCATCGGGCTCCTTGCTCGGCGGGGAGCCTGCTTCTCTCTCTGCCTCTGCCTGCTTGTGCTCTCTCTCTGTCAAATAAATAAATAAAATCTTTAAAAAAAAAAAAAATGCAGATTCAGCGTTATCAGCTGAATTCTGCAGAAAAAATATGTGAACTTCCTCAAGATTGCTAGAAAACCACAGATTGTTCCACAACTTTATTTTATGCATGATTTTTAGAGTGAAATAACCCTAACTATCAAGAAAGAAAGTCCTTCTTGTGTCAAACCTTGTTAGGTTTCTTCGGGGCTTTTAATCTTCTTGGAATTTGGAGAAAACCCCATCTTACGGTAATTACTTTCACAGTTTTAAGGATAAGGAAAACTTTCCATAATAAACGCAACCTATAAATACTGTTGTAGTGATTTTTTTTCATAGATTTGAAAATCAGCCACATTTATTCAAATCAAAGCACTTCCTGAGCACTGTTTCTTATGGGAGTGAAAGCCAGAAAGCCAGAAAAACATATATACTTTGTGGAGACTTCCAGTTTCTTTTGGGTTCATTAAAATAGAGTGAGAGTATTATTGTGTAATATGAGAGCTCAGCAAATGAAATTCAAATAACTTATTATTTATTTCTTGTTTATCTGGGGAGATGAATTACCTCTATATCTGGTACAGACACTTCCAAGCATGTTGCTATGTACTAAGATTAAGACGAAAAAAGATTCCTGCCTACATTCCAATGGAGAATCCAGGAAATAAAAAGCGAATAAACATATATCAGGATTAACATTATAAATAACGTGCAGATATATGTTATCTATATTAAAATTTCCTTATGTGCTAGTTACTCCGTTTACCAATAAATGCAATTCTAGCTATAGTGTATGCATACTGATTTGCTACAGTGCACCAAATATAGATGATTATAGAAATATAAAGCTACTGATTATTTATCAGTACAATTGAGATCATTTCCATCTATGTTTGAGTAGGGTTTATATTATGTAAATCTTCAAACGTCCACTTTTAAATAGCTCTCTGAATTCGTTTTGGAGATATTTCTTTCCTCAAGTGTGTGTAGTCTTAGTGTGAGGGCATATACCTGATTCTCACTATGGAAGCTCAAAGAACGAGATCTTAATTCTTTATGTTTTGTTATAGACAATGTGACCCAAGCGGAATAATCAGAACTTCTCACCTGGAATTGTGAATCTTGATGAATAACCCCAAAGTGAAGACAAGTTTATATATTTTGGTCCAGCTGCTGTATAGGGCTCAGACTACTCCAGCTAGAAAGCCTTGCTGTTCTAACCTCTACCCTTAATATTAAATTTACTTAATATTAAATTGTCCTTCAAATCTGAGTCCTCCTCTTTGATAACTTTTTTCCTCAAAGTAGCCAGAGTTGGTTTCAGGGGTTTGCAACCAAGAACCAAATCCTCCTGGTGTTTGAAAAATTCCTGACTCCCTAGTTCTCTAAAGAATACAGGGAAATTTAGATGCAAAGAGAGCAATGATGAGTAAGGTCCTGGAATTAGACAAAATGATGAAATTTCAAGTTAGACACATTTCTAGTCTTTCTCTGATCACATAGGTGACATTATTTTGCCAATATCACCAAACACTGAATAACTTCATTATCCCAGGACCTCCCAGAACAGTACACCCCCCACAAATTCACACAATCCAGCCACTTCCTTCTGCTACTAACCTTTCAAAATATTTTCCTGTCCACCACATTCTAGGTGTCCTAAGGCTCTCATTGGCATAACTCTAATTTCTTCTAAATTATCTAGTCTAAAAAATGAAACAAAACAGTTTACTGCATATAGAAAATTAATCTATAATTTAATAGGAGTGATTAGTTGAAAGAAATTTTACTGAAATTCAGAATTTAAAATAAGTAAAGTTGTAAGGAGGGGGAGTCAGTTATTTTGCCACATTATTATAGCTATATAAGGCTTGCTTATTTATTTTGTCTTTTGTTTGTTTAATAAATTTGGTGTTTTTATATGTTTTCAGTGCTAATCCTCACATTTCTGTATTTATAGGTCCTTTCATGCAGAATTTTGGATGAAAGAGAGTAAAGTTACAAAATGAAACAAAGTAACGCAAAAAAGCAAGGACTATAGGTTAACCAATGGTAGAATAGGAGAAAAAAAGAAACACACAACTAAAGAAGGTAAAAAGAAGGAAAGCCTTTTCACAAATATAAGTTCATAGCCCATCTAATCCTCTTAAAAATTCTGCTTTGGGTATTTCTATTCCTGTTTTCTTTTATTGCTTCTTTCTAGCCTTCAATTTAAGACTTTTCCTTTCTCATTTTTGTTCATATTAAAGTACAAAACAATTAAGGTCATGTGGTCCCTAAAACTTAACTCTAACTGACAAAAATGTGATATAATTATGAATAAAACTAAAAGACTTGATTCACAACTTTTTGAAGAGTCCTGATAACTTTTTAAAGTGACTTCCTATTTAAAAATTTTATTAAATTGTCGCATTTACCATATTAGCTTCTAGATGCCAAGAGATTGACAATTTCTTGAGTCATACTGAAAAACCCCTCTACTGGGTTTATTGATCTGATACTATCATATCGATAGTATTTCAAAACACTCAGGGAAATTATTTATATGAAAATTTTGCAAGATAAATTGACTTTCGTCAATGATAAAGAGCTTTGGCATTCTAGTCAGGTGGCACCTTCAGTCCTGTGTTTTGCTATCTCTCTCATTATTTTCCTTTTGTTTTTTTGTTTTGTTTTTGTTTTTTTTTCCAGAGTCATCCATCAGAGAAAAGCTTGACCTCATTTTTGATTGTCTTTCTGGTATTCGTCTCCTTCCTTGGTTTCTTCTATCCCAAAATCAAGAGCCCAAAACAAGATCTGCAAACTTGGCTTGCTTAAAAAGATTCCCATTGAGTGGACTCTTAAGTACTTCAAAATGTCTCCGAATTTCAGTTTCAAAAACTTCAAGGGTCTGTGACTTTATCCTCCTTGTAAGATAAGGAGAGAGCCTGCCACAGAGATACCGCAGAAGACACCAGACTCCTGAACACAAGAAAACAAACTTTATTACACACAGCAATCACCATTGAGTCTCGGCACCTGCACTGGTGCCTCCGCCCCATTTTACCTTGAAGAGGGGCAGGTGATACCTGCATACACAGCAGGTTGTATGTTTACAGGGGAGGAACGCCACAAACTTCAGGAACTCAATTTCTTCATAATGAGCAAGTAAGCTTACCTGATATTTACTCTGGAGAAAGCCATTATCTTTATCATAACAGCAGACAAGCCTGCCCTTTATTCTGAAGGAAGAGTATCTTCCTTGGATGTTTGTTATAAAAACATTCTTGAAAAGATATTTCACAACAAAGGCAGCCCGTGTCTCTACTTGCAAGACATTCAGAAAAATAAGAGATCCCTGGGGGACGGTCCTTAATCTTCTAGGAAGATAGACTCATTTCTCATTTTTGCTCTTTTTTTAGAGGTGGGGAGGGGCAGAGGGATTCAGGGCTCAATCTGACACTACCCTGAGATCATGACATGAACCGAAATCAAGAGTCGTACCCTTCACCAACTGAGCCACCCAAGTGCTCCATGACTTTTCTCATTGTTTTCCCTTAATGATTTTATTTACTTATTTATTTATTTGCAGGGGGAGGGGCCAAGGGGGGAAGAGCAGAGGGAGAGGGACATAATACAGAAAAAAAGAAACACCAAACAACAAAATTTTAATTTCTTTGATTATCTAAATATTGAAAACTCCTCAACATCAAACCCATCATAACACGAAAAGGCAAACTGCATTTGTGAAAACATGTCCACAAAATTAATGATAAAAGAAAAATATATTTATGGTTAAATAAAAATCTACAAAAATATAAAAGCACTCCCCAAGGGAAGGACAAAGAATATGAAATAATTCAAATGAGTGGGCATGGTATGCATGTTACAACCATACGTATGTATAACAGCAGAAAACAAAAACTAAACTCTGAAAACATAAACGTCCCTTTAAGGGTAGCTAAATAAATTGTAACGTGTCAATAAGATGAAATATTGTGGAGCCATTATAGAAGATTACATAGAACTATGGTTTTTCTATCTGTGTTCCATAGGGTCTTAAGAGTCCCCGGGAAAGAAAAGGAGAATATTTCATCGGGGGAACTATTCCAACCAAGTAAATTCACATTTATCTAATTTAGGTTTTGAACTTTGAAGAACAGGATCAATTGCTTGAAATGTGTTAAATATTATAATGTAATCTGTAAATCTAAGGCAGTGTGAGAAAATGATGCTATAACAAAAGGTGGAAAAAACAGTTTATAAAATCAATGGAATTTACTATACACAACACATATATATGTAGCCAAAAACATACTTACCCCTTTTTTTTTAAGCAATGATTGGTTATTTTTGGGTTGCAGATTGGGTTAACAGATTTTCATTTTTTTCTTATTGATTTTTAAAAATTTTGTAAATATTTAAATAGCCACTAAACTCAAATCTGCAACTATCCTACAAAAATGAAAGCTGTCACTCAATATATTTCACCTTACAAGTTGAATGTCAGAAACCTGTAAAACTGACCTCTGTGTTTCATTAATCTACTTGATTATGAAAATTTAAATAATAAAACACAGAGTATGATAAGATCATGTGTTGGATTCTTACCTAGAGCACAGAAAGTCTTTGGGGGGTAAATTTTTAACAATAAAGCACAGTACTTAAAAGGGGCCACTTTGGAATAAAATAACCTTGTTCAAGCCAGATTAGCCATTTTGGTCTTAGCCCAAGAAGGTTGTGTAACTATTGTAAGCCTTAGTTTCTCTACCTCTAAAATTGAAATAAAAATAATAATCACTTTCTCAGATTATCATGTGAAAATCTTCATACTGAGCAAATCTTTAAAAAGTGCTAACACACTGGGATGCCTGGGTGGCTCAGTCAGTTAAGCGTCTGCCTTCGGCTCAGGTCATGATCCCGGGGTCCTGGGATCGAGTCCGACATTGGGCTCCCAAGTCCCACATCCATCGGGCTCCCAGCTCAGTGGGGAGCCTGCTTCTCCCTCTCCTGCTGTTCTCCCTGCTTGTGCTCACTCGCTCTTTCTCTCTGACAAATAAATAAATAAAATCTTTAAAAAATAAAAATTAAAAAAATAAAAGTGCTAACACACACTGCACATTAACTAACTGGAATTTAAATAAAAACTTAAAAACCTTTAAAAAAAAAAAGTGCTAACAGTGCCTGAGTGCCTGGCTTATTAAAAGTGCTCAATAAATGTCAGGTTTTATTACTGTTGGAAGAATCTGCTTGTGTTATAATCAACAGTAAAGGGTAGTCAGTGTCCTTCTGTGTCATCTTAGCAAAGTACTTAGAAAAGAGAGAACCTGAAGGCCAGAAACCTGGCATGTGAATTGTTGGACCAGGGCAGGACTGAACTCCTCTACCCTTCTCAGAGGAAGAGGAAGGCCCTGGAGGTACTTGGGCTGGGACAATCCATGACCATCCTGATCTGAAACAACAAGAGGAAGTTAATGACATCCTGGAAAGAGCTGAGATGGGAAGGGCCGGGAAAGGTGAAGAACACTGCATAGCTTCATTGCCAGGCTCGCGAAGAGAGTGCCAGCCTTTCAGGCTTCTGCCTTCCTCCTAAAAAGGAGAGATTCCAATTCTCAATATCAAGTCCAAATTCCTGTTGGTACTGCGTAGTATTCTGTGTCCTACTTGCGATGGGCACAATCACTTCCAACCATGGCCATTAATGTACTTTCCCACCTCCCCTCTTCCCTCACCTCCTCAGCTCACACACTTCTACTCATCTTCCAAGACTCCTTTCCTGATCTCTTCATGTCAAAGACAACACATCCTCTTTTGTGCCTTCAAAGTTCTTGTATTCCTCAACAACCATAGCACTTTTCGATAGATAAAATTAATAATTTATAAGTTTGTTTCCCCAACAGAGTTATTTTAGAGTTTTAATTCCTCCATTCACATGTCATTAGCACCAACCTCATCTGTCAGCCTCTCTCACTTCTCAATTTTCCAAATCTTACCCAGATGTTAGTAGTTGTTTTAAAAGATTGACCATCTCATCCCATCATATGCTGTCTTCTGGACTTCTGTTGTACTTCCCTTATTCTATCAGCCGTCTAGAAATTAAGTCTTAAAATAACTTCTACTTGTTAAGTTTTTATGACTTTCCACGTGCCTCTGTGAAATCTTTTCCATGCTGGTACACCCTTCATGGCTGTAACTTAATCACCAGCCACGTTCAAAATCTCCCGCCGGCTTTCTGCTCCTCCTTACTTACGTCAGAGCTATCCCCTCTTCTGAAATACTCCAGCTCCGCAGCCTCCTCATGGTCCCTTGCACTGTGTGTAAAAAAAATTCAGTTATATTCCTAGAAACTCCTTCATCTCCTTGACTTCCAAGACAGAAGTTTGAACCTGAATCTTCCCAGATAAAAATACCCTATAACACTCTCAAGTCGGAGGAGGTGCCCCCTCCCTGTTGCCACCTCTATCTGGAGGTCCGAAAGCAGAGAAGGAATTGTCATTCCACCACCACTTCCACTTCCTGAGGACCTCCTGCACTGACTGTATAGGAGGCTTCCTGACCTTGAAGGCTCTTGCGCTGCAGTTTGACCTCATCCTTGTCTCACTGCTGCCATCTACTGTCCACCGGGCTCCCTAGTGCTATCCTTGTTCCGAGTTTCTCATTCATTCCATCTTGAAACCTGTCATGATCCTGGGCTGTATTAGTGCCCACACAAATAGTCCAACCCAACTCCTGACCTCTTAAACTTAAAAGACTTTCACCTAGAAATAAGTCAGACAGAAAAAGACTGTAACCATCCCTCAAAATAATATACTCTTGAAAATATAACCAGGAGTTGTGCTGGTCATGCAAGCATGCTTAAAGATAACCTTGAGAAAAACTTGGTAGTCCAGCAGGCCTCAGGTGGAGGGGAAGATATACGTTCTTGAAGCCGACCAGCTGGGGAAGCCCCGCTCGCTCAGGGCGGAACACCGCCTGCTTCCCTCTTTCGTTATCTCCCCTGCCTCTGAGGGAGCTTGCTGATGGGGTTATCCATTTAAGTGCTAAGCGCGCTTATTCTGTAACGAATTCCATGCTGATTGACCAGGCACACCCTTCTCTTCTCCTTGTTTAATCTATAAGATTCGTGATCAACTATGACTCACATTCCTTCTTGTTTACCTACAAACAATGTATAATCTTCTTTATTGATTATCATCTCGTATCCAATAAATATGGGATTAAGGAGTTGTTCGGGGCGGCAGTCTTCTCAACTGCCGACCCCTGCTCCCAATCTCTCTTGCAGCTGACTTGTTTGTGCCTCATTCTTCTCCCGTGCGCCGACAGGAAGCGGCAAAAGACAAAGACCTTATGAGTTCACTTATATGTGGAATCTAAAAAACAAAACAAGAGAACAAACAAACAAAAACCAGACACTTATGTACAGAGAACAAACTGGTGGTTGCCAGAGGGGAAGGGAGCGGAGGGATGGGTGAAAGACATAAAGGGGGCTAGGAGGTACAAACTTTTAATTATAAAGTAAAGTGATGGAGTTAAAGTACAGCATAGGGAATGTAGTAATAATACCGTAATAATGTTGTACAGTGGCAGATGGTGACTACAGCTATCATGGTGAGCTTGAGAAGGGTATAGACTCGTCAAAACACTATGTTGTATACCTGAAACTAACATAACAGCATATGTCAACTATATTTCAATAATATATGATAAAAAAGACCTTCACCTCACTTGACCAGTTAGCCCCTTATTGCCATTTGCAAGAAATTCTTTATCTTTAAAATTTTTCAATTCTAATATTTTCTTCTCTGCTGTAATTTTTACTTTTGGGCACTTCTGTACTTACATATGAGTGACAAACATTCTTACTGGCTATTAAAGCCTAGCTAATCAATGGAGAAGCATTAATACTTATAAAGTTGTAGTAACTAAAAGGAAAAAGAATCAGAAGAATGTAGTTGGATAATGCTGGAGTTAGGACATTCCATATCTTGACAGTGGGCAGACTTCTCTAGAAGTAGTGTTTAGCAACACTGACATTTTTTATTCTGCTAGCTCCTCTTACTCTCACACTATCCTCTGATGGCTTAAGTCAGTTCATCTTACATACATGTTAGGCATTCTTCTCTTGCTAGGATTTTACTTCCTCTATCGCCTATCTAAAGATACAATACCTTGTATACATCAAGTGCTTCTGTTGAGTGGTTTATTAGTAAGAACACAGGCTCATGTATTAGAAGATTTTCAAATTTCCTCATTGCTTGCTACTCAAAGTGTGTCCCATAGATCACCAGCAATGACATTACCTGAAAACTTGTTAAGAATGCAGGATCTCAGGACACACATCAGACCTACTGAGCGTGAATCTGAAATTCAACGTGATACCCTAATGATTCAAAAGCACGTTAAAATTTGAGAAGCACCTTCTAATTCACTGTTCTGTGAAAATATCAAATGAGACAGGATTTCATTAATAAAAATTCTAAGCTCTCTTTTTTACTCTCTTCTCATATTCCATCCAAAACATTCTTTAGTTGTGGCCACTGTTAGAAATTTTGTCTTTATCTTTCTAAACATTTTCTATGCATATGCAAATATACAAATTTAAGTCATAAATTCTCAAAAATTTACAAATCTATGAGGTACGAAGATAATTTAGACACAAAATAATTAGTTGAGGCCTTTAAAAAATCATGTTCCAATAGTGGATTATCTTAAATGAGCCTCTTGTTTCAGGTATATCACACTTCGAAGTGTGTAATCTCATTTTTTTTTTTTTCCTGTAGGAAGTGGATGTTTTTCAACAGATAACGGCAGGTTAATGAGAGCCAAGATTTAAACTTACAATTTGACCCCAAAGCATTGCCTTGCAACCACCACTTACACCACTTTGCTCAGATTATGTGTTTTAGTTTAGATCTCCAGAGAGCTATTGACAGGCCCCTGAAGAATTAAAAAGGAAATTTTTCTAAATATAAACCACAAAAGTAAACATAGGTTCCATATTTCCAGTGATATCATATATTCATACTAGACAACAACTGCCTTAAAAGAACTCTATTTTATTTCCGGGTGCCAAGGTTCTGTTCATACAATACCTGAGCACAGGTACTAAGCATCCATTGTGAATCCTCTGGTAGGTTCCAAGTGATGTGTGGGTTTCCAGAGAAAAACAAAAGCATCTTTCACATTTCTCAGTAGATTTCCTTCTGGAAGTTAACTGTTTGTTACATAGTTAAAGAACACTTTCCTAGAAGACTCACCAGCCATAAAGCCAAATGTTTCTGAGAGAATTATGACAAACTAATTTTGGAACTTTATGTTCTGAATTATTGACAAGTGAGTCCTCCAAAGGAAATATGAGTCTGTGAGTCTGGACCAGAACGTGCTGCAACAGGATACATAACCTCACAAAGTAAAGTTTACCACTTAGTACATTTTCAAAATCTATGTCTATTGCTATATATAGCTTTTCATTTTTGTGCTAATTAGTTTTACTAATAAGCATGAATTCAAGAAAGAAATAATTTATCCAATATTGAAAAGCTAGAAAACAAGAAACCTTTCTATTTAGTTGTCCCTTAACTAACCTGTTTCCACTTTGATTTATTTAGGGACTCCTGGAATTTCAAAACCAATTGTGCAATTAGAGTAGCCATGCCGTGGTGTGCCTAAAATAGTCCTAGTTTATGTCTGTTGTTCCATTATAATTACTAAAAGCAGACCATTTCATTATTATGAATGTTCATTGTTGAATGATCAATTATATGTTCATTTTACATGTGACTCTATTATGACAAAAAATTGATATTCAGGTAATAATCTCATTTTTTTCTTTCTCACAGGGCAAAGACCCATCGGACTATAAATGGTCCAAACATGTGTTTCGAATCTGAGCTTTGTTTTAATTGCCAGAACTGATAAAATTTAACTGATAAAGCAAATGAAAATATCAATAAAAGCAAGTGAACTTAGGCTAAAATTTTGTAGGACTTGGCATTATACAAATCTACAGTGAACACAAAGAAACCATGTTTTCTCAAATTATAGTAAAGTTATATTTTACAACAATAAGAATGATTTATTAAAAATTACAACCTAATTAACTATATTTAATACCTAATTCAGACAAAGTAGAGATTAATCCTTACCCATTGGGGATTATAGATAGAAAAATTTGAATTTTGAGTTCATGAGAAGTCCCATGGTTGATACACAAATTCACTGAGAGGTGCCTTGTCCAATGATGCAGATTAGCCACTCATGAAAGTTTGATTGTTTCCTTTTGATGACAAGCCTTATTATTATCAAATGTCTCCCAAAAGTATGGCCCCCAGACAGAACTGTTCATAGGTACTCTGGATGTCCTGTTCAATTCTCTATTTTTGGACTATCAAAGATAATAAAATAGTTGCTTTTTGTGTATTAATTACTCACCATAGTACCAGGCCAGTGATTTTTGTCTTGCTCAACTTTTATATCCCCAGTCCCTTGCCCGGTTTCTTCACCTCCATGAATAAATGAATGAATAAAAATAAATAAACAAATGAAGATATGGTAGCTTTTTATAAATTACAGTAGATTTTTCTATAGTGTGATTCTGAGTAAGGTGTAAAATAAGTCAACCATTCTAGATACACTACTGAGAAAAGGCAAAATGGTGTTATAATGCAGCTGAGGGTGTTTGTCCTCACTCCCTTGAATGAATCCAAGTACAGGCATAACTCGTTTTATTGCATTTCACCTTATTGCATTTTGTGGATATTGCATTTTTTACAAATTGAAGGTTTGTGACAACCCCGAATCGAGCAAGTCTATCAGAGCCATTTTTCTAACAGCATTAGTTTACTTCATGTCTCTGTGTTACATTTTGGTAATTCTCAGAATAATTGAAACTTTTTTGTTTCTGCTATATTTGAATTGTTGCAATCTCGTGATAAGATTTAAACAGATGAAGAGTTGCTTCTAATGGATGAACAAAAAGAGTGGTTTCTTGAGATGTGATCTGCTCTCGTGGTGAAGATACTGTGAAGATTGTTGAAATGACAACAAAGGGTTTAGAATATTAATAAACTTAGGTGATAAAGCAGCAACAGGATTTAAGAGGATTGACTCCAATTTTGACAGAAGTTCTACTGCTATCAAACAGCAAGACAGAAAAATCTTACGTGAAAGGAAGAGTCAACCAACGTGGCAAAACTCTACAACCCCTTGAACTGTTGGCAACCACCACCTTGATCTGTCAGCAGCCATCGATATCAAGGCAAGACCCTCCACTGGCCAAAGGATGATGACTCGCTGAAAGGTCTGATGATGGTTAGTATTTTTTAGCAATTAAGTATTTTTTTAATTAAGGTATATACATTGGGTTTTACACATAATGCTATGATACACTTACCAGACAACAGCATCGTGTAAACATAACTGCTATATGTACTGGAAAACCATAAGTTTATTTGACTCGCTTTATTACAATATTCACTTTATTGCAGTGATGTGGAACTCAATCTGTAATATCTCCAATGTAGACCTGTAAATAGAAAACACTAGTAAGTTGTTAAAATTGACATGATGTAGTCAGCAAGGAAGATACTATGTAAAGAGAGCTTCAGTATGGAAAACCACCGTCTCCTCTGATTCCTGTTGTAGAAAGACTGAACCACTCTGGTATTTCTTTTAACTCAGAATAATGTTCCTGTCTTATGACTGTGACTAGGCTGTAAATATCATCATAGTTTATTTTTTTAATTTAAAAATATATGGTATGATTCCTTTCTGGTAAAAGCACACTGATAATCAACAGTAATAACTTTTAAAAACCCTCTCTGTGTATGGATATTTTCTTCAGCATATAATATTTTTTCTAAAACATATGATGCCAGTTCATTCTAGGAGTAGAATTAAGGATTAGAGAGAGGGACTTTCATTTTTTTCCCTTTTTTTTTACTTTAAGGGATGGAGAAATCACAGATATGGTTTACTTTTGCAACATTTAAAAATTTAATTCTTGAATAATTATTACTTTTAATTAAACAATCTAATAACTAAATTAATGAATGCTATCACAACTAGTACTCCCAAAACAAACCAAACAAAAAATTATGTGATGTACTTAAAATGCTACCAAAATTTATAGGATAATTTTATTTTTCTTTTTTTGGAAAAAAAGATCTGAGCACATATAATGTAAGTTACTTCATAAAGTGAATAATTAAAATAAATACTATGTGACAAATTGAATTTAAAAGATGAAATAAATCATAAGTTCTCCTCATGATCTGGTATGTTGGTAAAAATTGAAAAATTTGAAGACCCTAATTTGTCCCAAGAATTTTCTTTATAGATATTGGATTTTTCAAAAGATAAAAAAGAGAATTTTATTGATGTATTAGTCTTTCCAATTATCCATTTAACAGAAAATCATGATAAAATCATGTTTCTATCATAACCATAAATCTAGAAATTTTTGTATTTTAATTTTGAGTATTGTTATTCCATTTCCTGTATAATCTGTTATCATAGTATGAATCACTTCTTTGTTGGAAACTCTCCTCAGAATTTCTGGGGAGAGAAATTAGACTGAAAACTAGTTTCCCATTTGAGAAATTTCTTAGAATTCAAATAAACCTATTGGTTGAACTGAAACCACAAAATTAGCATTTTACTAATCACTAAGTTTAAAGAGCTGTGGAGCAAAGACATCTGCCATCACCTTGATCATCAACCAAGGTTGCTTCTTTTTCCCAGTCTTGGGTTCAAGGTATTGTCTTTACATTTGACAAAATTATTATGATTTCACATTGCTTTTCTCTCACTCTTCATTGAGATGCATTTGTAACTTTTCTATGTATTTGCAAACGTTGATACCTTCTTATGATATACTGGTAACTTAAAGATGCATTTACAAATTTTGTCACCATCCATCTCAGATCTTTAGGTGACAAATTAATATAGTGTTATAAAGACCAAATCATTTTTTTGATGACTTAGTAACTAAAACCTTATATATTGAAAAAGTCGATACATAATTTCAGTAGAGACTTGTGGGGAGGTAGTTTGAATTATTTTGTCCAATTCCATGGAAACTCATTATACAAAATAATTTCTGGTCTTTTTAATTACTGTAACCAAGATCATTTCTGGTAGAGTATTTCAAGGCCAGTTTTATCTCATGTCATTTGGCTAAAAAAATTAATTCTATAAAGGGTATATCAATGATAGTTATAAAAGACTACTTTTTGTAAAGATGGTTCAATTTGGATATTTCGAAGGATGCAAATGGATAAAGATAGTAAATTCCTTTTGGGTTTATAAATATGCCTTCTTTACTAATGTGTTTAGATTGTACAGTTTGTAAACTGAAACAGTATATATAAAAATGTCAGTATTAGTTTGTTGACTGAGGCATAAACAAATTGCATATATAACATGATTTATTAAAAAAATTCTCTGTAAACCAGTTTCCTACCATATTTAAATATCAGTAGTTATAGATTATTGCAATTTGATGGAACTCTGGAAGTCAACATAACAAGACATTTGAATCTTATGATTCTGCCCAACCGTCTTCATACAGTCATATCATGGATATATCAGTGTAGCAAAACGTGAAGTGATAGCTAGATTCTTTTAAAAAATTACTGATGGAGGTTAATAGTTTCTACATAATGCACTGATATCATTTCTCATGAAGATTCTGAAAGAGCAGGATGCTCTGAAGTAGATTTAAAGCAGGAAGACATTTTCCAAAATTTTCAGATCAAATTAAATGCTAGCTCTTATTGGATTTAAGTTTAGTACCCCCCCACCCCCGCCCCAGCAAATCTGATGACCTAGAAGGAAAAGTTTGGGTTTTTTAATATTGTATTTAAATATTGATTATTCTCTATTCCTCTGACAAAACCATATTACCATATTCACGAATCAAATGTTTTGTTTTAGAATGTTAGCGGATAAAATAGTGGTAAGAAATTTGTATTTCTTAAAATAAGCACTGAGCAAGATAACTGGAATCATAAATTAAATTTATATTGAATAGCAAAATTTTAAAAAGTCATGTTAATTAAAATACTATTTCTCAGGGCACCTGGGAGGCTCAGTGGGTTAAAGCCTCTGCCTTCGGCTCAGGTCATGATCTCAGGGTCCTGAGATGGAGCCGCTCATCGGGCTCTTTGCTCAGCAGGGAGCCTGCTTCCCCCTCTCTCTCTGCCTGCCTCTCTGCCTACTTGTGATCTCTCTCTCTGTCAAATAAATAAATAAAATCTTTTAAAAAAATACTATTTCTCAAATTAAAATATCAGCATAAATTTTCCTTTGTTGGAAAATCAAGGATTTCTTTTTCATCTTATTAGAAGATCTAACTCTTTTTATTTCTCTTACAGAGGCCTTGACAACCATGAAGTTTCTCATCCTTACCTGCTTTGTGGCTGCTGCTCTTGCAAGGCCTGTGAGTACAGTAGAGAATTTAGAGGGTTGTAGATTCTTGTTATAAATGACCCGATATCTTATCAAACACAAAATATAGAGAATAATGATCTTAAAGCATGGGATGATCTCTAATTAAGGTCCTGATATTAAAACTGTGGTAATGCTTCACAAATCTTAACTCTAAATAAAATGTCTGACTTGAAATATAAGCACTAGTCAATAAAAAAAATTAAAAAGAAAAAATTTTAAAAAAAGAAAAAAGAAGGTATTGCATAACATAATAAATATGATCAAAAATAGAATTAGGTTCTTTCCCTGGGTGCATCACAGAATTAGGATATATGTAGGCATATAATAGGTCTCAGTATTTCCTTACCAAATATAAATAACATAAAGACACATGTTCCAGTGTATTTTACTTTTGGAACCAAAGTCAACCCTCATTTGAGACAGCCTGTGTCAACCAATTTTTTCCCAATGTATAAAAAATGAGGCAGATTCTGCTGATTCAGAGATCAAGTTATTACTGTCACCATAGACAGTGAAAGTAGATAATGTAAATGAAAAGAATCTTTCTTCTCAAAAATAATTTTTTGAAAAAGCTATTCCATTAGTTCCATGAAGCAGCATGTTATTCTGTTTCCTTGTGATGTGGAGCTAATGAAGGGGGCGAATAAACAAGGATCCCCTGAAGAGAAAACAACTCATAAAATAATGATCTGGAGTATTTAGACATTGCAACTATCAAATATAGAAGCAAACGTTTCTGAAGTGCTGACACATGATTCTATTGAATCTTACTCTTACTCTCTAAACCCCTATTAGGATAATGAAGAATCACCAGTAACTCAACTTCTTACCCAATAGAATTTTGTTTGTGCTACACTCTAAGAACCAATAGAAAGAAATCTCTGACTTAAAGTTAGGAATAAAGATCCAAGTCCTCAGAAATGTGTCATTGGAGTAGTTCTTCTTTTATCCTCTTACAAATGAAATGAACAAAAGTTCCTCAGAAAACAGATTCTACCCCCCTATTCTAAAGAAAACATCAAATTTTTTAATGCTATCATTTAATCAACCTACGCATCATCTCCAGGTCAGAATGTAGACTGAGAAAAATTTTATATAATGAAATTGATGATAAAAGCAATATCCAGACAAACAACATTTAATTAGAAAAACATACATTTTGCTCCACAAATTTATAATGGTTTAAAATCACCTTTAGAGCTATCATGGAATATACGTAGTTCAGGAAACTAAATCACTTATTTATCACTCTGGATTAATTTAAGAATTTTTTTTAGTCTTTTTACATAGTTTTCTCAATTTTCTGCCATTTCCTAAAGAGAGAAAATAATTAACCTATCTTGCTTTGATTTTTGTTTATAAAATAGTTACAGTTCCTTTTTTTTCCTTTTTGCTCCCAGGGAAACTTGCTTTCAGATAAATTTAGCTATTAAAGTATGAACCTTTCTTAAATTGCAATGTTTAAATTCATAGTATATGTGTATTGTGATATTGTTATTATGTATTTTGATTGCTTTTTTTGTTTTGTTTTTACAATTCTCTATTGTTTTTCACAGAAACTTCCTCTTAGACACTCAGAACTTATTCAAGTGAGTATTCTATGTTCCAAGAACTCCCTCTAACTATGGAATTTAAGTAATGATGTATTGATAACACATTGACTCTAGACCTGTTCCTCTCTTCTCTATAAAACAGTTTCACATTTACTGAGATACAATGTCTTCAGTCGATGTGCTGACAAATTTTGTTTTCACAAACTTTGTTAGAGAAGAGGGCATGTGGACTTACATAAAAATTGATGGTTAATAAAAACCTTAATATTCAAGAGAAATAATTAAACAGAATATTTTCTTGCTTCTTTCTCTTCTGCTAACATGTGATTTATAATTTGATTTCATTTTACACACCGGATCTTGAATTAGATACCTCTACCACACATTTCTGCAAGAGCCATTGATCCTCCACTGTGTCCACTGATTGAACTAATACTTTTTTATTGATTTTTTTATTCTTTGCAGAATGAACCAGACAGCAGAGAGGTAAGTTTTTGTTCTACCCCCCCTTCCAGCCCCCAACCTTTTTCGTTAGCTGCGATGAATGGTGAATGTCTTCTTCACTCCAATTTTTATCTTCAAATATATCCAAGTACTCAGCTACTTGGATTACTCTCTCGAATCTCTGTTTTGATTAAATCCTTATTCAATTCCTCCTTTAACATTTTATTAAGCATAGACTTAACTAAATCTCTAGGCCTGATAAAAAAAGAAAGCAAATAGGGTGTCTCTTTAGTTTTAAAAATTAGATCATAAAACTAAAACTATCTTTTATTCTACCTAAGAACTATGCTGGTTTACGTAATTAAAATTGATGACTTGCAGTCAAATGGACAAAGATGCTCCTTTTTGAGTATGTTTTTCATTTTTTTATCATTCACAATTTAATTCTACAGGAAGTTCTCAAAGAAAGACAGTTTCCCAGGTTTCCTCTGGTGAGTACTATCCTTTTATTCTTCTTAAAAGACAAACATGTTTTTCTGGGAAATTTACTTTAATTTTAGTTTATAAATGTTTTTTCACTTGGCTTGATCAAATCTTCCCTTCAGTCACCCAGGCACCCAAAAAGATTATTAAAACCAGATATCCAAATATTAAAGAGCTGTTTTAAATTTAATTTGCGCCTGTGTGTTTGCCTCTTTGCAAACACTCATGTTTTCCTTTGCATAACCTAGTTAGAACACATAATTTCCATACACATTCTGATGGAATATTCTCTATCTCTAAATAATACCCCCTTTATGTATTGTGTTTTCTATAGTTTTGTGACTTGTCAAATAAAACACATATAGAAATTTTACTCGAAGACCACTATTTTAAAAGTTTGATAGGCAACCCAACTTTGTCTGAGTGATTTTTAACCTAATTTTTCTTCCTTCCTTCCTACCTTCCTTCCTTCCTTCTTTTCTCTCTTTCTCTTTCTTTCTTTCTTTCTTTCTTTCTTTCTCTCCCCCACCCCCACTCAATCTCTCTCTTTCTTTTTTTCTTTCTTTTTTTTGTAGTCACCAAAAGAGCTAAAAGAGGTAAGGAAGTCTCCTCAAGATATACTGTCAAGTTAACGAAGAGAAGCAATTGTTTTGCTGTCCACTTCTTTATTGTCTTTTTATGGAAATAGATGCTAGGCTTATTGAACCAGACAGGCAAGATCAAGAGAACTCAGAATTATGACTTAAATAAGATGAAAGATAACAATAAAATGTAGTGGGACAAATTTTTTTTTATTATTTCAAGTGCATATTTACATATGGCTTAAGCAAAGAAAGCCTAGCGAAGAGAAATTAATGTTAGAAGTGATAAAGCAAGAAATATTAGTACATTCATAAAAAAAACATATTTATATTTTAATTTGCAGCAGCACAATGCAAGGTACATTTTCTTATAGATGTTCATTCATTTATGTCTCTGTTAACGAATATTATTTCTCTTTTCTTTCCTATCCTTCAGGAATACCTCAGTGAACTGAGCAGGGTAAGGAACACCGATATATTTAAATTATTTTGAAAGTTTGTCCTTTCAAAAATAGATTTTATAAGCTACGCTTTTATGGTTTCAGCAGAGAGAACTTCTGAGAGAAAAACAGAATGAAGTAATCAAGGTACCAAAAATTTTCTTTAAATGGTGTGGCAAAAAAAAAAAAAAGGTAGTCTTGCAATAGGAAAACTGTGTTTATTTAGAAAAAAAATAGTTTTTCTATGCCATTTATAGTTTCCTTGAACTTTTCAGTCAAACATTCAAATACCTAATGAATTCTGCTGAAAATTCTAAAGAATACTGATTTTATTGCTGTTACTTTATAGCTGTGAGGAGACAAAACACTAGAATGGATGGATGAAGGAAGGAAGGAAGGAAGGAAGGAAGGAAGGAAGGAAGGAAGGAAGGAATGTGTGCATGTATGGATGCACTTATGGATGGCCTATTGTTTGTACTTGTTGCCAAAGCTAAAGAAATGCTTCATTCAGGCTATTACAGAAAGCAATATATCTGCTCCAGGAATGTTTTACGTAGTCACAATTGATTATTCACTTTATTTAAACACAATTTTTAAAATATGGATTGTCTACTAGATTTTTAATAGATTTAGTGTTAAGAGACCACATAGGTGCTCAAAATTTATAAAATAAATATATCTCCTATCCTTCATACCTGAATGATTATCTTTTCTTAGCAGAATACTAAGAATAAATCAACTGAAGAATGATCCTTTGTTTGAAAACTATTTGGTAATTATTATTTTGAATTTGAATATTTATCATGAAACATAAAATTAATTCCTTTTTCTTTTCCTAAGGGACAGACCATGGAAGACCCTGAGGTAAGACACCTTTTTTTTTATAAATACCGCACTTATACATCATATGTAGTATATGCTGTATGCTTTATTTCGGCAAAACTACCTTCTCAAAATGAGCAAGACTAGACTTCTCAAACAGTCCTATTATATCCAAGAATGTACAATTAAACATCATTTTTATCACAAAAATCCATATACACTTTGCATGCTACTCCATCATATATCTGTGTTTATTTTAATAAAAAACATTTTAAGTTATTGGGTAAGTTATTATTCTCTTCCCTCCATATATTATAAATAAAGCTGACACAAAAAATACATTATATTGGCCCTGAAGCTTTTCAAATTGCTTTTTTCAAACCTGAAACCAAGAGTTAGCAACCCAGGATGAAAGTGTAAAATGAGTTTCCTTCCAATTGTAAAAGTCCCACAGTCAGTAACGCTGGTTTTCTTTTTCTTAGCAAGGGCAATCTGGCAGCAGTTCATCAAGTGAGGTAAATGATTTTGATGTTAATTCAATATCCCAATTAGTTAGGAAATATTTATGAAAGCTTGTTGTACCATGAAGGTTACATATTTTATAAGGTCTCATTGTATTAATAAGTCATAAAATTAAAAGTGTGCCTGTTTCTATTTTTTTGAAGGAAGTTGTTCCCAATAACACTGAGGTAAGATGTATTTGTTAAATTTAAAATATACTATTATCCAAGATATGTTATAATTTATTTACTATATTTGTTTGTTTGTTTAGCAGAAGCAAATTCCAAGAGAAGACATACTCTCCCACCGCTATCCGGTAAGATTTCATTAAAAGCTTATCAAAGGCAAATGTACCAAGGAATAAGAATGTTATATTGATAAGTTATTTCTCCTCATTATCTGCTAAAATTTAACCCATAACAAGTAGTCTGACGGACTGTAGATATTGGCTGATCCCTCTCTGAAAATAACACTAACAACTTTTTTATCCCAGGTATTTAATTCACACTTTCAGTTGAATATTTTTATTGCATAGTCTGCTTTGGATCTGTATAGCTTAGTATTTAAATGACAGTCTATAGATTTGGGCAGACTTGAATTTGCCCTTAAGTTTTAGCTTTCCCCAGCATGTGATGTTAGACAGTTTACTTGTCTGCTATGTCTATAATCTAATTTCCAAAATGACAATAATAATAAATACTAAATGATGTGAAAGCAGTTAATACAATCCATAGAGTAAATGATAAATAAATGTGGCTAATATCAGAAACATCATCATTTTTCCCCCAGTTCATCTAATATTTTTATTTCATTTGACCAAGGTTAAATCTTTGGTCAGAAAGCAAAAATCTTTTAATTTTCTTAGAAATTCTGACACAAGATACTTTATAAGTAAAATTGTCTGAATACTCACTTATATCTAACTGTACATTAACTTATTTTAAGTTTAAAATAAGTTAAGAAAGTAGTTTTTCTAATGTTTTAAAAGGAAATAATTGATTTAGTCCAAATTATTTGTGGTAGAAATAACACTGAAGTACGATTAATAGTTCCTCATTCTTTTTGGAGGGGTGGGGGTGGGGGTTGGGTGAGCCTGGTGGTGGGTATCGAGGAGGGCACATATTTCATGGAGCACTGGGTGTGGTACATGAACAATGAATCTTGTAACACTGAAAAAATAAAATGAAAGTATTTGGGGAAAAAAAATAGTTCCTCATTCTTTACTTCTGGGAAAAGCATTGTGGGATTCTACTTTCATTACTTGAAAATGATGGGGTTGTACTGAATGGTATTCAAGCAACTAAGAATGTTTTTTCTTTTGAATAGGAACAGCTTCGTAGACTGAGCAAACATGACCAACAGCTGGTAATATTTTATTTATTATAATACAAAATCATATTCTGCAGAATTAAAATACATTCAAGTTTAAGTTGGGTTCACTTCAAAAGATGTATTCATTTTTCTCAAAAAATTATTCTAGCCTTGGTAGTTAATAATAATTGAAAAACTATTCATATGATTGCCATATTTTCTGTCAAAACCATTTCTTTCTATTTGTGCCCAGACTAATGCTGTCTATCATATCCATAATTACTAACCACGAAGAAATTTCCTTTGACTAAATTCCATTTCAAATCCTTTTATAGTCTCTCTGATGATGCATTATATTCAGGACTTTATCATGTGTTTATTTTCCCAAGTCCAGCCCTGGTGGGGAACTCTATAAACATTCCTGCTCATGAGAGTGCAGATGTGCCAAATAAACTTTTCATTTAAGGAAACAGTATAGACTCTGTAGGAGGAATCATAAGTCCTAAACCTTCAAGTTGTTTTTGTCAAAGCTCTCAAAGAAAGATCAAGTTGAACTTAATTGCCTCTGGACCTGTTTCCTTATGTGTGTGAAATTGAAATATAGTTATTCTCGCTTCCTGATGTTATTCTAAATATTGAAATAGCAATCTCCTATTCAGCTAGCCCTGAGTCTGGCTTGTAGCAAGTCCAATAAAATGTTCATTCCTTCTCCTCCTGCCCCAACTTCTCAGTCTCTATAAAATTTGCTCTGCTCATGAACTTGAATGTCTTTTATCAAGATGTGCATTTGAACTATAATGCCTTAAACTCTTTATGCTGAGGGTATGAATAGATCAGAAACATATCAATCAGCACAACTATTTAGTTTTGATCCTTTTGATTATTATAAAGTAATTCATTTGGGAAGGGAAAAAAAAAACTTACTTTCAGTTACAGCAAATCGACTTGATTACGACTTTAGGGAAAAAGCCCTGTCCTAGTTTAGCAAAATTACATTTTTCGTTTCCTTCTGTTATCAACGTAGGAAGAGTAAAGCCAATAATGAATTTAATTTGGACCCCAATTGTTACTCTATCGGTGTCCAAGTTGCTTGTGTTTAAAATAAAGCCCAAATAAATTTAAATATATCAGTAACCCACTGAAGTTCACCATTACTGATCTAAGAAATTACTGGAATGATATATTTTATTATTTTAGCTATGATATGGCTAAACTGTAACCTTCACAACTATTGGTCTTGCTAATAGTATTCATCATATTTCGTGGTTGTGTTCTCAGTGCTTAGAATAGTCATCCCTGAATGAATGAAAGCACCTAGTAAATATTTGTTATTCATAAATGAATAAAATCAATATATTAAAATAAAATGTTTTCTCTTCCTCAGGAAGCTATCCATGACCAGGTAAGATTATTTATTAAATCTAGAATGTTTTAATATTTCCTTCATGTGTTATGTTTTTATAATATGCGCTTCTCTTTTTTTAACAGAAATATATCCCAAGAGAGAAATTGTTTTACTAACCATATCCAATAATATTTAAAAGTTTACCAAAGATCAAATTTAAATAGATGATTAATAAATAGCCATGAACAGAAAATATGTAGTCTTAGAAAATTGGTAGGTAATTTCCCCCAGTATATGAACCTTACAAATTCTTTGTTTTTCCAAACTATAGTAAGCCTAGCCTTACTCGAACATCTTTTTCTAAAGTTGCAAAATAAAAAGTGTTTTGATACTTCTTCATAATTCTGGCATAGAATACAGTTTACCCTAAATATTACAGATGATGCTATATTCTTGGTACACTGTAAAATGAATATGTTGTACCAAATGTCTAAGTAATTCAGAATGTACTTTATTTCCTTTTATACAGCAACAACTTCTCAGAGTGAATGAAAACAACCTCCTCCAATTGGTAATATTTTGCTTAATAAATTACACAGTAATAATATAATACCGTCAAGTTCAAATATGTTTGTTTTTAAATAGCCTCACACTTTGGAAGTAATCGTTTTCTTCCCCAACAGTTATTTCTCACTCCCAACTTCGATGATAATTTATATTAATTGATCTGAGAGATTAGAACTGCTTCTTACTATGCTTTGGAATGGGAGTTGTGCCAATCTGTGTCTCAGATGATGGGAACATTGTATTTAGAGTTATAAGCACTATGAAGTGTTAATCTCCATGGTTACATTAACTTCTCTTTTAACGTATTTCTTAATTTTATATTTTTATGCCCATGATCTGTTTCTAAAATTCAGCTTATATTTAGGAATCTCAAACTCTCAAACTGGTTGACACACTTTTCTTCTGAAGAAACCGTCTGGAGAGATACTGAATGTCTCTGCTCAAATACTCTCTGATCTTGTTTTCTCACCTGTGAAATGAGATTGTCAGTAATATGTAACAGATGCCAGTTTCTCCTCTGCCCTAAATTCCACTGATTCCTCAGTTTTCCTAGGGATTCTGATCTCATTTTTAAGGCAATAAGCAAGTACCATGAACTATGTGCCGCCATAACAGTTTGAGCCTTTTGAACTGGTCAATTTCATACCAGCCATGGAGCCCTCCAAACACTACTTGCCATTTAGTGAATCTTATAAAGATTGTTGAGGATGTTCCATATGTCTCAGAAGAAATTGACTCTAGGTAATATGATTGGCAAAATCAGTGTCACTGCCCAAATTTCTAACATGAAAAGTAGTTCAAATAGGTTACTTCTTCCAACTTTGAAGCTTTATTCAGCCTTCTAAAGTAACTCTGGTTCTTTTTCTTTCCAGAGATCTCACAGAGTAATCATCTCTTGTGTTGCTAATAGCTATGTCAGAAATGAAATGATGCATTTTCAGAGATTCAAAATAGCAATTGTTCATACACTGTTGTTTTTCAATGGTCTTTCCTTCTAGCCTTTCCAACAATTCTACCAACTTGATGCTTATCCCTTTGCTGCTTGGTATTATCTTCCACAAATCATGCAGTATATTGCTTATCTACCATCCTAATATACCACTAAACCCATTGTCTCTGAGAACATTGCAAACATTGATGTTGTGCCAGAGTGGTGGTAAGTTCATTTAAATTACTGCATATTAATGTTCTACCGAAAGACATAAAAGAAAATCACTTACAGAACATACCATAGAAATGGATGTAGAATCAGCATGACACATTAGTATTCAGTGCCTCATAAACTGAAGTGGAAAATTGATAGTATTTTCTGTGGTATCTATGGCTAATGTTCCCAATAAATCATGTAGAGCAGTGCTATCTATTCTATAAGTGAAATTCATTCTTTATGAGGGTAGAAAAAAAAACTTTTTCTCCAAATTAAAAATAAAAGAATTCTGATATAGAACTCAATTTTATTCTACTTGCACTTTTATTAATCTTTGAATGCCTTTCTTTTGGTTATACCCATGATATACATAAAAATAGAGCATAGATTTTGGTGTCCAGTAGTCCTAAATTCAAATCCTGACATTTTTGCTTATTTAAAATAATGTAACAATGCTTATTTTTCATAATTCTGAAGATGATTAAACATAATCATCTTTGCAAAGTATAGTGATGGGAAAATAGACACAGAAAATAAGTAGCAGCCATTTTTTGAGCTAAATCCTGACATTTTTGCTTACCTAAACTAATGTAACTGCTTATTTTTCATAATTTGAAGATGATTAAATATAATCATCTTTGCAAAGTATAGTGATGGGAAAATAGACACAGAAAATAAGTAGCAGCTATTTTTTTAGCTAATAAAATTTTATTGCTGACTACCTTGATCACATAATTTTAACAATTTTTGTTCTTTCAGAAAAATTAAGAATTCTCAGAAACGCCACAATTACGGCTGTTGGTAAGTTTGGAAATTACCTAACAACTAATCCCATTTCCATTTGAAGACAAAGTACAAAGATGATTGTAGGCTATAATTTTTTTTTCTTTTGGCTGAAGTCTAGCTACTTCTGAACGCATTAGCACTTAAATAATTACACTGGCTTAGATTACACTGGCTTGCGATTTTTTTATCCTAGTCATACTATATTTAAACAACAACTTAAAAATTACCTAATTTTAACTAATACAATTTATCATATTGAAACTCATATACAAGTATAGGAGTATGGATGTTACTAATTTTCCATGAAAATGGTGAACCCAACAGTTGTATTCTGTTATTTCTGATCACCGAAGTAGAAATCCTTAACGAGTCACGTGGTGAAATCAAATGATTATCTCTCAACAGGCAAACAGACTGAAAAGTCAACAGATTTTCATAAATTACCTTCATCTACAATATTGGAGCTTTGAGCTGTGTGTGCATGTGTGTTTCCCTTCGCAATGGCGGAAACTTCCTTTTCAACAGATCAAACTAAAGAAAATGATAAAACTCTGACCCATGTGAAAGTTTTTCTTCTAATTGCCTTGTTATACCTTTTATATTACTGCAAAGGAAAATACTATCTAGTAATAAATTGTTTTCAAAACTTAAAAGTGAGGAGCAATGGCTATATTTGTTAGCAGTAGGAAAGCACAAATAACATTGTGAACTTTATCTTAAAATGAAGAGAAAATGACAATTAAAATTTGCATGTCATAAAATTGTCTCTTCGACTCAAAACATTTAGTATAGCTAACCATATATTTCTTTTTCTATTTACAGATGTGACTGAAAATTCCATTCTCTAAATTTCTCCTATCTACCATGTAAAAACCATTCTATCCAAAGGCTTTGACTATTATTTTAGAATAGGACAATCCCAAATTAATGGCAATCTTTCTTTTTCAGTTCTCTAATGTGTATTAGATAGAATTATCATTATTTTCCTTAAGCTAAATTTTCCTAATAGTTTATTGTCTAAATTTCAGTTGTATCATGCCAGTATGAAGGCCACTGAATCTGAGGGTATTGAAGTCTTTACTAAGTTTCTATTATGGAAATTTTGTGTGAAAAGTCTTTGAATCACTTCTTCTGTAAGTGCCATCATTCCATATAATTGTGTGCAGTGACTGAGATTTTTTCCTTTTCTTTTCAATAAATTACAATTTTAAAGCACAGTACATATTTTCTGTCATTATTCCATTCACAAGTGTTTACACAATCCTTTTAAGAGCATGTAGGTAACATTTTGTTTTCACTAAATTTTTTTATGATACTTTCAATTACATTTTAATGAAAAAAATTAAAATGTCACTTCTGACTGATGCTGGCAAATTATAAACATAGTCAAAGATCGTTCATTTGAAGTCAGTTGTTTACAGAATATTTGCCATGAGAACATAGGTGTGGCTGCAGAGAGGGCAGCAATGTGGCACTTGTGGGTGCAACTGGGAATTTGAAGAGCCTAGTTATACAATTTATTTATGCCATCAGGACCTACTTGGGCCCAACCCACCTGATTATAGCTGAGTTTATAGGTAGGTAGGTAGGTTAGGTCATAACCATTTAAAGAGTCACCTCAGCACAGTTACCTGGTAGCTAGGGTGGGCTATTCACTATCCTCCAGAGCCCAAGGGGAAGCTCTTTCTCAAAACGACAATCGTTACTTGTTCTGATATCTTAAAAGCCCCAAGTGAGATGTACTTTTGGGGGTATATTCCAGATTCCCAACCAATTCAACATGCCATGACCCTTTAAGAACCACTGTATTTACATACATGTGAAAAGGCCTCCTGTAGCATGGCCTAAGCCATCAACAGCTCTGCATCCTACCTATAATATATTATATATGCATAACACCCTATAATATATTATATATGCATAACACCCTATAATATATTATATATGCATAACATCCTACCTATAATATATTATATATGCATAACACCCAAACATGAACTTTTTGCCTTGAAAATGAAAAGAAAGCCATTTAGCATTGGGTCTTTCACCTTCTTTCAGTGTTAAGAATTATGTGGTGAAACAACTTGTTTTTTTATCAAGAGAAGGTTTGTCACATACTCAGACTACTGGACCTGCAAGAAATTAATGGAGAGTGCAGGCCTCTGTGTCTTCATAAAATTTATCTACCAGCTTCTGTCATCATATCACTTCCTGAGCCCTCAAGGATACTTTATATTTCTTGTGTCATGAATCCTATAGAAATAAGGTCATTAAGGGGCACCTGAGTGGCTTAGTCGGTGGAGTGTCTCTTAGTTTCCATTCAGATCTCATAGGTTGTAAGATTGAGTCCCATGTCAGGCTCTGCATTCAGTGGAGAGTCTGCTTGAAGATTTCTCCCTCTACCCCTCCTCCCCACTCTCGCTCTCTCTCTTTCCTCTCTCAAATAAATAAATAAATCTTTTTTTAAAAAAGAAATAAAGTCATCAATTTAATGAATGCACAATGAGCCAGGAAATAAGATAGTCATGTTTCCTGCAGGCTGAACTATAGTGCAAGCCTGGAGTACACTTGTCCTTAAAACTGTCCCATGAGGTGCAAGCCTTTGAAAGATGAAAGCAAGCTGTTTCTGGTATTGTTTTCTTCTTTTTCTTTAGTTTGAAAGGCAGGATGGAGGAAAAAAATGTGATTATCAGAGATTTATGTAACACCATATTTAAAATACTACCTATAAGTTGGGTGGATAGGATGGGCAAAATGGGTGAAAGGGAGTGGGAGATACAGGCTTCCAGTTATGGAGTGAATAAATCAAGGGGACAAAAGGTGCAGCACAGAGAATACAGTCAATGCTATTGTGATAGGGTTGTATGGTGACAGGTGGTAGCTATACTTGTGGTGAGGATAGCATAATGTATAAAGCTGTCCAATCACTATGTTGTACACCTGAAACTAATGTAACGTTAGTTACATTAATAATAAAAATTTAAAAATGAGTTGCCACTACCTCATTAAATTTGTAATAATCCATTGTTACTTTCCAAGAAGGTATTGAAAAGGCCAAATGGGGGGACACCTGGGTGACTGATAAGCACTGATAAGTGCTTTCGGCTCAGGTCATGATTCCAGGGTCCTGGAATCGAGTTCTCTATCGGGCTCCTTGCTCAGCAGGGAGCCTGCTTCTCCCTCTGCCTGCCATCCCCCCTGCTTGTGCTATCTCTATCTCTCTCTCTGTCTTTCTCTGAAAAATAAATAAAATCTTTTTTAAAAAGGCCAAATGGGGAAATGGAATAATGATACAATTCACTTTCTTTACATCTTTTAGTCTTTCGCAGTTGCTGCAATCTCCCCAGAGATGCAAAATTACTATTTTATTATAGAAGGAGACATAAGAATGGCTTATATTCAGCAATTTTTTACCTTTTTACTCCATACATCAGGAAGGTAATATGGGGATTAGACCAGTTTCTAAGTATATCTATTCTCACTCTGAGCAGAAGACTTACCATTAATGATTTAGACTAGGCTTGGAAAGAGGCAAACTGTGGGGACAACATCAATTATTACTTAACTCAAAGAAATCCCAATATGAACCACAAATCATCAGGACATTCTCCAAATAATGAGTGGTAAGACAGAGAATGCATCCTAGAGTCTGTCAGTTTGTTAGTTTGTTTCCTTATGTAAATGCTCCAAAACTCATAGGTCAAAGACAAGGATCAGGATTGGAAATATGATGTTACAGTAAGATGTTTCCTACAGAACTTTGATTTTTTCTACATTCAAAGGTTATAGATCCATAAATTAATTCTTTTTTTTAAAGATTTTATTTATTTATTTGACAGAGAGAGAGAGATGACAAGCAGGCAGAGAAGCAGGAGAGAGAGAGGCAAGCAGGCTCCCCACTGAGCAGAGAGCCTGATGTGGGGCCCTACCCCAAGACCCTGAGATCATGACCTGAGCCGAAGGCAGAGGCTTTAACCCACTGAGCCACCCAGGTGCCCACATAAATTAATTCTTATTCAGAAATTGGGGTGGATCATGACTCTCTGTTGGTAGCTTGAGTCAGAAGTCTGTTTATCAGATAGATTCTGTTCAGCAAAATATTTTTATATTTATATATTAAAATTAACCCTGATGAAATTGCCATAAAATTTTTCCTAGGGATATAATAATTAGCTTCCACAGATGTCACCTCTGTTTCAACCATTTGTCATGCAATAATTACCACCACCACCCCTCCTCCACTAACTCTCGAAAAATTTTAATTATATACCTTACTTCAGGAGTTTATTTGCTATCACTTTGGTGACTGGGCTTCTTCATCTTCTTTCAGGTCAGAAATAAAATTTAATTACTGTGTGCCTCCTAATAGAGTTTTCAGTCAAATACAGTTAGGGAAAAAAGACTTTTATAAAAATCCTTTTTTTTTTTGGATTTTTAAAAAATTTTTATTTTTATTAACATATAATGTATTATTTCCCCCAGGGTACATGTCTGTGAATCATCAGGCTTACACATTTCACAGCACTTACCAAAAAAATCCATTTTTTATAGAAATGGTTAAAAGACAGTCATACATGCTTTGTAGACATGGGGAAGTGGTGGGTCATTAAAATTCAGCATATCTATTTACAGACAGTTTTTGAATGTTTCCTTTTTTATTATGGTTACAAACCTTCTAGAAGCCAGCAGATAACATGAATGAGTGGGAAAATTGAGGGGGGGGGAGGAATGATGCTGATCGTAAGCTGAAGAGTATATGCCTTCTCCTTCTGCTACTCCTTCCAATCTTTTGTTGCCATGCATAATAGATCAAGTGATCAAATACTGGGATTTACAGAAGAAACTAGAAATGTGAATTGGCAGGTAAAATTACCTGATTTTTAATGTGGTCTATTTTTTTTTAATACAAAATGCACAGTCCCCTTCTCTTTATTGCCCACATCCAGTCCCTAAGACACTAGTCTATGTACTCTACTGTACTTTAAGTAAAGAACTTCCTAATTTTTTTATTCTCACTGCTGAGCCATGTCAGTGTTGAAGTAAAAGTGAGAAGTGGGAAATTAAGGCAACCATTAACTACAGTAAACAAAGAAATCATGATTTCATCATGAAACACAGGGACGATGAGAACTTCAAGAGCATTTGGGACTTAGGGGTGCTCCGAATCTTTCATATCTCCCAATATATTTAATTTTTTCCTAATAATTGGCATCTCACTTTCCTAAATTTCACATGAGACTTACAAGCTTGTAAATTCTTATTATTTTAATTACTATAGATTGAATTTTTGTGTTTCTCCTACAGTCATATGTTGAAACCCTATCCCCAATGTGAAGGTAATTGTATGTGGGGTCTTTGGAGGCAACTGGGTCATGAGGGTGGAAACTTAAGGAGTGATATTAATGTAGTTATAAGAAAATATTTGAGAGAGATGCTTTTTTTTCTATTTCTCTATCTCTCTGTCATGTGAGGATACAGCAAGAAGGTGGCTGTCTGCAAGCCAGGAAGATAGCTTTCACCAGATACAAGATCTGCTTGTACCTTGAACTTGAACTCCCAGACCCGAGTTGTAAGAAATGAATGTTATTTAAGCCGTTCAGCCCATGGTATTTTGTTATGGAGACCTGAACTAAGACATTCATTGTGTAATTAAAAAACTCAACCTTGGATTTTTTTTTCTTCAAAAATTTAAGCTCTATGGCCATAAGCAGTAAAAGATCCACTATCACAAAACCATTACATACAGGAATTTTATTCTATTTGGTCAGGAATATTGTGGTGCCAAGAGACATAATTAAACCCTACCTCAAATTAATGGAAAAAAAAAAAAAAGGAGGGAATTTATTAGCTCATGTAACTAAAAATTCCAAGAGTGAAGTACAGTTGGATTTAGAAACTTGGACGGTGGTCACTAACACTTTTGTTCATCCTTTACTATCACTCTTTTTTGGACTGACTTAATTTGCAGGAGATAAGAAAGATGGCTTGCCCACATCTCTGGGCTTCGTGGTTGTTCAGCTCTTAAATCCCACAGGAAATGACTATCCTGCAGGTTCTGTGAGTATCCGCACATCAGTAAAAGAAAGTTAATTGGCTCTGCCTGGAGCAAGGACCTCTCCCTTAGGGTATTATGACACTCCTGGCTTGGAATATATGCTTACTTTTTTATCCGAGAGTCATTAAAATCTTCTAAGGTTACATGCTAAGATACACCAATTGGAATTGTAGTTCAGAATTAAGTCCTACATTATTCAAGCTTTCACCATTAAAATTTTTTTTTCTCCCATTGGGGACTAAATTTCAACATCTTCCCATTTATAAGCTTTGTTTTCAATAATTTCAGTAAGGCAGAAATTTTTTGGTTCTCCATTTTTAAAATAATTTTGTCAAAGGTTTTTAAATGATTTGTGAATAAAATGTAACCCAAACGGTATGCTTCATTTTACTAGTTTCCTAGGGCTGCTATAACCAAGTACCACAAACTGGGTGGCTTAAAATAACAGAAATTTATTCTTTCATAGCCTGGAGGCTAGAGATCTGAAATCAATGTGTTGGTAGGACCATGGTTCCTCTGAAAGATCTAGAGATCTCTCCTTGGCTCTTTCTAGTTTCTGGTGGTTGTTGGCAATCCTTGGCATTTCTTAACTTGTGGCTGCATCTTGTAACTCTAAAACTCCAATTTCTGCTTCCATCTTCACATGGCTATCTTTCCTCTGTGTATGTCTATGACCAAATTTTCCTTTTTTATAAGGACAATAATCATTTCGTTAAGAACCTGTCTAACCTAAATTACCTTAATTACATCTATAAATTCCCTATATTCAAGTAAGGTTTCATTCATAAGTACCTGGGTTAGGACTTAAATATAACTTTTGAGGGTACAAAATTCTACCCACTATACTCACTTATGCAGAAAATTTAATATTTTTGGAGTATACTTAGATTGGGTTTCAAATTGGTTCTCTCCAACATTTCTGAAGTCCAATTGATAATTGTGAAAGAGAGAAATACATTCTGTCCTATTGAGGTATTTCATTAAAGTCAACATCAACTTTGTTGCAATATTTTATAGCTCATTGAGTTTGTATATATGCAAATACTTGTAATTTTCTATAAATTCAGCTTCTATTTATTGAAGTTCACTTGGAAGTAATTATGAATTATGTAAATGGTTGCACCCTAAGTAATTGGAGATAAGGAAAGATGCAAAGCAATGCGAGAACCACTTCACTACAAGTTGAAGGATGTCAGCAGGTATGCTTTCTCAGCACAAGTTTTCTCCAGAAAGGCTATGCATAACATAGCATCGATCTCAGTCGGTCTGGATGACTGTATGCTTATCTCTAGGGTCACCGACTCTTGGCCAACTCTATGGTATTTAATAACTACAGGCAAATGATACTATAACCATATGCCTGAGCTTTGCTTTGGGCAAGGTAGATCAGCTTGTCAGGATTGTTTAGTAATAATTGCATATGGTCTGTACCAGGTTTCAGTGGAAACTAAGAGTAGGAGAGTGAAGCAGGGATGGATCAACAGTTAAGACTGGTCATGTAGCTAAAATATGCCTGCATGACAAGGTTTTTAAGACATCCTTCCAATAAGTAGGAGTTTTTTGTTTTGTTTTGTTTTTTGTTTTGTCTCATTTTTTATTAACATATAATAAATTATTTGTTTCAGGGGTACAGGTCTGTGATTCATCAGTCTCACACAATTCACGGTGCTCACCACAACACATACCCTCCCCAATGTCCATTATCCAGTTACCCCATCCCTCCCAAGCCCCTCCACTCCAGCAACCTTCAGCTTGTCTCCTGAGATTGAGTCTCTTATGGTTTATCTCCCTCTCTGGTTTCATCCCGTAGTTTTGAGCTTCCTGGGACAGAGGTGTTTTGTGCAGCCTCTGTGGGTGATTTGAGACCTGGAGATAAAGCATATCCTGGGCTATCAACCAGTGGGACGACAAATAAGTTGCTCCTGAGATCTTAGCACCTCTCGTTGTGTATCCTTCCCTTGCTGTTGCTGCCTTCTGTTTTTTGCCTGTAATAAAGTTGTCTTTATTACAGTATAAGCTACTTGAGTCCTCTGAATCCTTTTGGCAGTAAAAAAACTGAAGATGATTATTATGTAATGAATACAGGCTCCACAGAAATGCACCTCTGAATAGTATACAGAGAAAAAAAATGAAGCAGGAATTAATCTGCAAGTTCTCTCCCATCTCTTGTTTCCCATTTTTCAAATATCACCCCAGTAGGGACTAAAGCCATACATTTTTCAGTAGATTGATGTAGCCATTCCATAGCTTCTGAGGAAACTGGGTCCACTGGCCTAGTGTGGAATTATATTTAAGTCCAGAGGCGGAGAGTTGATTGCACACTGGGGAAGCCTCCCCTTTAGGGAAAAAGAAGGTAGGCAAGACACTAATGAAGAAATACATGATTTTGCATGTACTATACGTTTACGTTTTTAAAGCAACAAATGGGCAAATAGAAAAACACACACATCAAAGATTATCACAAAATACCCATCCTCTAGTTTAAGGGAAGAAACATCATTAGCATCTGAAAGCACCACTTCATGTTCCCTCTCAAGTACTATCTCCCCTCAGATAACTACTAGTCTAACTTAGTGTACTGGAAATTAATTTTTCATAGATTCTAATATGTAATATTAATGGTGTTGTACAATCTTGTGTATTTTGTATCTGGTTACCTATCATTCAATCTCCCGCTGAGGAGGGAGCCCAACTCAGAGCTTGATCCCAGTTCATGACCTTGAGCTGAAGGCAGACACTTAACCAACTGAGCCACCCAAGTACCCCTGTTGGCTATATTCTTAAGAGTAAAACCTCTAGTCATAAGATATGCAGATGTTGATTTTTGACAAAGACTGACACAGGTTTCCAAGGGGTTCCTGCCTATTTACATTTACATCAGCACTGCTTAGCATTCCTATTGTTTGTTTCTGCTAACCAGTAAGGACAATTTTTTTTTTCATTTTAATCATTCTGGTGATTGTGTCATAATATTGTATGGTAGCTTTAATTAGCATTTTCCCGAGGACTAGTGATGTTGAGTACCTTTTCATATGTTTATTGGCCATTAAGAAACTCTTGTGGTGAAGTTCTTATTCAAGTAAGTCTATTACCTCTATATTAGTGTATCACTTTTTTCTCTTTCTGGAATATGCTCAATTTGAATAATTCAGAGCCTGGATCGAGATGAAGAGTTATGCTTGGCTATGCCAGATTTGGGATGTTAATTAGATACCTGGGTGTGGAGGCCAGGAAGGTAAGCTGAGTGTGTGTTTGGAGTTCAGGAAAGAATGAGTTCGGAGATATACATTTAGAAGCTTTCAACCCATGAATGGACTTAAAGCCATGGAACTAAGCACTGCCAGCCAGAGTAAGGCTAAACCCTTACAGTACTCCAACACTTAAAGGATGGAAAAAGAAATGCCAGAAAGGAGACTGCAAAGAAATAGCTAATACATTAAGAGAGAAGATATGGTCCATATATACAATGGAATATTATGCCTCCATCAGAAAGGATGAATACCCAACTTTTTTATCAACATGGACAGGACTGGAAGAGATTATGCTGAGTGAAATAAATCAAGAAGAGAGAGTCAATTATCATATGGTTTCACTTACGTGCGGAGCATAAGGAAAAACATGGAGGACATTGTGAGAAGGAAAGGAAGGGTGAATTGGGGGAAATCAGAGGGGAAGATGAACCATGAGAGACTGTGGACTCTGAGCAACAAACTGAAGGTTTTGGAGGGGAGGGGGGTGAGGGGTTGGGTGATCCTGGTGGTGGATATTCAGGAGGGCACGTATTGCATGGAGCACTGGGTGTGGTACATGAACAGTGAATCTTGGAACACCGAAAAAATAAAATAAAATAAACAAATAAATAAAATAAAATGCTTAAAAAAAAAGAGAGAGAAGCCAAGGGTTTTAGTGGGTTTAAGATTTCATATGAAGAAAGGTTTGATATTTCAAAAAAAAAAAAAAAAAAAAGAATGATCAACTCTACCAAATAGCTCCGAGAGGTTGGGTAAAATGAACACAGATTAGCAAGATAAAAGTTGTTGGTAAACTTGGAAAAAAGTGATTTCCATAGGGACAAAACTTTAGTGGAAGCAGGTTAATGAAAGCATAATATATTCAGTATGGATAGTTCTCTAACAGTTGCCATAGAGTAGCCTAAAGGACCGGGAGGGGTTTGGAAGTGTATTGTTGCAAGATGGAATTTTCTCAAAAAAAGGGAAGATATTATAGCATAAATTGTCTCACACTTACTTGATCCTTAGGTGAGGAAATCAGTGATGATGGCAGGAAAGATGGAATAATTGCTAAGGATGAGTCACTGTGTAAACTCAAGGGATGAGATTGAGTGTACAGGTGTGGTAGTTGGTAGGAGGATTATTCATTACAATGAAACAATTACTTTACAATCAAAAAAAAAATGGGTATCAGAGCCTCATGTTAAATCTTATTTCTTGGGTATTACTGGCCAAAACCACATAACCTCATTCATTCTGATTGTGATACTGTCTCTTGCTGCTCTGGTGTAAGTGAGGTCAGTAATGTGGAGCTATAGGGAGCAATTGTCCTGTATCTGTGCAGTGCACTAATCATATTAAAACTTCAATAAAAACCTTTGAATTGCCTGTTTTATAGATGCGGAAATTGAAGGATGAAGGATGAATAAGTTTCACAGCACTACTTCGCTACATGTGGCTGAGCTGTAAATCAGCTTTCACATTTAAAGATTTTTTTTCCCACAGGGACCATAAAATTTAACATCCAATATTGGGTACGATTGAGAGTAAAAGGCACAAGTATACAGTTTAAGCAATGGGTGTAAACCAAGACTATCTAGAGCAAACATGGTACATGATCACCCTCTTTTCCTCCACTTTTTGATATTCTTTACCATTCAGTTCAAAACATTCTATTTAATTTCAATTCCTCCATGGCTATTTTTAACAGCAATAATCTTAAATTGACAATAATCTTAAGGTCAACACAGGTTTAAAAAATTATAATAAAGACAGAAAAACTTAAATATGCGTAGAGGATTAATTTATTGAAATGACTGGCTAGGAAATAGATACTTAAATAATAACAAACACAATTCCAGAAACTATACATATTTTTCCCAAGTTTAGGGTATTTCCAACTCAAAATTAAATTCCAATGTATTACTGAATTAAAATTTGGAAAATGTAGAGTTTTTGAGTCAAATTCAGATTAAGATGAATGCCATATAGTACATAAAATAAATAAAGGAAAATGTTTTCATTTTTTCCATGTAGATTCATGCAAAAATTATTAATTTTTGCTATCAGGATGCCAAGTGAAAAGATGCCACATTTCCAGTTGCAGTCAATTCTGTAGAATATAAAGCACGTATGGAGTTGGTTATGTTATACGCTATAACTATTCATCCCTCCTCATTTGTAATTTTGGTGTGATTAATTTACAAGACAAACTTTGTTTCAAATGCAAAATGTTGAGCCCTACCTTGGAGGCATATAAAAATTCCCATATGATTAAATATCAGCTCACCTGATATTGGTTTCATGAACTGTCTAGTCTATCATGACCACAGACAGAGTTGCATTTTATAAATCCCAAAGCTATATTCTCTTCTCTTTTTAAACCTTATACTTGAAATAATTAATTTTATTTTGACTCATGAATTAAAGGATAATATGTACATTTTAAATGAGTTTAAAAACAATTGAAGAAGCTAAGTTAGAATGAGAATGAAAGTAATCTTTTAAAAAATCTCAAATATATTCACATAAAAGTAGGAGAAACTATTTTCAGTTTTTCCTTAAAAATGATGACTATCAAGCATCAGAACATAGGCATTTGAATGCAAACCAGTCAGATTTGTCAATGGCACATAATTAAAATTTAATACATACTTTCAGATCAGTAGATGTTAGTCAACCATTAAAACATCCATGACACTTGGATCATTAATAAATAAGTTGGTATATTGATAAAGCTTGTCACTGTCTTGGACTTATCCAATAGAATGAAATGTAAAAAGATATTATTTATAAAAATGCTCAGTCTAATCTCCGAACTCCTAAAACTTACCAAAAGTGAGGAGGGGACATTAACTTTGAAATTCTCTTAAACCTTAAAAATTAAAAAAAAAATTTAAAAAGCAAAATAAATAAATATATAATTCGCATTTGGCAAAGACACAAAGACACGTCCCCTAAGAATTCTCTGAGTAATGAAATAATCATCTCAATCGTTTACCATCATATATACATATGTCAAAAACAAGATGTGAAATAAGGCATCTGCAGAATAGACACACACAGGGAAAACTTCAAAATTGTAGAATATAATAAGCCTTCCGTATTCCAAGCCCAGACTATCGAATTTAATTCCAGCTTTAAAAGCCTTAATCCTCTTTATCCAAATTCTCAATAGATCAGTTAAATCAGAATCTCCTGAAATAATTTGTTCCCAATAGTATCTTCTGCATAGAAGATCAGAACAATTATATCAGAATCTCTTCAGGTAGGCCCGGACATTAGGATTTTGGAAAGAAAAAGTTTTACAGGTTATTCTATTACGTTGCTAGTATTGAGAATCACCAATCTAAACAAAGTGCTTTTAGATCCATTCATTATTCATTTATTCTTTCATTCTAGAGTTCTCACTTATTTCCTTTATCCCCATATTCGTGTCATAAGGGAGACAGCAGAATTAGTAAATTTGGACTTACAATAACAGAGTCGGAACCTGGGGCAAGTGGTTGAGTCACAGGATGGGCCACACGGGGAGGCTCCTGGTACAGCAGAAAGGGTTGTAGGGGCATGTTTCTCTGGGGGAAGGGCATCATTTGCTGGGGAAAAGACAAGACTTTGGACTGTGGGATGGACAGCAGTGGCTGAGGAGTAAGGATGGGAGTCTGAGGAAGAGGCTGGGGGATCTGGTGTATCAGGGGCTTGAGCAGAGGCAGAGGCTGAGGCTGAGGCTGAGCAAAGTGCAGATTTTCAAGATCAGCAAGATTCTGGATTTCGCTGTTCAAAAAGGGCACTACTGGCCATTTAAGAAAGGGCATCATATTGTGCGTAGGAAAGCTGTTCTCCTTAACTTTGGGGACTTCCATTTTTTCAGGCTGAGGGAAAGGCAGCACCACAGCAGGCTGAGCAAGAGACAGGACATTCTGTGGAAGGATAGCATAGGGGATGGGATCAGCATAAGGGTAGACTAGAGGCTGTTGCTGGGAAAAGGGGTGGATTTTATTCTGGCGTTCATCCTGGAAAGAAAGAAAAGAATGTTTGGGTCCATGATTCAGCCATCACAGTCATTTGTGATGATCTAACCTCCTGTCTTTTGAACAATCATAACTGAGTGAAAAGAGAGAAGAAAAATCTTTTACTGATTTGAGTAAGAGATTATTTTCAGTCAGGTGAAGACTAATGAGTAAAATGCTCATTGAGGGATTTCCCATTAACTCACTCCCTTCAGAGATGAATCTACAGATCAAACTGAAGTCAATGTTTGGAGATTCCAAGATTTATTTCACCTTGTTCTGAATCACCTAGATAGTGTAGCTATCCACTTTGGTCTTCATAGGCATGGACTTTTCAACATGATGTTTTGATAATAGAGCAAATTGTGTTCATATAATAAAAATCTATTTAAAACGACTTAGAGGGATAACTCCAAGGTTTATTTGTTGTTGCTGCTGTTGTTTTAAAGAAAATTAAATCATACTTTGCAGCTTAATTCAAGGAGTTACTTAACACCAACCAACTTCTAGCACTACTTCCCTTGGGAGAAGGTAGTTATTTTGAGTCTTTCTAGAGGCATTAATTTGTAAATTCATTTTGATTTAGGAAATTTGGCATAAGTACCAAACAACACAACTTCATTGATAAATAGGGAAGTTGAAATATTATATTTAGATAAATATGTTACCACAAGTGTAATTTAATTAAATGAATAATTTTATGTTTTCAAAGAAAATCCTTAATTTTAAGCAAGCTCTACTACTTAATAACTGTGGGATACTGTCAGACAATTGTGTAATGAATTGTTCTGTACCTCTTTTCTCGCATTGGTGTAACAGAAATTCTTTTTTTTTCAAGATTTTTTTTTTTTTTTGACAGAGAGGAGAGAGATCACAAGTAGGCAGAGAGGCAGGCAGAGAGAGGGGGGAAGCAGGCTCCCTGCTGACCAGAGAGCCCCATGATGCGGGGCCAGGACCTTGAGATCATGACCTGAGCCGAAGGCAGAGAGGCTTTAACCCACTGAGCCACCCAGGTGCCCCCAGAAATTCTTTAAAGAACTTCGTGTATTTGTAAATGTTAATATAAAACCTATAAAATTTTATATAAAATCATTGAATATTCACTGTCTGCCAGCTTATCAATAATGTGGGGTTAGGAATAGTCTCAGTTTATAGAAAAGAAAATTAAGTACAGAAAAACTTGGGGCCAAAAGTGTACAGCTAATGAATGTGCCGTATTGCCTTCTCATTCTCTTTCATTGAAATATCCATCTTGAGACTAAGGGGAACCTAGTTCCCCAGCTAGAAATGTAAGTAAATCAAGAATTATTCTTAGGTTTTGATTCTATACTCTGCAAATTGATTGTGAGTTTGAAAAATGCATTTGTCTTAAAACTATTTTGACTTTTTCAAATCTTAATTTCTTCACTGGCATTTATTTTATTATCATTCTTTAGAGTGAACACATATATATTTTGTATGTATTATATTTCAAATAATTTTGGAAATATACTTATCATGAATAAGTTACCTCTCTTTTCTGCTGTTCCTCACGCTTAAAATTCTCAAGTTTCTGCTAAAAACCAAATCGCATATAAAGAAATGTTACCACCTGTAAAAATCAAATGTAGTAAATTTTGAAAATAAGTACATTTAAATATGAAGGTGTTACCTTGTTGATGTGTGTAATAGATTCCTTCAGAAAAATAAAAACAAAATTAGTTTTAGTTTTATGAATGTTCCTTATTTATCAATACAAATCAGAAAATGAAGGCACGTGATAAGTTAAAGTGGACACTTTGTTTGATAATATTAAAAACTCAGGATAACTGCTGAAATTTAGATCTTGCACTGTTCTGCATAAGCTTGTTGTATAAAAGAAAAATTAATTCAGTTACATAAGAAAAGAAAATCAGTGAACATAATACAAAAAGAGGTATTTAATAGATGCTAATTTCTCTATATCACCATGCTCCTTTCCTAGGACAAAAAATGATTACTAATACTCTATCTGATTCTAGAAGAATAATATTCATTCAGAATATGAATTTTATCTTTTAATTCTTTTGATCATTCTTAGGTTACTTATTATATTTACACTTCAAATTAATTATAAGAAGTAAATGCCTCTCTTAAGGGTCTGATAGCCTTGTAGAGAGACAAAATATACTGATGGACAATTTAACCAGCAAGTAATGACATATCCAAAAAGAGTGGTGCTAGGATAAATGCCTACATGATTCTTCCTGGCAGATTTAGGACTACACTACCTCTCACCATCTCTTAATTTCTAAAGTGACTATTGTAGTTATAAAATGTGTCCATTTGCATGTCTGCTCACATTTTCTGTTGCAAGCTCTTTACTATGGACATCCCTCTTTTCATTTGTACCACAGCTCCTAGTCAATGTCTGATCCACAGACAGCACTCAATAAATATTGGAATAGGGAATAAGGACAGGGTAAAGAGAGCTCAAGACAGAAACTAGGACTGTACAGTTCTTTAAAAAAAAAAGGGGGGGTCACAATGATGTAATTTCAAGTAGCAAGCCAACTTAGAAAGTGCTGGAATACTGAATTCTCCAGATATTTATTCTGTCCTTAAGTATATGCAATGGAAAAAAATAATAGAAATTTACATCAAAACTTATGTCAGAACAGAGCTGCTTTGACCTAACTGTCCTAATGTAACATAATAGAAAGACAGTACAGCATTTTACTGTTCCAAAATTGGGAAATTGCCTCTGAAAACACTGTCTTACTTCACTGCTTGAAAGGCTTTCCACATTCTGTAAAGGAAAAACAAAACAAAAAAAAAAACAATCAACAACCAGCTTTTCCTAGATCATTACAGAATGTGAATATTTTATGGATGGAAAATTTTTGTGAATAAAAACATCTTACCTCAGTGGATACAGTGAGTTCTTCCTTCTGTAACAGAAAAAAACAAAAAACACCATTTTGGTTTCCATAGGTAATTCATTATTAAACATTTTTCCTATTTAATTTTTATCTTCTTTATGCAGAGCAATCTATTTCACAAATTTGAGAAATAAAAAATGCTTATTGAGAGTCTCAAAGGTAGTTGTTTTTATGTCTTTTGTATTTAGTAATTTTATTGATATATTTTTATCTTATGTGAATAAGCAGTTTTTGATGGGTAACAAGGTTATTTTACTTTGTTTTAAACAGTTTATTATGATTATAAATATATTTGTGATTATAATTATTGCCTGATACTCCATCTTCTTGATGTCTTTGGATAGACACAGGTAGAATTGAGCCCAGTGCCATAAGGTAAGATACATATATTTTATCACTGAAATAAGATATACTTACTAGGTTACACATGCATGCAATCATATCTCTGCAATATTCTTATTGTCATTTTTATATCTGTCTCTGTTTGTTTTGTCTGTTTGCTTATCTGTCCATTTGCTTGTCCCTTAGGAACTGGTGGCACAGTGGTATAGAAAGCATTTGACCCAGATTTATGCCCCAACTGCACATTGTCGAAATAGTGGATGATTGTAAAAGATTTTCTAAGAAGTGCAAATGAATCTGTTGAAATTCTGCTTTATTTGCACTTTAACAATGTTGCTGATGTTCTTCTCTAACATAGACAGATACTCCGTTATATCTTAATTATTTAGATATTTGCTTACCACCTTTGCAAGAGCAAGAGCCACCAGGCAGGCAAGGATGAAGACCTTCATGGCTCAAGTCCTGTCAATGGGAAAATGAAGAAATGGTAATATATTGGTCAATCTATTTTCTTATTTAGTTAGGATTACTTTCCTTTTAAAGAAACTAAGGATAATACGTAATAAAAATAACTGCATTTTAGAAAAAATACTCATAGACACGTTATCAAATAGGTAGAGTCAAAGTCTACTATGGCTACTGACTCTTACATATAATTTTCATACTTCATGGCCAACCATTCAGATTTTTTCAGCCATCATCTCTACCCTACCTCACTCTTTTTCATCTTATTCACAGCACTACGGTTGTTGTCGTTGTTGTTTGAAAGACAGAAAAAGTCATAAGTACTTGCAGAAATATTTATTAGTTGATTCATTTGTTCAAAAATGTTTATTTAACACCTTTTATTGCCAGACAATGTCTAGGTGCTTGGATGATAGTAGCAAACAAAATATTAAAGTTTTAGCCCTGATAGAGCTCAGTTGTATCTGGAGGAGACTGATCAAAGAAAATGTATACAAAGAAGATCATATTTTCATTTTGTCTTTTTTTTTCACTAAACCAAATGGTTTCCATGAATATTGGTTTTTTAATTATTTCTCCTTTTTCCAATTAGACTGAGATTTTCATTGGAGCATTTCCTTTATTTCCTCCACCTATGCAGACGCTCACTGATTGGTTTGTCTCCTCTCCATATATATGCATGACTCAGTCCACATCCCTACACATCTATTAATGCCTCCTCTCCCTTGTGCCACATAACTTTAGAGATCATAGACTATACTTTTTTCTCTGATTTCTTGACGATTTACCAAAATATCAGGTCCTCTTGACAGATTCCCACTCCAGGCTACCTCTTCTTGTAGTATAACATAATATACATATTAACCTTTTAAACCGAAATGTAGTAATTACTTAATTTTGTTGCATTTCTATAATTTCTTATACAAAATAATGTTTGTGCTACTAATATCACTTGGCATGCAATCTTCAATCTCAGATATTTATACTAAATTTCTGAACTAAAAACATTTCATGAAAAATTTCCCTAATTCATCTGCAAAATATCCTTTCCAATATTTGAAGCCTGAAGATTATGCTCTTTCTTTAGGAAAACATATTTTTTCTAGATCTTTCTCATGGGTACTATGTAAATCTTAATTTTGCTTTGCCTAAGAACTCCCTAAGTTTTCAAATAATTTCTTATTGTCAGTACTCAAAAAAAAAAAAAAAAGAATATAGTATCCTATTAGAGGTCATGATGTGTAGGAAGGATCCCATTGCATTTTCTATATTTTATAATTAGCATTTTATATACCAATCTTTTAACCAGAGCTTTATTTTTGACCAATGGATTCTAAAGTACTCTTTCTTTCAAATCTTCTCTTTCCTTTGCTTTTGTTTCCAGGCCATCTCTGTCTCATCTAGAATTTTCTTACAAAGTAAAACATTTTCTTCGTAACTTAATTCTGTATTTCATATGTCTATTTTAATAATATTTTGAACTATTATAAACCAAATAATAAAATGGGATGTTGGGGACAATAAATTTGATGAATACGTATTTCTGAAAAAATATTTATAAACGTTTTAAGTAATGCACATCCCCCCCACATCCTGCAGTTTCTTGACTCAATATGCTCTCTCTAAAACTACTGGGGATAAAGGTTTCCCATTAATTATTCATATCCCCAAATGATAATTTAAATATATCCTTTTTTATTGTTGCTGTATATTTTACAAAATTGGAAGACTTATTAATTCAAAAAATAGATTTTTTAATATAGCCTAACTGGCCTTGTAGTAAAAGAATAGTAATCATTGTTATTACATTTTTTTAGACTCATAAAGCTCATGCAGTCATAACTTTTACTAAATCTCTATAGACATTTCTATTTTTTTAACCTAAGTGCTGTAAATAGTGTCAGTACTACTTTAAATAATTTCAAAGACTATATTTTAAGCGATTATTTTCTTCATATAACTCAGCCTAGTTTGAAATAAAGGTGAAGAGAGAATACATCAAATTTCAATCTGAAATTCTTACCTGTTTTCCAAGGTGGAGGACAGGAAATGAAGGGGAAGCTAAGTGGATGATGGTCTGCCTGCTTCTGTGATGCTTTATATACTGTATTTGGTGGTATGCTAATTTTGCGGTTTGAGTTAAAATCAATAGTGAGCGTCAATTCCAAGAAGTCCACATGATTAGAATATGATTTCTGCCTTCTATCTTTCCCCAGAAATTCTGGGGATTATTTTAACAAGGGAGCAATTCACAAGCCAATAAAGGAAATCTGTCCAGGAAATGTAATTGTCTAATAATTAAAACAATGACTGAAAGACATTGAGACTCTGGCCCAATCGCCAACTTATTGTGGATGCAATTAAGTCTCTTTAGTACTTGGTGGGTCCTCAAGATCTTACTTGTGGGGGAATTCTGTATGAACATCAGAGATACACCAAGTCTTCACAAACGCCACACTTTCATGCTAACCTGAGCAGTTTTAGTGTTTTATGCTGCAGTGGAGAAAATGACAAGATAACAAGTCCATGATGGTAGTTTAGTCATGTAAGGCAAATTGCTTAGCTCCCAGGACCACTTGATTTTGCAAAAATAAATCGTTCACTTCTAACCAATACTCTGTACACAAGAGGAATAAACCTTCCTCTGTAATGAAACATCTCAGAAAAAGAATCTATCTGGATAGCTGGTATAGTTAAAATTCTTGGCAAATCTGTTATAAAAATTTTGCAAAATGTCCTGGAGCCTTATTTACCTGACAAATATTACCTTTTTCTATTTCAAGCTTAATAATATTTTTTATACTTATTATCAAACCTGTTCCAGGCACTGTGCATTTTACAGACATTATCTTATATAATCTTTACAAAATTATCATGAGGTAGCTGTCCTCTCCATATTTTGGTTGAAGAAATCGCGACAACAAGAGATTAAGTAACTTGTTCAAAATCATAGTTTGTTAATGGCAAAGATACCATTTAAAACTAGATCTGTCTGACTACATGTATTTCTGTTTGATCATATGCAATGTCCATGTTTTAACTCCCTTTATAAATTCTGTTATAAAATTTAGATTTCAATGTAGCATTTGTGCTTAAACGTGTAGAATTTTATTATGCCTGAATTGGAGGAATCGGGCATTGGTGCTGAGTGTTGACAGGGGAACTGTTCATTAAAGAGGTGCTATTTTGGTGAGACCTCAAAAGAATAAGTAAAATCTTAAGAGACAGTTAAATGTGAATAAAATATTTTGGCTGAAGGAAAGACAGGAGCCTGAAGAGAAAAATATCAGGTTTGATGGGTTCTGTACTTCAAGAAACACAGAAGGTATAGAATATAAGTTACTATTGCTGGGGTTTGATGGAGTCAGATGCCTTTGAATTTCAATTATGCAGGGTGACATACTTCACTGGAAATAAGGGACGATATTAGAGATTCGAAAGAAGGATTGTGAAATTTCTTGAATTTTATGACTTTATGAGAATATCTTAGGGTAACCTAGTAAAGGAGGTTAAAGACAGACATCATAATGACAGCAACTACAAAGATGGTACTGGGCATCTTAGGAAATGAGAAGACAAATCTGTCATTAAAATATGAGACATGTGAGAAATCAGGGAAATGAATGCATAACATATGCATATGTGATTCAAAATTTGGTTATATTGTAAACCAAGATAAGAAATTAGGCTGAAATTAGAAAGAGTTAAACCTTGAACATGTTGTGAGTTTTGAGTTGTGAGGTGAGTTTGAAGGTATCCAGAAGGTACCGTCAGCTAAATGTGATGCTCAGAGAAGTCATAAGTACAATTGTAGAGATTTTTTTTCCAGACAAAGGAATAAATTAACTCAAGTGTTTCCTGGTATTCAGGGACTGGTAGAGCAAAAGGAAATTGGAAAAATACGAAGTATCAAGGAGAAGAGAATAAAAGGTCATGGAAGTCACAGGAGGAAATAGCTAGAAGAAACAAGTGGAGTTAAGAGTGAAAATGCAGGGGATACCTGGGTGGCTCAGTTGGTTGAGCAGCTGCCTTCGGCTCAGGTCATGATCCCAGAGTCCTGGGATCGAGTTCCGCATCGGGCTCCTTGCTCGGCGGGGAGCCTGCTTCTCCCTCTGCCTCTGCCTGCCACTCTGCCTGCTTGTGTTCTCTCTCTCTGACAAATAAATAAATAAAATCTTAAAAAAAAAAAAAGAGTAAAAATTCAACACAGATGGGGACTGTGGTAGAAACAAGGGGAAGGTTTTTGGACACAGAAAGTCATTATCACAGAAACAATTGGGATGCACTGCAAATGGTAAAGAAGCAAGTGCTGTGGGAAGAATTAAAAGCAACATTTCTCTTCTGAGATTTTAGAAGAGGAAGTAAGGACACCCATGGAAGGGTATCTATAACAATAGGGACAACCAGAATAATAGGAAGGTAATTTTAGGATAGAGATTTGTGGCTCAAAATAAAGAGGCCAATGGTGAGAAAGCTGAAAACTACCAAAGGTGTAGAACAAATGTGATGAAGCAAATTCCAGTAGGATTGGGGTCATGGCCAAAAGAATTAGGCCTGTACAAAATGTACCAGTTTTCCTGAGACAGGAGAAGAGGAGGAGAAGATGAGTCTATAAAATACATACTTTGAAATACAGGGCAGAGAACTTGAAATGAAATGATCTTAATTTTCCAGTGAGGTGGAGGATGGGGTTCTCAACTGACAGTGAGGTAAAAACAGTTATGTGCCGCTTCCTGACGGCGCAGGGGAGAAGAATGAGGCACAAACAAGTCAGCTGCAAGAGAGCTTGGGAGCAGGGGTCGGCAGTTGAGAAGACTGCCGCCCCGAACAACTCCTTAATCCCATATTTATTGGATACGAGATGATAATCAATAAAGAAGATTATACATTGTTTGTAGGTAAACAAGAAGGAATGTGAGTCATAGTTGATCACGAGTCTTATAGATTAAACAAGGAGAAGAGAAGGGTGTGCCTGGTCAATCAGC
>CM052899.1:128126339-128148595 GCA_028534135.1 Potos flavus | reverse complement strand
TAATCCCATATTTATTGGATACGAGATGATAATCAATAAAGAAGATTATACATTGTTTGTAGGTAAACAAGAAGGAATGTGAGTCATAGTTGATCACGAGTCTTATAGATTAAACAAGGAGAAGAGAAGGGTGTGCCTGGTCAATCAGCATGGAATTCGTTATAGAATAAGCGCACTTAGCACTTAAACGGATAACCCCCATCAGTAAGCTCTCCCAGAGGCAGGGGAGATAACGAAAGAGGGAAGCAGGCGGTGTTCCTCCCTGAGGGAGCCGGGCCTCCCCAGCTGCTCAGCTTCCATGAAGCAGGCGGTGTTCCGCCTTGAGCGGGCTGGGTGTTCCCAGCTGCTTGGCTTCCTTGAAGCAGGCGGTGTTCCGCCCTGAGCGAGCCGGGCATCCGAGCTGCTCGGCTTCAAGATCGTGTATCTTCCCCTCCACCTGAGGCCTGCTGGACTACCATGTTTTTCTCAAGGTTATCTTTAAGCATGCTTGCATGACCACACAACTCCTCCTGGTTATATTTTCAAGAGTATATTATTTTGAGGGATGGTTACAGTTATGGGTTTAGAAAATTTAAAAAAGAAGAAAATTCTGGTTAATGTGAAAATTAAAAATGAAAAAAAGTATCCATAGTAGTAATACCCAGATGAGATTAGCTACCATATTGTTGTATGTATGGCAAGATGGTTGCAATATAATATCAATAGGTCAAGAGAATTGTCAGGGTGGGGAGAGGGAGGTTGACTGTGTTTGGGCCAAAATGACTAACCGTGAAGTATTGGTTGAGCTAGGAAGGCAAAGAGGCCAGTAGTTGAGGAATAAACCAGAACACTAAAAAGGGTTCAAACGACCAGAAGTAGGAAAAAAGGCAAAAACGAGGCCTAATGAGAATAAGCAATCTCTTAGAAGTACAGGCAAGAGCTTTTGACCAGATGGAAATGTCGACATTTCTAGAAGAGAATTTCTGAGTGATGAGTACTTCCAGAGGGTAGTCATACATGCAGAATTCTGAAGATAGATGGGCATGTGTTTGCTGAAGGAAAAGTACGAAATGTATTCCATATTAAATGTCTATGTTTTGTCAAGCATTTTGCTAGTTTCCAAGAATGCAACAGTAAATAAAAAGGTGTAATTCTTGTCCTGAAGGAGATCAGAGCCTTCATGGGAAAACAAATAGGGAAACCCACTTGTTATGAAATTATTTTTCATTTTATTTTAATAAAGGTATCATAAGGTATAATAGACACAAAGGAAATACCTAGTTCATTTTAGCCGATGGATGGGAGAAGGAAAGAGGATGGAGCTGTGAGTCCTGAGCAGAATATTGAAGCCAGACGAGGAGAAATTTGACCTGAGGACAGAAGAAAGTTTTAGGCTAAAAGGAAAGGAAGAATGGGGCCTTGGATGTGAGAAATTAGTAACTACAACTTAATCAAGTAGTGAATCTGGGAAATGACGTGCAAGGAAGGCAATAGATGGAGATGAGAACAGAGAAAGAGGAAGAGGTCAGATAAAGAAGGGCAAAGCATCTTGGGCTCCTCAGGAAAATGAATTCTATTCTGTAGACAATGGGGATTTTTTTTAAAGGGTTTTAGGATGGAGGGTAATATTTAGAGAGTAACTACTTCTAGAGAACGAAGGCTAACAGTACACATTCACGAAAATGGGACTGCTTAGGTGTGGGCCCTTCTCTTTTGCAGTAAGTCAATGTTTACCAGCTATTGCTTGTGGAAGAACAGAAAATGGAAGGGAGAAAGGAACCTGAAGCGCAGAGAGGAGCAGGCTTGCCAGAAGTACTACAGTAGAGTCTGAGGCAGGCCTCAAAAGTACTTAATATGTATCTACCTACAAAAGTAGTCTTCAAATTTCTTTGCTTCTTTAGTGGTTGCTGTTCATAATGTAATTGTCTAATGTGTATAATACTACTTATTTTTACAATATTCTTTTTTATCACTAATAGATAGTAAATATATTCAGGACTTAAGCACAAATAGATGCCCTTTACAAGTGAATAGGAGAGTATTACCTAATGATAATGTAACTTGCATTTGTATCATACTACATGTATGAGGGATGAGAACACTCCTGATTGTTGTATATGTTTTATATTGCTTAGAAAACTTAAGTCAATATCTACTATATATTTGAATTATTTAGCTAATATCCATTCTAAGACTATGTTCATATTGAACCAGGAGGAAGCTATAAAAAGAAATGATGAAATGACCCCAGTGTCATAGGTCCAAGTAGAAAAGACCTTGGCTGCCCAGAGCGCTCTTACATATTAGCCCTCAGTTGCCAAGGCCACTGGCAAAAAAGTGTAATTTCTAAGAAAAGGAATAAAAAAGCAAGTATTCCATAGTCACTCAACATTTCCTTTTTATTTTCTTAGCAATATGCTGGACATATTGTGCAATGAATACAGCATTTCCTTGTAACTCTCCCTCACCAATTTTGAATTATAGTAGTCAGTATAGTTATGGACTCACTTGGGCCAGAAAAGTAGGCAAGTGATCAAGGAAATCACTAAAAATACACCAGAGAAGGAGGCTTGTCCAAGGAAAAATGGAAAAGCCAGAGATTTAAGATAATACCTGGCGCCACCAGCCAGTAAGCATAGAACACAATGACAAGTAAGGAATGAAGTATCATGTGGGCAATCCAAGCTTTCTCAATGCATAACTTAACAGTTGCCAATTACATAAAGTAAAATGAGAATTTCATCCACTGAAATTCTGTGTGACAACCCTGGCCAAAGAGCAAGATACAATCAAAGCCAGATGTGGGGCACCTGGCTGGCTTGGTCCATAGACTCTGCAATTCTTGATCTCAGGGTTGTGAGTTCAAGCCCCATGTCAGGCACGGAGCATGCTTAAGCATAACACGAACAAAACAAAAGCAAGATATAAGATGTTCCAGTACTATTTGTCATAAACAGAATTTGTTCAGCTAAAGTTCTTTCCTATACTGGGTATGAATCTGAAATATGCAAACATGAGATTTGGGTGAGGCATAAAGAGCTAAAACGTGAATAACATCCTGAAGAAAGAAAATAGATTTAAAAAAAAAAGGGATAAAGAGTACAATAAAGGGACCAAAAATGTTCAGAAGGTAAAGACTGTAAGAAACTCTAGATATCATTTATATGATGTTTTAAATATAATTACAGATGAGGAATCTTAGGACCCGAGAAGTTGCATTATTTGCTCAGGATACTACAGCTATTTAGAGATAAACCTGACCCTAAAAATCTTTTTCCTTAGTAATATTTGAGAAACTGTTTAATAACTTCCAAATACAGTCAGGGATGGGGGAAGGAAAATAAAATCACAAATAGTGTGGATTTGTATAATGATCCAGGTTTATGAATAATATAACTCTAACAAATTATTAGGTAAGAATAGATATCTTAGCGTTATTTATTTAGATGGAATATTTTAATTCTTTCCATGAGATTATTTGAATATAATAAAAAATTTTCTTTCATTGCTCAGGCCAAAAACTGCTAGTCATCTTTGACTCTTTTTCCTTTTTTTCATACCCAGATTTGATCCACTAGCAGATTCCTTTGGATTTATTTTCTTTTTCTTTTTTGTTTTTTAAAGATTTACTTATTTATTTTAGAGATGGGGCAAGGAGCAGGGGGAGAGGGAGAGAAATTAAAGCAGACTCATTGCTGAGTTCAGAGTCTCACATGGGGATGGATCTCCTGACCCTGACATCATGATGCGAGCTGAAACCAAGAATTGGGCGCTTAACCTATTGAGTACCCCCTTTGGCTCTATTTTCAAATGGTATCCAGAATCTGACACTTTCACCACCTCATTGTTACCACGATGGTAAGCCACCATTATATCTTGCCTGAATTATAGAAATAGACTTCCAAATTGTCTCACTGATTCTTTTTAAAGAATTTTTAAAGGACAGATTATTTTTAAAGGACAAGTCAGGGTGATGCTTTTAAATGCAATTCATAGTATTTCACTCTATTACCATACATTTTTCCATTGATTTCCTGTCACTCCCAGATGAAAATCCAACATCATTAAAATTACCTAAAATAACTTATTTCATCAGGCCCCCTGATGCTTCTCTGACCTCATGTTCTATACTTCCTGCTCTTGTCCTGCTGGCTTCTTTGCTATTCCTTGGGCTCTCTAAGTGAGCTGCCACCTGAGACATTTATGCTAGCTGTTTTCTCAATCTAGAATTCTTAACCCCTTAAGAGTCTCTTATGGTTTATTTCCCTCTTTTTTTTTTCTTTTCTTTTTCCCCCTTCCCATATGTTCATCTGTTTTGTTTCTTAAATTCCACACATAAGTGAAATCATATGGTGATTGTCTTTCTCTGACTGACTTTTTTCATTTAGCATAATACTCTCTAGCCCCATCCACATCATTGCAAATGGCAAGATTTCATTCTTTTTTGACTGAGCAATACTCCACTGTATATATACCATATCTTCTTTATCCATTCATCAGTCCATGGCCATTGGGCTCTCTCTATAGTTTGGCTGCTGTTGATACTGCTGCTATAAACATCAGGGTTCACATACCCCTTCAAATCAGTAATTTTTTTATCTTTTGGACAAATAACTAGTAGTGCAATTGCTGGGTTGTAGAGTAGTTCTATTTTTAACATTTTGAGGAAACTCCATGCTGTTTTCCATAGTGGCTGCACCGGTTTGCATTCCCACCAACAGTGCAAGAGGGTTCTCCTTTCTCCGCCTCTTTGCCAACATCTGTTATTTCTTGTGTCGTTAATTTTAGCCATTCTGACAGGTGTGAGATGGTATCTCATTGTGGCTTTGATTTGTATTCCCTGATGATGAGTAATATTGACCATCTGTTCATGTGTCTATTGGCCATCTGGATGTTTTCTTCGGAAAAGTGTCTGTTCATGTCTTCTGCTCCTTTCTTAACTGGATTATTTGTTTTTTGGATGTTGAGTTTGATGAGTTCTTTAGATTTTGAATACCTAATTCTATTTTATTAATTTAAATCACTCATTTGGCCTCTACAGTTCCTTGACTTTGTATTTTCTGACTTAGCATCTTTCATCTACATAATAATATTTTCTATTATAAACATTATTGCTAAACTTTGCAATAACACGTACACACATTATGTATATATTGTCATCATTTTATAGACATAAAAATTGAAGACCAACATTATTTTTCAGTCTACAGTGCTAATACGTAGTGGATATGAGTCCTATTATATTATGTGGTTTGTCATTCAGGCAGTGTTTATAATTGGTAGCAGGCTTCAGTTCTCCATTCATGCAAATACTGAAGCACATTTATTTTATAGGGATGCAATTTTATTACATATCCAAATGTTTTTCAGATACATGTTCAGAGAAAATTAGATAATATATCTGGGAAATCCTTTTTGCCTATAGCCAGCTAAATTTATACACATAAGAAAATGAGAGAGAATAAAAACTTCCTTGAAACACTGAACTAGATCATGGCAGAGGTGAGTCTACATAAAAATATAATGTTAATAGTCAATACACATACTAACATTTTCATTTCCTGTTATCATGTTCTGAATCATCCTGTATAAAACACTCCTTAGAATATGTGGGTACAAAAATCGGGCAGAAAAATAATAGGTGATTATAGTAATTTCTTAGAATCCAAATGGTTAACTGATATTTTAAACCACACAACAACCATATTATGGAGAAACAAGGTTTAAACAGTATTGAGATTATCCACTGCCTGGAGTTTTTGTCTTCCTTTTAGAAAACAAGTAAAACTTTTTACCTATGAAAAATGTCTATACAGCCAAATAATATTACTTAGCAGAAAAATACAAACAATATTCTTAAAGATACTAAATATTTTTAAGAATTCTTTTTCTAATTAGTTTTTTTTTTTAAGATTTTATTCATTTATTTGACAGAGAGAGATCACAAGTAGGCAGAGAGGCAGGCAGAGAGGGAGGGAGAAACAGGCTCCCTGCTGAGCTGAGAGCCCGATGCTGGGTTCGATCCCAGGACCCTGAGATCATGACCTGAGCTGAAGGCAGAGGCTTTAACCCACTGAGCCACCCAGGCACCCCTCTAATTAGTTTAATACTCTTATTTATCATTCTTTATCAGGTTTTTTTAACAGAATTGACAAATAGAAACTAGAAGCAGTATATTGTGGTGGTTTTATTTTTATTATTATATTCCAAGATCTTGCTTCTTGATGGCAGGACATTCAAAATGAAGATTTTAGAAATTCAGGAAACTCTTCATCTGTAAAGCAGTGAAAAAAAATCCACCTTACAATAGTCTTGTGCAGATAATACGCATAATATGTCTAGAACAGTGTCTAGAAGAATGGCAGATGCTCAGGGATTAGTAGATCTTTTGTTTTATTTTTTAAGCAACATTTTAAGAATATTTCTTTGTCACTTTTTTCTTTTTATTATTTATTTATTTATTTAAAAATTTTATTTAAATCTCAGTTAGTTAACAAACAATGTAATATCGATTTCAGGTATGCAATTTAGTGATTCAACACATACATACAATAGCCAGTGCTCATCATGACAATGTCACTTAATTTTTTATAACACAATCTATTTCATTAATATAAAGGAAATCCCTAACAACAGGCATACCTTGGAGATAATGCAGGTTCAGTTCCAGATCAACACAATAGAGCAAATATTGAAATAATAAGAGTCAAAAAAGAGTCAAAGAGAACTTATTTGGTTTCCCAGTGCATACAAAAGTTATGTTTATACTATGTTGTAGACTATTAAGTGTACAATAGCATTATGTCTAAAATCCAAGCTGCATACCTTTATTAAAAAATACATTATTCCTAAAGATTGAAAACTTTCATCTGAGCTTTTAGTGAGTTGTCATCTTTTTGCTGGTGGAGGGTTTTGCCTTGATGTTGATGGCTCCTGACTGATCTGGGTGACGGCTGCTGAAGGCTGTGGTTGATGTGGCATGTCTTAAAAGAAGATAACAATGAAGTTTTCCACATTGATTGTCTTTTCCTTTCATGAATGATTTCTCTGTAACATGTGATGCTGTTTGATAGCATTTTACCCACAGTAAAACTTCTTTCAAAATTGGAATCATTTCTCTTAAAACCTGCTGCTACTATATCAATTAAGTTTACATAATATTCTAAGTTCTCTGTTGTTATCTCAACAATCTACACAGCATCTTCACCAGGAGTAGATGCCATCTCGAGAAACAAGAAACCACTTTCTTTGCTCATCCATAAAAAGCAGCTCCTCATTCTTTAAAGTTTTATCACAAGATTGCAACAATTCAGTCACATGTTTAGGCTCCACTTCTAATTCTAGTTCTCTTGTTATTTCAAGTACATCTGTAGCTACTTCTTCCACTGAAGTCTTGGACCCTCAATGTCATCCATTAAGGTTGAAATCAATTTCTTCCAAACTCCTGTTCATGTTGATATTTTTAGCCACATCCCATGAATCACAAATGTTCTTAATGTCATTTCAAATGATGAATCCTTTCCAGAAGTTTTTCAATTTACTTTGCCCAGATCCTTCAGACAAATTACTATCTATGGCAGTGATAACCTTATAAAATGTATTTCTTAAATTATAAGTCTTGAAAGTCAAAATTACTCCTTGATCCATGAACTACAGAATGGATGCTGTGTTAGCAGGCATGGAAACAACATTAACCTTATTGCACATCTCCATCAGAACCCTTGAGTGACCAGGTGCAATGCCAATGAGACCCACAGAGAGGGAGAGAGGTGTCGGAGCTGGTTGGTGGAGCAATCAGAATGCACACAACATTTATTAAGTTCACTTCTTTTTTTTTTAAAGATTTTATTTATTTATTTGACAGAGAGAGAGAGAGATCACAAGTAGGCAGAGAGGCAGGCAGAGAGAGAGAGAGGGAAGTAGGCTCCCTGCTGAGCAGAGAGCCTGATGCGATGCGGGGCTCAATCCCAGGACCCTGAGACCATGACCTGAGCCGAAGGCAGAGGCTTTAACCCACTGAGCCACCCAGGCGCCCTTATTAAGTTCAATTCTTATATAGATGTGGTTCATGGTGCCCCAAAGCAATAACAATAGTAACATCAAAGATCACTGATCACAAGTCACCATAACAAATAATATATAATGGAAAAGTTTAAAATATTTCAAGAATTGCCAAAATGTGACACAGAGACATGAAGTGAGTGAATGCTGTTGAAAAAATGGCACCAACTGACACTTGATGCAGGGTTGCCATAAACTTTCAGTTTGTAAAAAAACAAAATATCATGAAGTTCAGTAAAGCGAAGTTCAATAAAATGAGGTATGCCTGTAGAAGATTTTGGGAATAGCTTTACTGAATAAACTTATTGCTCATCGTTAAATGTCAGATAAAACTAAAGATGTTCCTATGAAAGTGTTCTTTGGGGCGCCTGGGTGGCTCAGTGGGTTAAAGCCTCTGCCTTCAGCTCAGGTCATGATCTCAGGGTCCTGGGATCGAGCTCCGCATCGGGCTCTCTGCTCTGCAGGGAGCCTGCTTCCCCCTCTCTCTCTGCCTGCCTCTCTGCCTACTTGTGATCTCTCTCTCTGTCAAATAAATAAATAAATCTTTAAAAAAAAAAAAGAAAGTGTTCTTTGTTATGTGAATATAACCTGAATGCATATTGTTAGGGAAAATATCATTTCTATTTGCATACTTAAATTTACATATATGGGGACACCTGAGTGGCTCACTTTTTTTTTTTTTTGAGTGGCTCAATTACTTAAGCATCTATCTGACTCTTGATTTCGGCTCAGGTCACAATTTCATGGTTGTGGGAGTCTGCTTGGGCGCTCTCTCCTCTCCCTCTGCCCCTCCCCCTGCTCTCTCTCTCTCTCTAAAATAAATAAATCTTTGAAAAAAATGTGCATATATATAATCATATCAAAACTATCTAAATAATACACTATTTAGGAAGGAGAAATTATGCAGTTTACTGCTTAGAAATTATTTTGCAGTGCACATCTTAATTTAGACAATTGAGTGCCTGTACTTTCACAGCCTCTAGTTTGTCTTAAGTATGGGTAACAAACATTTTAATTCTTTTAGGGGGAAAAATCTTGTTCTTTCAAAATAATGATTTTTTAAAAATACTGATTATAAGTAATGAAATATCACTGCATGATAAAGAAGTTAAGATGACTTGGTTTTATATTTCACTCTTTTTTTCCAATAAGTTGTTAAAGTTGAGTGTAAAAAGGGAGAAAAAATACTGCTTCCCTTCTAGTGTCAGTGTCTCATATACATTAGTAATAGTTATTCTTTGAGCTAGAAGAGATTTTAGAGATAGAATCAAACGTCTCATTTGCTCAGTTGAGTAATATGAGGCACAGTGATGTTCCCTAACTTGCTCAAGCTTTGGTAGCCAGCATCAGGTAGAGCTGGATAGAAGACTCCTGATGCCCTACCCAGCATTATTTCCAAAGGCTTTCTCCTGTGGTAAAGCCAGATTGCCTATTTTGGCACCTGAAATCTGATTTAAAAATGAATTCCTGTTGTATTTTGAATTCTCACTTTATCATAGAGATTAAAGAATTAGTTTGTTTATTTTCTGATCTCAAGTTTTTTTTTAATTCTAGTTAGTTAACATATGTGGTAAAATTGGTTTCAGGTGTAGAAGCCACAGATTCATCACTTACATATAACACCCAGTGCTCATCACAACCAGTGCCCTCCTTAACCTCCATCTCCCATTTAGCCCATCCCCTACCCACCTCCCTCCATCGACCTTCAGTTTATTCTCTGTAATTAAGAGTCTCTTGCAGTTTAAAGAATTTAAAGAATTGTTTAAGATTCGGCTGAACAAGTAAGTCTACTTTGCTAACCATTCATTACTCACCATTTATGCCTTGAATACAGTCAGGTAGTCGTAGGTATTCAGAATGTATCTGTTGAAATAATAAAAATAAATAAATAAATAATGGCAAGTGAAATAATTACACCCATGACCAATTACCTAATTAAAAGACATTAGCTCAAAGGATCTTCATCTTAGAAATCAAGAGTTTAAATTGTGTTTTATTTTTTAAATTAAATAGAATTTAGGTCATGCTTAAACAGATAGTTAGACACAAGACAGCAATATGTGCCAAGATCTGAGCTTGCATTCAAAGTATCTTGAATGTGAGTTGGAACTTCACAATTTACTAGCCATATGGCCTAATGAAAATTTCAATTTATCTGAGCTTCATCTTTCTCAGATGTGAGAAATTCATACAAATCATTGAATATTTAACTAGGTAAGAGATATGAAATTGCTTTATACATAAAAACTCTATTGATGTAATAAATCACTCCATTCAGTATCATCTAAAGATTATAGGAGCGGCTCAGTCCCTTAACCAACAAGGAACATGCTCTCCTCCTACCTCAGCTGCTCATTCATTATCCTGACAAGGTGTCATGTTGCTCAGAGCCTTTGCTACCTCATGCATTCTGTATCCCATGCATAGATTTTGAAGGGATTTGTCATTTCCTTAAATTTACAGCCAATTCAAAATTAACATGCAGGATTTGCATTCCCTATATAAACAATTTGGATAAAAAGAAAAAAAGTATTAGGGTTGCCTGGCTGGCTCAGTCAGTAGAGCATCCAACTCTTGACTTTAGAGTCATGAGTTTGAGCCCCAAGTTAGGTGTAGAGATTACTTTAAAAAAAAAAAGTGTTAGTAATTGATCTTTTACATCAATCTGTTGGTTTACTCTTTTCTCCCCTCTGTTATGCTTTAACCATTTTATTCTTTCTTTTCATTCCAGTATTGGCCTCCATCATTTCTGTTCATGACATTTTTTACTCAGCTTAGAATAAAATGAGCCACTAGCAGGTATAAGATAATGGGGAGTAAAAACTACTTTTGCCATCATTTTCTAAGAACTTAATGTTGGATTTGTATATCAAGTATTCACATGAAGAAAATCATTTCAGCGATGCCTGCGTGGCTCAGTTGGTTAAGCGGCTGCCTTCAGCTAAGGTCATGATTGCGGGGTCCTGGGATCAACCCCCGCATAGGGCTCTCTGCTCAGCGGAGAGCCTGCTTCTCCTTCTCCCTCTGCCTGTCGCTATGCCTACTTGTGCTCTCTCTCTCTCTGTCAAATAAATAAATAAAATATTTTAAAAAAAGAAAGGAAAATTATTTCAGCTTTCAATTTTGACTTTTGTTTGAGAGGAGATAGTTGCTAAATATTATTAACTGGAACGTAAATGATAATACTAAATGAAACATGTTTTTCCCCTGAAGAAGTTACTATTATATCTAAAGTAGTTCAGTATCTTAAGGCATGTTTACACACATACCATTTTCTATTTAAAATATGTGACAATTTAATTGACTTCATTAAAATTCCAAAGGCCCAAACAATTGCAAAAAGTAAGAAATGTATTAAAGAGAATAGGATTTACTCCAAATATAGAATTTTGAATATTTATATAGTAGATGACTTTGTAAATGAAACACACATCAGTTAATGTTTCCCCATAAAATATCGTGAAGGTCTTTCCTATTAAATAAAAACAAAACAAAACCCAGAGAGATTCAGTTTGACTTTATGAATAAACCGAAAAATTAAATTTTTTCTTTTTTATTTCTATCTAGAAGAACATAGAGGTCCCCTCCTCTACTGAGATAAAGAAGTTCATTAGCAATACAATTTTCTGGCACCAAGTAACAGATACTACATTCTGTGAGATTCAATACTCAATTGTCAAAAGAGTATAGCAAATTTGGGGAGGGTATGCCAACAACACATGCCTCTAAATGTATCAGATGAGTTTGTGCATTGTCAGAACTCTCGAAATTTTCCCCTCTAATTTTCTGGAGGTCATTTAATAGTAGTGATGTTTTCACTCAAGCCATCATGTTAAATATACCTTGTAAACAGAGACGAAGTATAAAACAAGACTCCTGTCTTTCTGGTTTCATTAAAGAGTTAATCCCAATATCACTGAAAGATTTGTCTCATTTTTGTGCTTACATGCGTTATCTCTAAAATCAAGGAAAGCAATTTGAGGAAAAATAAAAAATTTCCTCCCATAGTTCCTGCTGATTTTTGCAAAAAGAGCTGTAATTATTCCCACTGTAGCTCAGCCTAAGAAGAGAATGAGTCGGCTCTCCAGAATATAACAAGTTAGTTACCTAGAAAAAAATTTGACTTTATGCTATTAAAAACATTGAATTTATAATATGGTTAAATTTACATGAAATAGGCAAAATGTTTTACCTGGAATTTCCAAATAATGATTGTGGTTCTGTGTTTCTTTTGGATATATGGAAAATAAAGAGAAAGTAAGTCATAAAAAGTTTTTTCCCTAAGGAATCTGCCAGCATTTTCCAGGAAGTAAGTCATAACATATTTATATTACATAAGAATTTAAGGTAGGTTGGTTTGTTTGTTTTTTTGTGTGTAGTTTCAGAGTTGTACTAAATGTAATTTATTTTGCAGAAATATAAGTGGGTCAGGAATGCGGACATTTCTTCCCAGTCAGATAAATTTTGTTTTCATTACTCTTAAGTTTTGATTTGATGAGATGTATCTTATTCCAGTAAACAGAAATGACTTTCTCACTCACTCAGTGTTGATTTTTGTACTTGAGTGTGAAAGTGTGATTGTTTCACTGCCTTATGAACCATATGCCTGTGTGGAGGAATCCCAGGCAGGAAAGCATGCTCTTCGCCATCTGAGAACCACCCTGACACAGCAAAACCTCTCTAAAAGGTTGTTAAAACTCCACCACTTTCACTTGTTTTTCTCAATTCTGTACACGTTTGGTCACAGTTTTGTGTCTTCCTACCTACTGTTTTATTTTATACCGAAGAATATTATCCTGGCATTTCTGTATATGATAATTTGCTCTTAAATCCAGAGCTAAACCAATAAATTGATTTTTCTTTCTTTTCTTTTCAAAAGGATATTCACGCCACATTCCATGAGGTACAATACCTTGACTCATATCATCATAACATAAATTAAAAATATTATTCTCATTTTTAACTGGTTTTAAATTAAAGGGTGAAATGTGTAAAAGATAAAGCAAATTAAAAAGCCAGGAGTTTTTGTCACATTAAATTAATTTATTCTTTTTACTTCACTTTAGGTATTGTTGTCTTATTTATTTTCAGAAAGGCTGAGCAACAGTATTTTTCAGTCGAGGATGTTATGCATATTAGATTATCTATAGGCTGGGATAAGAATCTTGACTCTTCCAGGAAACTATTTTTTTTTTAATCATTTGGTTAACAGGGTCAGAAAATGTATATCTACAGGGCACATAAGTACTTGGCCTTCATTCTTCTTTCTCCTTTTTTCTTCCCATCCGCTTCATAGATTTAGATTTTGTGTTTACTTCTCACACATTTGCCATAAAATGTTGAGGCAGGAATTGGTAGCTATAGCCTATTATTAGTTCTGTAGGTCAGAACTAATAATTTTTTTAAAAACATTTAAATTGTTGAAAAATGTCAAAAGAAGGATAAGATTGTGTGAAATGTGAAAAGCATATGAAATTCAGATTTCAGCGTCTATAAACAAAGTTTCATGGGCACGTAGGCATGCCTATTCTTTTATATGTTGTTGACGATGGCTTGGCTTTTGTGGCTATGACAGAAGCATTGAGTACGTGACAGACACTATATGTCCTACAAAGGATGACCTATTTTTTATCCAGCCCTTTGCAGAAAAAGTTTGCTGACTCTGCTCTAAGACAAAATCACATTTTTTAACTGAGATTTTTCTAATTCTAATTCTGGAGATGAATTCTACGTCAGATGAAATCCACTCCAGAATTAACAAAAAGCTGTTATTATTTTCTCTTTTGTAAATATCTGAATTTTTTTCTAAGGAAAAAAAAAAACTGTATTCATCAGAACTGCACAAAAGTCTGTGAACATGTATAAGTTAAGTGCCTGTGATCTAAAACTATTCTTACAGTTGGGAAGAACTAACATGGTATACTTATTTTTGGCAATAGTACCAATGTTTGTATTTACATAAATTATTGTATGTAGATGTGTGCATAATTTTTGAATATATACATACCAATTGAAAATTAAGTTTTTATCTTTTATAGTATAGTCGGGCATCTAAACAACAGGGATAAACTTAAAACAGTTACCCCAAACCACCTTCTTTTGATTTAATTCTTTGAATAATTCAATTAACAGAGGTTTATCCCTGCATAGCTCTACTAATCATCTAACTTCTCAAATTCTCCAAAGCAATGGAGATCTTGTCACTGCATTATTGTAAGCTTCTGTTACCCCAACTTGGCATTTCAAATGTTTGCTGTATGCATTTCTTTTCTAGGCTCTATTTAATGAGTATTTTTAACTTAACTTTCTTTAAATGGTCTATTTTAAATAATAACTTTATATAATCATAACCTGAGTCACAGGGTTACTATGTGGTTATATGAATATTTTTCTAATACACATTAACATAAATTTTTAAAAAAATCCTTTTATTCACGTGCTACCTAAAATCATCTTGTAAATTTATTTGCTCACATAACAGATATTTATACAGCATATACTACACACTAGACATTATTCTAAGGCTCTGAAGATACAACAGTGCACAAACTGACAAAATTTCCGCCATTACAAATAGTAATGAAGTTATTTTTTTTTAAAGATTTTATTTATTTATTTGATACAGAGAGAGATCACAAGTAGGCAGAGAGGCAGGCAGAGAGAGGGGGGAAACAGGCTCCCTGCTGAGCAGAGAGCCAGATGCAGGGCTCAATTCCAGGACCCTGAGATCATGACCTGAGCCAAAGGCAGAGGCTTTGACCCACTGAGCCACCCAGGCGCCCCGAGTAATAAAGTTATTTTTAAAAAGGAATTAATTTGTTTCTTTATGATAAAAAGATGCACTCCACAAAAATGCAATAGGAATGCTAGTTCTAGGGGCACCTGGGTAGTTCAGTCGGTTAAGTGTCTGCCTTCAGCTCAGGTCATGAACCCAGGGTCCTTGGATCGAGCCCCACAATGGCCTCCCTGCTCAGCGAGGAGACCACTTCTCCCTCTCCCAGTCCCCCTGCTTGTGCTCTCTTTCTCTCTCTCTCAAATAAATACATAAAATTTAAAAAAAAAGGAATGCTAGGTCCAATTTTTCTTTTGTTTTTTTTTAAGTGAACCCCAAAGAAGATAGAGGATATGGTAAGACATTTCTGTTTGTGAAAATATTTTAGAAGGCTACACACAACTTATATTCTTAAAATCTATTTGTAATATTTATAGTATTGTTAATAAGCTAAAGAAAGGTTTTTAAATTGTCTTAGAAATGGAATTACTCCCTGCCTCTCCCTGCCAAATACATCCCTTCTCAACTGTCCTGAATTCCTTCAGTTGCAGTTCTTTCACTAAAGGTAAGGTGTTTATTATTTTTTGTCCCTTCCTTTCCAAAAGCAATTTATAATCAAGAACTGAATAAACAGATTGTGTTGATTTTCTGAGTTAAAATATTAATTCAATCTTTCCTTTTAATTTTTACACAAATGATTATGTTCATAACATGAGAGAAATTTCAAGTCCCCATGATATTTAACAAATAGTGCTAAGATTTCAATATCCCCCAGCACCTGATTTTAATTTTTTTTAAAATTCTTTAAGGAAACTTCCAGCAGCTTGTCTACTGAGGTAAGACTTCTTCAAAGTCAAAGAACCAATAAATGGAGAGTACTTATGTCCTATTATTGCGTAGTGGCATGTTGCTAATTTTCAGCTAAACCAAACTTATAATCAGGGGAAAGTAATGCAGAAGGTATTTAAGCCATATACACAAAATCAGAATTGATTGGGGGGCTGAAATTGGCTGCTGGAGCTGTATTCTCAGTATTTCATTTTCCATGTTTGTTTTATTCTCTGCTCTTTGGCTATAGGTACCTAAACTCTGACTTTGAGCTTGTGCCCAAATTGCCTTTACTGGGCAGCTATCTTACTACTGAATGAATGAATGGGTAAGTAGGTAGCCTACTTACACAAACACCTGGAGGAGAAGTAGCCAGGTAGTTGAACACTGAAAGGAACATTGGAAAGGGTGTTTCAGGACAGGCCCAAAGTCTATGGTGTGTGTCTAAGGGCTTCCTGTATAGAAACTAGTGAATACACTTTACCTTTCCTCAATTTGGAGGCCTTAATCTAAGACTCCGTGGCCATATATGGTTAGCAGTTGTCACCTTAGAAAGGACATTCATTTCAGCTGCCCCATACCTCCTTTTGCTCATTTATTTCACCTACATGCCCCCTGTGACTATTAAACATTGTCTAAACAATGCAGAACTTATTCTGACTTTAAAACAAAATTCAGTGTCTTTTTCTCAATCAATCCAGAAGAGGGCTCATATAATGAGGATTTTACCTCTATTGGGTAAGTTAGGCCTTTATTTTTGAGTGGGAATGGTTTCTGATCATTGACACGGTATTTTGAAAAGTATTTTGTTGCAAATACTGGTATATCAATGAAGTAAAGCTGTTCCTTATCTTCTTTTCCTAAGGAATCTGAAGAAATAGTCACTGAGATAATTATTTTTCATTCATTAAAATTAATTCAATATTCTATAATAACTTCTTGTGTGTTTTTGTAGCATGTGCTTTTTTACTCTTAACAGAAGGTTGCGCTGAGAAAAGAACTACCTAAACCAGCTGGTAAATTTAATTTACACTTTGTAATTTCAGTTAAAAGAGTTTACATCTGTTTCTAAATGACCAGTGACCTCTCACTTTTTCCTATATGATTTCTTCAATTTTCATAGTTTTCATTGTAACCAATTATCAGAATATTCCTAAATCTTCAGCTCCACTCTAGACCTTTTCCTCCCAAATTTAGAATACCATATTAAACACTCCCCTGGACTTTTCCATCAGCAGTCATCTTTTACCTTGTCTGTTCAGCAAATGACAAGATGTCTCAGTCAGCTAAAGTTGCTATAAGAAAATACCATTAACTGGGTGGAACTTGGGAAATTTGACAACAGGGTACCGGCATGATTGGGTTCTTGATGCAAGCCCTCTTTCTGGCTGGCATGCAGCTGTCTTCTTCCTGTATCTTTACATGGTGAACGGAAGAAGCTCTAGGGTCTCTTTTTCTTCTTATAATAGTACTAATCCCCGCATGGAGGCTTTACCCTCATGAACACATTTAAACCTAATTACTTCCCAAGGTCTCTACTTTCTAATACAACATATTCAGTAGTGGGGCTTCAACATATGAATTTGGGGGAAAACAGACATTCATAATATAAGTGAACTCCTAAGGACAGGAATGGGAGATTATCACTCTGTTTTCCCAATGCCCCAGAGGTTTGATGTTCTCTAGTAAGCAGTTATATATTGCTCTATATTTGTCCATTGCAGAATTTTTTATTTAGTAATTCACACAGGAATACAACAAAACTGTTTTTGTAGTTAAATAAATAAACATCATGGATTATGTCATAGACTGTAAACCATGTTTGTATTATAAGAGAAATGGAGGAGGAGAAGCGATAAGAGGAAAAGGAAGAGAAAGAGGAAGAAAATCCAGGAAAAATACCACCATAAATACCAATTTACAGGTTGCATCCTTATGCCACCAATTTAATGCCACACTTGTGATATAGCAATAGCTCTTTATTGATATTTCCCTTGTAAATGTAAACCCTGGCATTTTCAAACAGTATGGTTGGTTATAAGAGGAAATGATATCTGTTTTACTTAACTATAAAATATCAGGACATGTTCTGGTCCATCAGTATTCTAAAATGACCTACTGTCCCTGGAGGATGGCAACATAACTAACACAAGAAGGCTATTCCTGTGCTTATAGTGCACCTTCTTGTTTCTCACTGTCACACATAATCCCCATGCTTCCTATCACGTTGAAGCAGAAAGTGTTGGGTGGAATAATGCCTACATTTTTGTATCTAAACCTAAGATACGTTTTAATTGTAAGCTTTATTTATTTTTTTAATTTTTTATTTTTTTAAGTAGGCTCCATGCCCAGTGTGGAGCCCAACATAGGGATGAAATCCATGACCTTGAGATCAAGACCTGAGCTGAAATCAAAATTCAGATACTCGACAGACTAAGCTGCCCAGGTGCCCCCCCAATTGTAGGTTTTAAATGTGTTTGTTTGTTTGATTTAAAGATTTTATTTATTTATTTCGGAGAGAGAGAGAGCATGAGCGGGGGGAAGAGCAGAGGGGAAGGGACAGACTCCGCACTGAGCATGGAGGCTAACCTGGGGCTTGAACCCACCACCCTGAGATCATGACCTGAGCAGAAACCAAGAGTTGGATACTTAACTGACTAAGCCACCCAGGCTCCCCTAACTATGTATATTTATATGTATATATTAACATCTATTTATTTTCATTACCTGGTAGTTTGTTTTTGTTGCTGGTATTGTTTGGTAGCACCTTTGGAGCATTTGTTCACTTTTTCTTCATGAAGCTATGAATCTCATAGGTCTGTTAGAATAGTGCCTAGTAACACTGCTTAAGTGAATCCATAAATACATAAGTGAGGGAAGAAACTAAATGAGAAATGGAAGGAGAGGGGAAAAAAAAGAAGACAAAAGAAAGGAAGTCATATGAAAATTCTAAAATGAGTAAGCAGAGCATATTTTTAAAAATCAGACTTTCTAAATTTACTAAACTCTTTGTATCTTTTTTCCATTGAGAATATACTAGAGATTGGATATTTTTGCAATTGAGAAGAGACTTTATATCTATGAGGCTTAAAAATCAATGAAAAATATAACAATGATTTAATTGAATTTCATTTTAATTCTTTTTTGCCTTAATAAAACTCTTATAATACTTTGTATACTACCCAAAGAATATCAATAATTTCTAATGGAGTTATACAAATACAGCACAGAAGGTCCACCTTAAATATAAATAAGCATTTTTTAAAAACACCTCTTAAAAATTAAACCTTAAGTTTTATTTATGGGGCCAAATCTATAGAAAAATAATACATTTATGAGTTTATCATGTCAGTTTTCAAAATTTATGGTACACAAAAAATCACTTTGAGATACTGTTAAGATGAGATTCCTAGCGCACGTTTGAGATTCTGATGTAATGAGTCTGGAAGGGGGCGATAAATTTGTATTTCCAACAAGTTCTCAGGTAATGATGATTCTTACAGTCCCACATATCACATTTTGAATAACAATGGACTAGCACATAAAATTTAGCAAAACTCTAATGGTTTTTTCATACTCAGTTCTGAGAATATTAAATTAACCAACTAGGGCAAAGAGGTGAATTTTTATAAATTTCGACTAGGGTTTAGTGAGAACAGTTTCTCCTTCTAAGATAATCATATGAACATATAGCTTCCGCTGAGGAACATGAGCCTCTAAAGAATCAAAGGAAGTAAACTAAATTCCAAAACATATGCCTCCAGCTACTATGTATAGTGTTGAGCTTCTAAGGTCATTTGATATGGAAGTAAGAATTATTTTATCATACAATACTTCAAAAGATTACAGAATTTTGGCAAACATACATTAAGACTTAAAATATCCCATAGTCGATAGAATAAAAACACATTTTAATAATTTGTAGGAAACATACTTGAAATAAATGATGACTCGTATTTTATTATGCTAGTTATTACCACTTATTAAACACAGATAAACTGTTAATAAGATTAGGTATTGTTTTTGACATAGAGTTGTTCCATTTTGGACATGCATTTGTTGAAATAGGGTGGATGGTGTTCTACAGAAACATTTTACCATTTCAATTTATTTCTATACTTGGTTTACTCTACCATACATTTCCCTTTGTCTTATTCACATACGCCTAGACTAACACTGGGATTAAAATTTGATGGGTCCATTTGTTTCCTGGTCATATGCTTTACAATCTTCTATTGTAAAATCACCATGTTCAGTTTATCTTGGATTCTGTGAGGACAGATTTTGGGCACTACCTTCAGTTCTATAATATGATCTCACATTTGACATGATTTTGGAAAAACAAATGAAGGATTTCAGTGTATTTAAACACGTCAGTCCTCAGGAAAAGCACATCATCTCCTAAGGCTTCAGAATTTTGAGTTCTCTGACTTCTGAGTCTCATCGTAGATAAAAGGTAATTTATTCATGTACAATCAAATATGATATGATTCTAATCTTTTGTTTCCTAGGATAAGTCAAAAATCATTTATAAAATGTATATTACTTATTGAAAATATAAAGAAACAATTTAAAGAAGTAATGACCTGATGGTCAAGACTTGAAAGTCAGTTCAGAATTTCAGTGCCTCTGAATTGACAGCAATCATGTTACAAAGAGAATGATGTGCGAAATGGAGAAGATGTGCTCCATCACCTCCGCTGGTGGGATTTTCTAAAAGCCTTTTTATTTCCTTGACTAAATATGTCATGTTGACTTTGTTAAGAATTACTTTTACCTTTAACTTAAAGTTGGAGTTTAAATTTTATAAGAAAATGACCTCTTGAGTAGCGTAAGCTTTCTGTTTGCAAATGTGCATATTATTTCAAAAATTTAAAAACAGACTCTTAATTATAGAGAACTAATTGATGGTTCCCAGAGGGGAGATGATGAAATAGGTGAAGGGAATTAAGAATACACTTATCATGATAAGCACCTAAAATGTACAGAGTTGCTAAATCACTATATATATTTTTTGTTTTAATAATTCATTTTTTATGACATGTTATGAATTTATTTGTAATTTGGCTGAGAAAAGAGTTTTTACTATTTCAAAATTTTATTATTGTGTTCTTTCGGAAATATTTTTTCAAAGCCCTAAATCAGTCAATCAGTCAATCTATCTATCTATCTACCTACCTGTAGAGGACCACTTACTGTGAATTTCTCTCAATCCTCTCCTTTCAAGGAAATGTCGGGTATAAACAACACTAAAAGCTACATCCTATTTTGTATCATAACATGACAGAATATTTGCTTTAACTAGTAGATGATAGAAAAAGTTAACTAAGAAATATTTAATTTTTTAAAGATTTTATTTATTTATTCGAGAGAGAGAGTGAAAAAGAGAGAGAGCATGAGTGGAGTAAGGGGAAGAGCGAGAAGCAGACTCTCTGCTGAGCAGGGAGATGGATGTGGGGCTCCATCCCAGAACTCCAGATCATGATCCAAGACAAAGGCAAACACTTAACCAATAAAGCCACCCAGGTGCCCTAAGAAATACCTAATTTTCATAATTTGTCAAATGCCGCAGTCTTCAGTTTAAGCCAATGAGGCAAAATAAGCAGAAAAGAACAAGGAAAATGCCATCAACCCTGAGTTCTGCTTCATATGTTAAAGATTTATTTAGAAGAACAGTCTCTTTGTTCTTTACACATAAGTTGTTACTGTAAAGCTCTATCAAACCTGGTGGCTAGGAAAAAAAATGTTTTTACCTAATATTAACCTCATAGCTTGAAAATGTTTGTATTTATATGTTTTCAATTCAGAAATGAATAATCTTCATCATTTCTTTCTCAACAACAATAAAATTGGGTTCACCTGCATAGGAAGAATTACAAATACATGTCAAAGAGTCCAGATTACGTTAATTTGGTTGAAGAAGATAATTTGGAAGACTAAATCACTTGTATTGATTCAATTTGTCAACATAGCTCCAGATACTGTTCCTGAAACTTCTTTTCAATTTGGTTTTTCTCTGCGAAGTATCATTCATTTTCTAAGACCAGGGTCACACCATCTACACCATTCTCATACCAGAAATCTGGCTCATTTTCATGCACTGTTATAAAACCAATCTCTGTGGCTTGTCCTTCTATCTTCTAAACATTTCTTTACACTTTGCCTTAACTCTCCTCATGTCATTCTGTGAGCCCCATAATCTTACAGTCTAAGGGGCCACCCTGACTCCATCACTGTCCTCTTTACATGCTGAAGGATGTCACTTCCAACATCCTATCCTCCCCCTCCTTTGTGTTTCTTGGCTGGCTCGCAACACCTCTCCTTACTTATCCTGTATAACCTAACACACAACTTTAGCTTTTGCTTTACTTTAATGCCCCTATCTTCTTGGTCCCTTCAAGATATCCTTTTGGGTGTTTCTGTAGCACTTTCTTATTTCCAAATCACAGCACTTATATAATTGCTTAGCAATGGCCCCTACCATTGTAGGTCCCTAAGTTCCCTGATGTCAGGGAATGTGTTTCCATTGTCTTTGTCTTTCCTGTATGTTGCCCAAGGCTTTAGAGCACAGTTGGTCAGTAAATGTTTGACTTGTAAATGCAGGAATGAATGTGCT
>CM052899.1:128104693-128125839 GCA_028534135.1 Potos flavus | reverse complement strand
GGAAAGTCCTATTTTCTCTCTTACTCACGATGATTCTTCTTATTCAGAAATCTTTTACCCATCTAATCACATTTATTAGCCCCAACACAATATATACAGCAAAGTACTTATATAAAAATCATGTTTTGAAAAATAATTCAAAAAAATACAATTTTATTTGTATTATGTTATGTATTATATTGGAATTTAAACATGATTAGACCTATCAATAATTTCTAGCTTTTCCAAAACAAAAAAGAAATCCAATCAAATAATGATATAGGAACATCACTATCAGAAATGAATGATAAATATTTTTTAAATAGTAGTTATGTTTATCTCTGGACTGTTTGATTTTTTCCCCTACTTTGTTCTCTGTATTCACAGCATTATAAAAATCTTAAAAAAATCATCACACATAATAAATTGATTCATCAAGCACTTATAGGTTCCTCATTGTATTTGTTTCCTCGGATGCCCATAACAGATTACCAAAACTGGTGAAAGAAAAATTTATGATCTCTTCGTTCTGTCGGCAGAGCCTTGCTCTTTCTGACAGCTCTTGGGTATAATCTTTCTTTGCTTCTAGTTTCTGGCATTTATGACAATCCTGGAATTCCTTGGTTTGTAAATGCAGTCTTTCAAACTCTGCCTCTTGTCTCAAAACAGTCTTCTGCCTCTGTGTGTCTCTCTTCATATGAAGACACCAGTCAAATGGATTAAGGGCCCACTCCACTCCAGTATGAATTCATCATAATCAATTATAGCTGCTGTGGCCCATATTTCCAGAGAAGGTCACATTCTGAGATCTCGGGGTTAGGACTTCAGTATATCTTTTGGAGAAGGGACACAACTGAATCCATGCCACCCATCTTTATTCAAGTCTCAATAACATTTTTCTGCAACTATTATATACCCATACTAATAATATTCTATACTATGTCAACATTTCTAAAGAAAAGACGTGCAGTGCTATTTTATAATCTTCTGCGACAATGATTATGGAAGAGTGTAGTTTATTATATACTTGAGTGATTATTTAAGGGGCATGAAAATCATCTAAGCAATATCATTTTAACTTTGAAATATTCTATATACTGGAATATAAAATATACTAGAATATGAAATATCCTAGAAGACATTCCAATTCATGCAATGTGCATGAATCGCTAGTATACTAATCAAAATCTTGTCTTTAATTTTCATCATACTCATAAAGAAAACAGATGCATTTTTAGGAAGTGAATGTAAGGAAAATGTCAGCTGTACAATGTTTGTAAATATTGACAGCTAAGTTTACAAATTATCCTGAATTACAATTTTTATGAGTTCTCATTTGATTCACCAAAATTCACGGATACAGGGCTTCTCTTCCAGGGAAAAACAGCCAAAACTAAAGGCAAATCCCTAATCCCCAGATTAGGGGTTGCACACAACAGAGAGAACTATGGTGGGACCAAAGACATTTGCAAGGAACAAAAGGAGGGTGCTAAGGCTCAGAAGCTGAGGAAAGAACTGGAGATAAAGAAGGTGGTAAAATGCTGAGCTGTGTGTCTTGTATATTCTGCAACTGCCTTTTGGCCCTCTACATTACATGCTTTGGTATGTAAAAGACTTCTTTTTAACAAAACGAAATAGAATTCTGTTTAGCCCCTTCTCCAGTCTCAGGTTATTTTATGGTGGACTTGCTCAGATTAAAAAAACCTAAGAATAGTCATTAATTTTTTTCTCCTCTGCCTTTCACTCTTTACATATAACTGATGTATATCTGGTAGACTGAACCTGTAATACATATACTACATGTATATACTACATATATATAAATATATACACACACGCTCACACACACATTATGTACATTCATTATTTATGACCACAAAGAAAGTTTTATTCATAAAGTGGTTCAGGTACAGTGCAGTTGCAAATACATATGTCTCAATACAGCACTGTTAATACATTTAAGCACTGAGAAATAACTGTGCACTGTGGTTTTCTTTGAAAAAGGCTACTTTCAAGTACCAGTTAGCCTTTAAGAGTCTGATCAGTGGCCTAGCACTCAAGTAGAAATCCTTACATGTACATATTTTTAAATATTTTATTCTGGCTCTCTCCCTTTCTAGTGACACGATTCTCTTGTGTGATGACAGCCTAAAGGTGTTGCTGCAAGAATTCATGTAGTAGCATACATAAATACAATGTCTGACATAGAGCAAATGCTAAAAAATGGCAGTGAAGTGACTGCCACCTGCCATGCTTGAGAACCGAATGCTTTCCAGAAGTAATTTTATTAAATTTCTATACAAGTCTCTTGAAACAGTCTGATTACATCCCAATAAAGAAGCCAACACTGGAGAGAATTAAGTTACATGTCCCAAATCACACAATTACTAAATGGTTAGAGAAAAAAAAATCAATATCTGGTCCACTGGATCCTAAAGCCCAGGCTATAAGATTCCCATGCTCCCTGATTTAGTTTCCTGTTGCTGCTGCAACAAATGACCATGAATATAGGGGCTTAAAACAACAAACTTATTTTTTATAATTAAAACCATTTTACTGATATTAATATTGAGATGGAAAAGCTGGACAGGGCACCTGGGTGGCTCAGTCGGTTAAGCAGCTGCCTTTGGCTCAGGTCAAGATCCCAGGGTCCTGGGATCAAGTCCCACATCAGGCTTCCTGCTCAACGAAGAGCCTGCTTCTCCCTCTGCCTCTGCCTCTCTCCCTCTCTCTGTCTCTTGTGAATAAATAAAATCTTTTTTAAAAAGAAAGCAAGAAAAGCTATACATATTTACCATGTATAACTCAATGAGTTCGAGGATAAGTACACACCGATGAAGCCATCTCCACCATCCAGACTGGAGATACATGCATCACCTCCCAGTTTCCTCCTGCCCCCTATTTTATTCATTGTTATTACAATTTTGTGTGCATGTGTGTGGTAACAGCACTTAACGTAAGATCTCCTCCCTTAGCAGATCTTAAGTAGACAGTACGGTTTGTTAGCTGTAGACACTAGGCTACATAGTAGGTCTCCAGGACTTATTTATCAGCAGGACTGAAACTTAGTACTTCTGGGTCATCATCTTCTCTCATTTCCCCATCACCCAGCCCCTGCGGCAAGCATTCTACTCTATGCTTCTTTGAGCTTGACTATTTTAGATTCTCCAAATAAGTGAGATGTTTGTTTTCTTATGTCTGGCTTATCTCACTGAGTATAACACCCTTCAGGCCCTGCTATGTGTCCCATATGGCATGATTTCTTTTTTTTGTTTTTTGTTTTTGTTTTTGCTGAATAATTTTGCAACGTGTTTATATACCTCCTTTTCATTATGTATTCATCCATCAAAACACTTTAATTTCTACATCTTGGGTACTGTGAATCATCCTGTAATGTACACAGGAGTGCAGGTGTCTTTTGAGCTCCTAATTTCAATTTCTTTGGATATATTCCCAGAGTGGATTACTGAATCACATGACAGCTCTATTTTTAATTTTTTAATATACTGAACAATAATTGTATAATTTACATACTGCATTATATTAATTTTAGGTCAATCCTAGTGGTATTGTTGGATCACATGGCATTTCTATTTTTAACTTTGTGATGAACCTCCTTACTGTTTTCCATAATAGCTGAACCAGTTTCTTTTTCTCAGAAAGAGAGCACAAGAGGGGAGGGGTAGAGGGAGAAGGAGAGACTCTAAGAAGACTCCATTCCCGGGACAGAGCCCAATGTGGGGCTCAATCTCACAACTCTGAGATCATAATCTGAGCTGAAATTACATGTAGATGCTTAACCGACTGAGCCACCCAGGGGTCCTAGCTGTGCCAATTTACATTCTACCAGTGCACCAGGGTTCCCTTTTCCCCACACCCTCACCAACACTTGTTATCTTTTGGGTTTTTTTTAAATAGAAGCCATCCTGAAAGAAACCTTACAAAGAGAGACTTCCCTTTCCCTCTCCCACCCTTTGTGGTGCTGTTGTGTTACATGTTATTTTTGTTTTACAAATATATTCCTTTTAAAGAGTTTTAGGATATAAATAATTAAGATGATACATATTTACCCCATTTTTACATTTTTTTAAAGATTTTATTTATTTATTTATTTTATATATTTTATTTTTTTTATTTATTATTTATCTGTCAGAGAGAGAGAGAGAGCACAAGTGGGGGAGTGGCAGGCAAAGGGAGAAGCAGCCTCCGTGCTGAACAAGGAGCCTGATGTGGGACTTAATCCCAGGACCTTGGAATCTGAGCCAAAGGCAGACACTTAGCCAACTGAGCCACCCAGCCATCGCCATTTCTACCATTTCTAATGTGCTTCCTTTGAGTAGGGATAGATTTCTAGGTGCTATTGCTTCTGTCTCAGGATTTCTTTTAATATTTCTTGTAAAGCAAGTCTGCTGGAATCAGTGATCAGCAGTGAATCTGAAAGAGTTCTTTTGTCTTCATATAAAAGCATATTTACTGGTTATAGAATTTATCTGACAGATATTTATTTAGTGCTCAAAAAACTTTTGTCACTTGAATTTATTTTGCAAAATCAAGTCAACTGTCATTTGCATCTTTGCTACTCTGGCTACTTCTAGGTGTTTTCTTTATGGCTGCTTGTAAGCAATTTGATTATGACGTTTGATGTAGTTTTTCAGGCTCTTGCACTTGTCATTTGGTTGAGCTTCTTGATCTGTGGTGTATAATATTCCTAATATTTAGAAAAATTTCAGCCATTGATTTATTCAAATATTACTCCTTCCTCTTCCTCTTTACTACAATTACATATATATTCACACATGGTTTCTCACAGATCATTCAAGCACTTTTTTGTTGTTGTTCACTTTCTTTTTCCACATTATTCCATATAGTTTTACTGCTGTATTTTCAAGTTCCCTACTCTTTTCTACTAAACATGCTGTTGACAATATTCAGTCAGTGTACTTTTCATCTAAGGCATCATATGTTCGAAATATGCTCATGCTTTCCTCTACTTAAACACATAGAATACAGTTATAATTAGATTTTTAATATGCTTATTTACTAATTCTATCATTTGTGTCACTTCTGACTCTGCTCATATCAATTGAGATTTCTCTTCATTGTGAGTCATATTTTTCATCTTTGCTCCATGACTGACAGTTTTGATTGAATGCAAGACATTGGCTTTTGCCTTTTCTGGGTGCTGGATAATTTTTTAATCCTTTAAATGTTACTGATTTATATTCTGGGTCATACTTGTAAACAATTTATTACTCTGAGGCTTACTTTTTTTGAGATTTATTTATTTTAGAGAAAGAAAGTGGGGGAGGTGCGAAGAGAGAAAATCTTCAAGCAGACTCCTCATTGACTGAAGAGCTGGATGCAGGGCTCAATCTCAGGACCCTGATATCATGACTTGAGCTGAATCAAGAGTCAGATGCTTAACCTGCTGAACCACCCAGCCACCCCTGTAGAGGCTTGCTTTTAAGCTTTATTAGGCGATCAGGGCATTTAGAGTCATTTGGAACTAAATTTAAACTCCTATTAAAGCATTCTAACAGTTCCAAATGGTTTGGAAGCTATTTCCACTCTGGCTGGACTTAACTTGGTCTAGCTCCGCCCCACTGGAGCTCCAGGGATTACACAACATGCTCCTTTTTTGATGTTCGGTTCCCAGCCTCATGCGGTTTCCTCACATCTATTTGTACTATTCAAAACTCAGCAGAAGATTAAGAGCAACCTTCTCCAGAAGTCTTTTCTCTGGGCAGTTCTCTCCTGCCTTTGAAATGTTTTCCTCCTCAGTATTCGGCAACCTTAGTTTGAAGTCCTTAGAATGCCCCCGAATTCTGTATTACTTGGCCATCTTGCTTCTATGACCTCAGTTCCACCAAATATCCTCAACTCCCAACACACTGTCCTAGTTGTATTTTTTTAATATCAAGTGTGCTCCCATCCCATGGCCTGGACTGGAGTGCTCTTTTCCCAGCTATCTCGATAGTTGACGTTTTATTTCCTTCAAGTTTCACTCTTTCGCTTAGGAAGGCATTACCTGGCCACGCTTTCTAATATTGAAACCCCCTCCCTACCAAAACTTATCTCCTTTCTCCAAATTAAGTTTCTCTTAGTGTGTATCACTATCCAACCAACCACCTATTACTTAATTATTGTGTTTGTTAAGTCTCTTTCCAGTAAGAGTACAATTTCCATAAAGTCTGAGATTTTCGCTGCTGTTCTTCATGGTCTATTCTATGCGTGTAAAAGAGTTCCCAGCATATATTAGGTACTCAATATTTATTTGTTAAATAAAGTACAGCTACATATCAGTGTCTATCTTCATATTCATTCTTACATATTATTTTTATTAAATATAAAAAATTTGCATAAACAATATCAAGAATTATATTTCTGTGATATTTGCAGAATATTTTCACAGCTCTATTCAAATTCGAACTTGACCTAAAAGAACACATAGGTATTTATCATGTACCCCCACAGAAAATGTTAGTAAGGTATTCTTGGTCAGGACAAAATGCGGTGTCCCAGAGATATGAATATCCACGGTGTTCTCAAGTAAGAGTGTGAATGACACTTAACGAGTAGCAAGAATTGGAGCCACAGATATCTGCTATGCAAAATTCGAATGGCCTTGAATATGATGTGAAAAATCTTCAGTACTACCGGAGAACTGTTTTTAGTCACTTAAGTTACCTAATATAAGCTATTATGTTAAAAAATTCTGTGAGGATGCTGTAGAAAATATGTTTTGGAAATGACTGAAAAAAAGCTGGAGACCAAATAAGAAGCTAGAGGAGATTGTCCACGCAAGAGATGGGGAGACATCCGGTGCAGAGGCAGTGGACTAGGAGGTTAAGGAGAAGAAGCCATGAACACGGAGTCTTTCAATAAGTAGGGGGGAAGGGAAGTGTTATTGAAAGAGTGAATTAGTGGTATGACTCCTGGGAACACAAATTGATGGGATGGTACTAAGATAAGAGAGAACTAAAGATCATTGTAGATGGAGGAAATGGACAAGTACAGACAAAGCAAGTAATGATACATAGAGGAAGAGGATAACCACCACAGTAAGGTCTTAGAGGAAAAAAGATAAGTAGATGGACACTCAAAGTAAATTTTAAGTCATAGACAAGTTTTTTGGAGTTTGGTGAAATGAAAAAGCATCATTGTATGACCTCCAGTCTCTTTGAAATTAGAAGTAATACATAAGAGTCAAGAAGGTGGCTGAAAAAGGCAAACAAGGATGAATGTAAAATTAAAGAAGTTACTGAACACCACAACACCTGAGATGTCAGGATGGGAGCTAGAACTACAAGATGCTGCAGTCAGGTTTCCTCCACTTTGGAAGGAAAAGTAACTTAATGAAGTAGTTCCATAAAATGCAATATGATTAACTGGCAGCAACAAAGAAAATATGAAATCAAATAGAATTTATTGGAATGCTAGAAAATATGGCTTAAGAGAAATCAATTTGTCAATGGCTTCTAAATTCCCTATACTCTAATTGTCCTTTATTGTTTACAAGTATAGTGATATGTGTGATAAATTTTAGAAAAACTTTTACACAGGGCCTGGGTGGGTCAGTTGGTTCAGGGTCTGCCTTTGGTTCAGGTCATGATCTTAGGGTCCTGGGATCTAGCCCTGCACTGGGCTGCCTGCTCAGAGAGGAGTCTGCTTCTTCCTCTCCCTCTGCCTCTCCTGCCTCCCTCCCCCACTCTTGCTCACTCTCTCTCAAATAAATAAACAAAATCTTCAAACAAAAAAAAAAGAAAAACTCTTACACAAAATTATATGTCAACACAATGAAACTTCAACCTTTGCCAACTAAACAGCAAATTGGCTTTCTAAACATGACCAGGACTCGAATAAACACAATTATGTGTAGGCATTTTGCACAAAAGCCTCATCTTGGTGGCACTTAAGCAAAACCTAGAGTGCTGTGTTCGATTGGCCTCACAATATTTCAAACATTTTAAATCAGTTGACATTATATAAAAAGTAGATTCAGGTAAATATTCCGCTTTTGTCCTACCCTTAAAAATCAGAATGTGTGCCAAGACTGGGACATTTATTTATTTATTTTTTAAATAAATCAAACAGACTAGAGCTGAGTTAACTCTTCCTTTTACAAAAAGCTTGCACTCTTAGGAAGCCAAGGCCCGGCCATATCTTACTTTTTCACACCTGGCTCTACTTTATACTTTCGCCTCACCTACAAAGTCAGTGTAGTCTTTTGCATTTGTAACTTCTATTTTAGAGAATTCCACCGAAATATGTATCTACTTTTTACACATTACTGTCAAATTTGTAACATTCTTTATATTACATTAGATAACATTATTTTATTATTATGATAGCATTTTTATAGAAATAAATACCAAAAAGAAAAGAAAAGAAAAGCCCATTCCAGGTATTTATTCAGGGTATTTGACAGCTGGAAAAGCGTTAGAGAACTATTTTTGCCCCAAACATCATATTTTTGTATAGGAAAGGCGGTGCCAGGAGATAAAAAAACAAAACAGAAACACATAAAGAAACTTTTCTTGAATCAAAAAACTAGTTCAGAGTAGAGGAAGGCTACACACAAAATACAGATAATCTTTATACATTATAACATCCTCATTTCCTGCTATCATGTTCTAAATCAACCCTTGTTAAGACACTCCTTGGAATCTGTGAGGAAAAAATCTGGAAGATAAACACATTCTAATCATAGTGACTTCTTAGAACACAAATGGCTTTCTAAGTATTTTGAACCACAGAATTACCATATCATGGAGGAACAACGTTTAAATAGTACTGAGATAGCCCATGGTAGATCAATCACTGCCTGGTCCTCTGGTCTTCCATTTGGGAAACAAGGTAATGTTTTCATATATTCTTTCTCTCACATTAGGGTTTTGTGAAAAATGTCTCAAACATGTTAATTAAAAAATTACAAAAAATATATAACTTTGAGAAATTTTCTTTTGATATAAGCTCATTATTTATCTTCTTTGTTTTTAAAAAAAATGCAGTTAATATGTGGACACCGCAAAATTTACCTTGACTCTGTTACATTAATTGCAATATTTGATTCTGATGGTAGGACCAAGGTAACCAGGCTTCCAAAAATCCAGCAACCTCTTCCTTTGTGTTTGGTCCCTGGACCACATTTGTCATCTAGAAATTGGAGATAAGAATACTATAAGTATATAGTTATTCTGATGATTACAGATAATATTCCAAAAAACCCAATGCAGTATTTGCCATAGAGCAGTTGCTAATAACTACAACTGTTTCAAATTTCCATTTCTAATATGTTAAATATATGTCTATTTCAGAGCAAACAGTATTACATGTTCCAGTTTCTTTTACCTAAGTAAAATACTATCTCTAAGAAAAATAGATTGAAGAACAGATATACAAAATGCATTTATTTCAGATGTTTAATAAGAGGCAATAAAATATACTTTATCAATTTTCAATAATGCCTTTGCAATGCGAAATGTCTGGTGCATACTACATGTGTGAAACATTTTTTCATCTTAGAAGAGCAAACGAATACATCAACTATGTGCCATTATTACTCAGTGTAAAGATGAGGAAGTTTATACTATGGGATTGGAAATTATTTTAAAATTATTCAATGCCAATATTAAGATAGAATTTAATACCTGTACATATATGCCCTCTTCATTTACATAGGTATGTATCGCAAACATATTTTGATGTTGCTTGGGTAAAAATTAAAATTATTCTTTAGCGTAGATTTCAAATACACATAGTATAATGAGTAAAATATATGGAAAATACATTAGAAAAACTTTATTTTAATCTATGCTTATTCACTTAACCACAGGGGAAAAGAAGTTGAATTTATACTTGGTCAAAAACCCTGGTGGATTTGTTTGTAGCCATAGAATTAGACAGTGAGCCAGCTGGAGGTGACCTTAGAAGTCACGCAGTCTCATTCATCAGATGTGGTCAGTGAGGCCCAGTGACATTCAGAGGCTTGGGAAAGCTTCAGCAGCCAGTCTGGGGTCAACCAGGAACTAGTAGCACACCTGATGTCCAACCTGGTTACTTCCACCTGCTACTTCTCAGGAGGGAGCCAGGCTGCATTTCACCTCACCTGATATCTGATACAAAAGGATGCTTGTTGTGTTTTGTGTGTCTGATAGTCATTCTTCACAAAGTGCCTGTCAGTGAGAATAATCCCAGACACTGACTATATCTGAATGGACCTTCCACATTTCAGCAAGTATGGCTTTAAATTATGTCCTGTTGAATGAGGACATAATGGCCCTTTCAAAATAAACTGTGATATTCACACTCATGAGCTTTCTTCAAAGCATCTGCTTTTTTTCCTCTTCACTGCCCTTTCCCCATGATCTGGTGTAAAGATAATAATAGATAGAGAAATATCAGAACCTGTCATTTGTAGAAGATAAAATCTGTTCTTGATTTTCTATTTTTGTTTTCACAGCCCCAAGAAACCATGAGGTTCTTCATCTTTACCTGCCTATTGGCTGTTGCTCTGGCAAAGAATGTAAGCATAATAGGACACATAATGGTATCCATTCTTACTTAGATACATCAGAGTGAACCTTTTACTACACACGGAATATGGGGCGTGGGCGGCAATGAATTGAGATTAAGTATATAACCTTTTATCCATGATCACAGATACTATTGACCTGTCTTACACACAATGTGAAGAACAAACCTTCTGTGATGGGTCTTCACAGTAGTGTGAAAGAAGCTACAGTTATAGGAAGAAAGGCATCAATTTTCCTCCATCATATGATGGATTATTGTTGGAATTTTCTAGAGGAGCCTTCTCCACTCCCCAGCATGTCTCTGGAATTATTAGCAGATCCCACCGCTGTAATTTGGAATTCCAAAGTCATCTGTCTATGAAGTGAAAGAATTTCACCATTCTTAATAAAAATAGTCCAGAAACCATGATGGTAAAATGCAAAACAAAGACATATGACAGAGGAATGAGTTAGTAGGTCTGGATTTGAGGGGTAACTTTGTACATGATTCCCCAAATAACCCAGTGAGGCTATAATAACTTTCATGTCACAAAATAGTAGAAAAGTAGATAACACATGGGAAATAGCTTCACAAACACAGATATATATACACTTGTATATAATAGTGTATGTGTCAGTCTATCAGCATTCCTAGCACACTGTTCTCAGGGGAACTCACATACCCACATCCCTCCCACCCCAACATCTCACTCTCCCTTTAAGGCAGTTTTCCTTGTGGTGCTCAGAGCCTTTGCTTTAATACCACCCTCCCCATATCTATGAGATACATACAGACAGGCATTTGTACCTTCTTCCACTGTACCCAATTTAAGAATAAACCTAAAGTCAGACCCCATTTCTGATATAAGTAAGTTACTTTAAAAAGCAATAAAAAGGCTTCAATTATCAAGATTGCAGAAATCATTGGCTTTTCTCTTAAAGTCCACTAGACATAACCACACTTTACCTTTTCTGTTTCCTGAGTAATTGGCCTTAATCATGCCTTTTAATGACAAGGTTACTCAATTAAAATTAGGGAGGTGTCACTAGCAAGTACTGGATCAACATATTCAAAAGTACTTTGTCACAGTTTTCCTGGGAATTAAAAGTATCATTACCATTGTTTACTGATTGTATTTGGAACCAATTTTTGAAGGAGGCCCTATTCTACTATATTTCCTTAACTAAAAAAAAAAAATTAATGTCTTTGCTCTTAAACAGTACAGGCAGAGATTCAACTTGGCATTTTAAATAAACCATAAAAGTTAAATTTATGTTTGTTTTTGTTATTTATATAGGAGGTAAAGGACCTCTCCTCCAGCGAGGTAAGCCACATTATTATAAAGACAATTCTTGGCACCTAATTGCATAGTATGTACTGGGTTAATCATTCTCATTTTTGTGATCAGTAACACTAGAGCTGTAGAATTGTGAAAAATTTGGAGTGTAATCTTTGCTAAAAAATTTGAAGAGAGTAAACCTAACTCTACGCTTCCACATATACTAAGATTATATTTATACCCTTTCCACTGACTTCTCAAATAGCAATCCAGTAATGGTGATAATATCACAGTACTAACGGTGAACACTCTGTATATGATGAACGCAATGACGAAAACCTATTTTATCTTCTGGAGGAGGAAACTCACGTACACTTGAATCCATATTAAGTGTTAACTTCTAATTGTCTTCTTGCCCAGGGATACATAACAGGAGCACAAAACTTTTTTAAAGTCCCTCAAAGAATTGCCCTGTTCTCCTGTGATGTATTTCATTTAACAACTAAAGAGACGAAGAAAGAAAAGTAAACGAAGCAGAGGACTAATAAATTGTTCCTTTCTTCTCTGCTGTTGGTATTCGAAAAAAAGTTGTAATCAGATTATCACGTAAGTAATAGGAGAGTGCAGAATAAGTTACTTAACTAAAATATGATGACCTATTTATCTAGGGAAAATGAAATTTCGTTGAAATTCACTCTTAAATTCAGTGAAAGGGTAGTATTTTACCTTGAAACACTGTAGAATGAGTGTGATTTGACACTTTCTTCAGAAGGATGAGTAAACATTTCATAATTAGGGAACAAAAATGCACTATCAATTTCTTTTTTTAAGGAATTAGTCAACATCTCTGAAGAGGTAAGCCATATTCCTTCCATTAAATATATTTTAAAGTAAGTTTTCATCTTTGTATGACACTAGAATAACTATGTCTCTTTGCAGGAATATAAGCAGTACAATGATGTGATCTTTAAAACCGGTCAGGTAAAATTTACTCATTAATGTTTTCTTGCTTGATAAATATGGTAACTTTTCTATCAATTATGTTATTTTCCCTTTTGTTCATATGAGTAGTGTTTTTTCATCTCTGAGTGTGAAATAGGTGATATTTTCATTGTCTTAAATGCTGTGCAATCATGTGAAAAGGATTCCAGGAAAACATATTGTGTTGCATTTGTGAGCCAAGTTTTCAATGTTTCCATTTCTCTACAGGAGTTCTTATATATGGTCCATCACCTTCCCTTCTACTTCCTAATTCTGGAGTTTTTTGACCACCATTTTATTATATAAGCATCACTTTCTGCTTACATAGATGTTATAGAAAAGTGAGTCTCCCTTGAATCAGGATTTAGATTACTCTGATTTTGTTTCCTTTCTGGAGGATTCTTGCCCTAAATCCTATTAAGTATGACATCTTGATTTAAAATCTGACTATAATGTGTACTGTAATACTACTTTGAATAAAATTAAAATTTACTATAGATAACAAATGTATTCAGTATCCAGAATATACGAAAAGGAAGACAAAACATGCACTTGTCTGAATTTGATGCCTAATTCAACTAAAGAATATTTATTTATATATGAAACAACATATCAAGTAAATACTTCTTCAGTTAGTTCCCATTGGAATAGAGACTTAGAGACCTGGTCCTTTTGTGATTTTCATAAGTGAGTCTAATATTTTACAGTTTCTCAAAATTTACTCTTTCACGATTAAATAAGTTTGCTTTAATTGAAACTCTCTATAGTCTTTGCCCAAGTCACTGATTTGATGGCTTAATTATATAATTTTTAATATATGTTAAAATAAGTGCATAGTAAAAGTGTGAAGAGCATATCTAAAGTAACTACTGATATTCGTTATCCCAATTTTAAAAAATTATCCATGCACCACCTCTTTGAATTTTGCTATTCATTCACTCATTCATTTAGCAAACATTTATGAGAAAGAAATATTCCCCACACATTATCCTTGGCTCTGGAATGCAACAGTAAATATAGCAGATAAAGTCTATCTCTCATGGTACTGATACTTCAATTTACCACTACTGGCAAATTTGTTACCGATTGGGAAATTTTTATCTACTTCATACAAAACTACAAAAAGTAGATGAATTGCATTTTTATGCTGCTCTCCATGCAGATAGGTTTTCTTTTTATAGTCTATGGGAAAGATATAAACAATATGTGGGGACAATATGCCTAATCGCTTTTTATTTAGAAAAGATAAGAAGATATATTAAATGGTCAGATACTGTTTTTTTCTATGAACTAAAATTGACATTATTTATTCCTAATATTTAATATTAACAGTAACCTATACATTGTCCCTCTCTTAGTAAACCAGGAAATAATTTTTATAATGCTTAAAATTATCGCTTCACTTTGCCTATATTAATTTTAGCCCCATAAATTTTTTCTTACACTCTTGAAGGAGATACTATTATTTAAACAGTGGCTATGGCTGGCTCTGTGGTTTAGTTGGCTAAAGCACCTGTCTCGTAAACAGTGGATAATGTTTATCCTTCCCCATGGTTTACCATGGTGATTACCAATAATTATTTATAAAGATTGATTCAACTGTTTAATTCAATACATTTTGAAGTTTCATACGAATGATTAAGTAGGTAATTATTATGGAGCATATGTAAAGTAACTATCGATATTCCAAAAATAATAGCAAAGATTCCATTTCTTTTTGCACCTGATATTTATAATTACATTATTTTTAATATCTCAGGAATCTTATAGAAGTTCATCTACTGAGGTAAGATACTGTTTATTTTTTTTAAGGATTTATTTATTTAGAGAGAGAGAGCTCAAGTAGGGGAAGGGGTAGAAGGAGAGAATCTTCAAGTAGACTCCCTGCTGAGCAGGAAGCCCAACCACATGACCCATGAGATCATGACCTGAGACAAAATCAGGAGTTGGACGCTCAATTGACTGAGCCACCTAATTACCACTATACTGCTTATTTTAAAGTCAGTGAACTACTTCAAAGAAATAGCTGTTTTCCATAAGTGTTACAGAGTACTTTGATAATTCTTAACAAATCCACATCTAAATATTCAAAGAATGTAATAGGAAAACCATACTTATTCTGAAAATTTTTGAGTGGCTGAAATTGACAACCTTATATGAAGCCTTATTTACTCTATCCTGTTCTTTCTGAAAATCTGGATATGAATCCATAGGACATTGCATTTCAAATCAAGCTTTTGACAAATCAAGAGCTCACCAATTGCCTTCACCATAGCTTCACTTTGGGAAACCCTCTCAGATCATTTAGAGGAGCAGTTCACACAGGGTTGTCACCAGTTTAGTTGTATCCGTGGCACCTGGAAAAATACGAGAAATATAAATTCATAGGCCCTGCCTCATATCTACTGAATCAGAAAGTTTGAGTTGGAGCTAAGCAATCTGAATTTCAGTGAGGCCTGTAGGTCATACGGATCATGTTCAACTTTGGGAGCCACTTTCAAGAAGGCGGAGGTGAGGGTTTGGGTTAGGAAATGTGTGTAGGTCACCAGTACAAGGAATACCTTGTGTGGTGGGAAAAGCCACAGTGTGAGAGTGTTCTGAAAGAGCAGGGAGCATTTCCATGGATCATGGTCCAGAGTCTTGTACCTTGGGCGGTGCTGGGATTCTTCTAAGTCCATGCCTTGGGAAGCTTACTTTATCTTTTCTCTACTCCTAAGTTCCAGATGCAGACTGAGGGTCTTGGGCCATGTCTGTCTTTTCCACAAAGAGCCACCAGGGCTAGCTTCCCACAGAACTCACCTGCTCTATTTTGCTATTTTTGGTCACCTGTCTAGTCTCTGTCAGCATGAAATATTGTCAATTTAGGATTGATGATGTCTTTGAAAGAAGACACATTAATTTAAGTCATTTTATTATGTTAATATAAAATGAGAGAGAGAGAGTTGTGAAGATGAATATTTTAACTTAATTCCTAATATATACTTGATTTCTCAAGCTAGTGGCTTGGACTCTGACTAGTCAATTATTGCCCCTAAATTTCTATCAAATGATTTAGAGAAACTAGTGCCAATGCCATTTAAGTAAAGCTATTTCTTTATTTGTCACTTTAGGAAACTGCTGACATCCCCACTGATGTAAGTCAGTATTACTTTAAAAAATTAATAACATTAAGTAAAGGGGTTTTTCTTGTCTTTGTCTAATATGTGCTTTGTTTTCTTATAGAAAATTCAGCTGACTAAGGAAGAACAGGTCTACCTCAAACAGCTGGTAATCTCTCATACAATTTATTACTTCAACTGAAATAGTATGTTTTACAACTCTTTTTCTCCCAGATGATCACAGATTGAATCTTCTCAATGAAATAGTTCACAACAGATTTATGTTAAAAATTACTTTTTCTATTGTTACTGTGATATGTAGATACTATCTTAATAAACACACCTTTTAAGGAGAACGAACAAGTATCCAATTAAATTTGTAAGAGTTACAAGCCTCAAGGAGAGTGTTCTTAAGTGATCTGAGATACTAATATAGCCTAAAGCACCTAATTGCTCACTAAACTCCTCTTTGAAGTAGCAAAAAACTGATATGTTAAGGCAAAAAGCGGGTATGTGCTATGGTGAGTGCTATGTATGTGTAAGACTGATGAATCACAGACCTGTACCCCTGAAACAAATAATACAGTATATGTTAATTTAAAAAAAAAGACAAAAAAAAAGTCCTTAACTACTATTATCCCACCTGTACGAAATCTGGTAGCCCATCTCTGGAGTTAGATGATGTATAAAGTATTTAATTGAATCCCTGAAACACAAAAATAGGAACCGAAGGTACCAAATACTATTGCATTTATACACTTAGGAAAAATAGGTTCTAAATCTATTTTAAGAGGAGCTGCTTCTTATTGGGCATTTAAAAATAAGATCTCTAAAATGAAGCTATTTTTTAGAACATCCTAAATGCTCTAATAGTCTTTCTAGATATTTTAATAACATTCTGTCTTTTAACATCTGTATCATAATTCATAATCATGTGTCCACTCCACACTCACTTACATGCAATACTAAAGGTACATTACATTGACTTTAACACATTGATTTTCTAATCATCAGTATGAACTAAACATTTCCGAGAGTTAAGATGCTATGTTAAGTGATTTCATCTTTAATTTCTGCAGTCATCTGTAGTCAAGCATCCATAACCAAATCAAAGTAGGATTTATTCAGCTAAGTTTATGTGACATGTAGTATACAAAACATTCTACATATATCAATCACCAAAGGGTCGCTTCAACTCTAAAGTGTAAGTGACATTCTTAGAGTTAAGGGATCAGCTGAGGCTATGGGAATAGAAGCTGAGTTGTCTCTGATTCCAGTCTGTAGCAGCCTTAATCAAGACGTGGAAAAAGAAGTGACAAACTTGTTTTTTTTTTTTTTTAATACTTTTCCACTCTCCTTCTTATATATTCTTTTCATTTTTTACAGTTATTTTCCTCTGGAAGCCTTAATTAGCTAGACTACATCTTTCATTTTGAAGTTCACTCCATGAATGTAGACACTGTGATAGTGAATTTTTTATTAAAAATGTCTATTGCTTGGCCAATTTGGCATCATTTAGAGTTCTTCTAATTAAGGTTTTAATTCATTTGGTTTTGCCCAGTTATCCTCTGGCCCAAAAAAGATTCCATTCTGTTATTACATATTGATACTTTTTTTTTTCATTTCAGAGCAAAATCAACCAGTTTTACCAGGAGTTGAACTTTCTCCAAGATCTTTGGGCTTATAATCAATATCACATAGTTAGGAACCCATGGAATCAAATTAAGATAAATGACTATCGTCTGTTTCCCCTTCTGGTGAGTACTACATTTTGTTCGTTTCTTATTTTCTTGTGAAAGGAAAAAAAAATTAATAAGAGAAAAATGTTTCAATCCCTTCAAATGTACAAGGCAAAAGAAAATTAAAATATCATTTTTTTTGGTCAGAAATGAGGCCATAAAGTATGTACCCAAAACTATAGATATAGCACTGTTAAGAATGATTATGTGTCAGCATAAGTTGAACTGTCCCTAACGATTCATTTCTGTGTCATTCTACTTGAATCTGACAGCTCTCTTTGAGGGAGGCAAAGGGAGACTTTCATTTCTACAAGAGGAACTGAAATTAAAGAAAGGAAATCTTTGGTCAACAGTCTGGTTAACATCTCCACTTTGATTTGTATATCATCTTTGGCTTAGAGGACTTTTCAAACACAGGAATAAGTGGCAGAGCAGCAACCTGAACGTAGGAGCAGACACTTACTTGTAAACAATATGAAATTTGGAGTCAGAAGTGCTGGAATTGAGTCTCAGACCTGCCAGGAACAAGCTATGAGACCTTACGTATATCACCTCCCCTTCTGTGCTTCGTAGAGTGTGAGTGATTTCTTAGGTGGCCCATGGAGGTTAAAGCCACGGCCACCAGCCACCATCAGGGGAAATAAGCTTTCGTACTTTTGGTTTGAATACTGCATGCTGACAGAACATTGTATATGTCAAAATGCTTTTTTCATCTCAAATAGAAATGTTTTGAAACTTCATTATGTCCAGAAGATGGAAAATTTGGGAAGCAAAGACTATAGATTATATAAATCTGAGCTATTAACCAACAAATAAAGTAGTGATCCTGTCAAAAACGGGTTGAGAAATTTGGCTAATTTCAATGACCTTTTTTCTGGGTAACACAAGAAGATTATGTAAAGTCATATGTCAATACCATGAGCAATTTACCTGTTTACATATGGGAAGAAGTTTAGTGATTTTGTTGTAAATAAAAATAGCTATATACATATATCAGTACTATTATAATTATGATTTTACAGAGCAAATATGATTAACCCTTCAGGCTGTAAAGAGTAAGAAACTACACCAACTCCTCCCCGATCCTAAAATCTACATCTCAGAAGATCACCATTTATCTAAGGGGCTCAGAATCTTTACTGCTTCATTTGTTGCATATCTTAAATACATGTCCTGCAGACTTTGGTGTCTCCTTAACATTAAAGCCTATTCAGCAGTCCAGCTAAGATAGAGAAGTGCATATGCTGCATATTCAATGTAGGCAAAGAAAAGAAGGATACTTTAATGATCGATTTTACACATGGGACAACAACTCCTTCCCCCTACACTTTACTAGTCTTAACCACCTTCTTCCTTATAATTTTATTCTGTATGTGGCTTCAGGCATGCCTTTTAAACAACACTTTTGCTCAGCTAAAAAAAAACCGCGGTCTCCAGCAGGTGACTCATACACTAGTGCTTCTGTCACAGTTGAAATTTTATATCAGTCATTTATGTCAAGACAATGCTTTAATGTTCAAAGTCACTTTTTGATAGAGAACACTTGAACAACATTATATTTTCAGCATTTATCATAAACCTACGTATGTATTTCTTTTCCTGAGAAACACATAATTATGTTAAAATACTGTAGTATTTCCACATAGAGTATTATACATTACAAGATGTGGCAACTTTAATACCTACAATAGAACACTTAAAGCAGCACCTAAATATAATAAACACATTAAGTTAGAACAATAATTTCTTTCAAGTACAGTTATTTGTGTATTACTGTGATAGGAAACCACAAGAATTTGGCGAAGAAGCCCAATTCAGCTAAATTCCTCCTAAAGAGGGAAAATATCTCACATGCTAATCATTTCATTAGACCATAAAGTTGAAACTTATTTTCTGTTTTTATATAGGAAACAAAGTACCACCCCGCCAATGGGGTGAGGGGCTCTCCTGTGAAGACAACATGGCATCCAGAAGCAGATATTAAGGTCCATACAAGACTGTCTTGATTCTAATTTTTTTTTTTTTTGCATGCATCAAGTTAGTTAGGGAATTACAGAAAATGAAAATAGAAAGTGTGGCAATGATTGGAAACATTAGGGCAGCGGACTAACCCTACATATTCAAAATTAGCAAGATTTGATTTGTGTACTATCAGACCTAGCATAAATGTCCAATGCCATTGTTTTGCTAGAGGTCACTAAATAATACTATGACTCCCGGAGTCATGGTGCCCATTCTCTATTTCATAAAATGGGTGAGAGGAATTCCAGCTGGATAAGGACTCAAGTTCATATGTTAAGTTCCAATTTCCAAGTATCTTCCTACCAACTGTGCATAAGGTAAATGCCTAAAAACACACTCATCTACCTAAGGATTTGCCTTCTTTTGTTCCTCTGTGTTTCGTTTATGATAAAATGGGAAACTGCTAGGTGCAAAAATAACATTTAAATGGATAAGTGAATGAAATGCATTATTTCTTTTTTCCTCAAAGGAATCTACCAGCATCTCCCAGGAAGTCAGTCAAAATTACTAAAATTAAATCAAATTTTAAAGTTACTTTAACATTTCATAATGGTTATAAAATATATTATTTACATTGCTTTAACGAATGCAGGACTCAGATGATTAACTAAATTCCTTGTTTCCAGTGAAGAAAGGAGATCTTACTATTTAGTGGTTTTGATTTTTACAAAATCCTAGACTTTTTCATTTATTGTGATTATATTTGCTTACCTAAGCAAATACTGACCAAATATTTTTCCTGAAATTTACTCTCATAGAAGTTTTATATAAAAACTACCCAAACAGGGCGCCTGGGTGGCTCAGTGGGTTAAAGCCTCTGCCTTCCGCTCAGGTCATGATCTCAGGATCTGCTCAGCAGGGAGCCTGCTTCCTCCTCTCTCTCTGCCTGCCTCTCTGCCTACTTGCGATCTCTCTCTCTGTCAAATAAATAAATAAAATCTTTAAAAAAAAAAGTTAAAAAAAAAAAAAACTACCCAAACAGAGATTGGACTAAATACTTCTAAATACAAATACCCACTTAAAATATTTTGCAGTAAACACAGTACCATTTAAAATGTTTCTTCATATTGTAAGTAAATTAAATTTCTGTGCATATTTAGTTAAGAAATATGTGTTGATTAAGTACTATGTTCCTCACATGATTCTAGATCTTGGAGATACAACAATAAATAAAAAGATACAATACCCCATCTGGAGCTCACATTGTAGTAAACCACTGATTGTGTGTTTCCATGGTTGGGGAACTCAGATACAATTCAAACAATGAAATGAATGCATTCTTCTTCTCTTTACGGAACATGGGTTTTCTTGCTGTGTCTCAATGGAAATTCTGTGTAACTAATAGAATGAGAATGTGCTTTACTTTTCTTCTCTCTCTTTAAGGAAACCTCAAGGAAGATTGTTGATATGGTAAGGTATTTTTATTTATATACATGGCTACATCTGGTTTAAAATATTAATGAGAAGGAGTGTTATACTTGCAAATTTCTTCTCTTAACAAACCATGAAAGCATCATTTTAATTGCATAAAAA
>CM052899.1:128076170-128104193 GCA_028534135.1 Potos flavus | reverse complement strand
AGTGTTTCCTAGTTAAATCCTACATCAGGAATTAGGACTAGATTTCTCAAAAGCAATGGGTTGGTTCTGAATCATGTCATTAGCCCTAGCTCTTCTCCTATAGCTAGTTAGAGCAATTTCTGTTGTGTCATCCAAGTAGAGCTGATTTGTGTTTTCTCTCCCTGAGGAATCCACTGAAGTAACCCCTGAGGTAAGTAATTTTTATTGAAATGAAATTCATGTAATATTATCCAGTAGTGATTTCTTTTGTACTTTTATAACCGTTGCTTTTGGTTCTTAACAGGAAGTCGAGCTGAGTGATGAAGAAAAGAATTCCTGAAACAGCTGGTAACTTTCAAATAAACTTTAAATAAAAAATAGTCACTTTTTCCTCTCTCAAATTATCAGTATAATTTAATTCCAAATAAATGCTTTCAATCCCATTCAAAATAAGTCGTATTTCTGTTACATATCTGTGTCCAAAGTGAGTGTAAACTAATTGTTTTTGCAAGTAGATATCGATTGATCATTTAAGAAAAATGATTTTGAACAATTAACTATTTGATTTTGAAACAGTTGGAAATCTCAAAATGTGGGGTTATTCTGGTTTTCTGGGGTTTTTGTTTTTTTTTTTTGGTGTTTTTTTTTTTTTTTTTTTTTTTGGTTTTTCACAATGACCTACTTCGGAAGCCATGTACTGCAAGTATGCTTCACCTTTTCTTTGACAGTATGACATGACCTGATGTCTCAAAATTAGTCTGTTAGAGACTACTTTCTTACCACAAGAGTTCTTAGAACCAATATTGTCCTTGGAGACATGTGTATCTCAGTGAAAGGACACAGGCTTTGGAGTCAGGAAGTTTATCTTCCTGCTCCAGCTCCACCACTTTTTATGTGTGTAACATTTCTAATGTACTTAATTCCGGTCAGCTAGTGTACCATCAACTGAAATTTAAGCATAAAAATACACTGTTGACTGAGAGGTTTTTGCGAAGATCATTTCAAGCATTTATGTAAACTATATAACAGAATGCTGGGATATAATAAATGTCCTAATAGTATTACATATTCCAATCATCATCCTATATAACGTAGAAAATGTCTTCTAAAGATTTTAATTTATTTTTTATTTTTTTAAGGATTTTATTTATTTATTTGAGAGAGAGAGAAACAGAGAGAGTGCGCATAAGCGAGAGAATGCAGGCAGGAAGAAAAGCAGACTCCTCACTGAGACGGAGCCTGATGGGGGACTAGATCCTAGAACCCTGGGATCACAACCCGAGCTGAAGGCAGATGCTTACTGACTGACCCATCCAGGCGTCCCTCATTAAGATATTCTTAATATTTTATATTCCGAATAACATCCAATGTTCTTAATATGAATAAATGATTAAAAACTGGCGGTTAAGAACTAAGTAAAATAATGTATGGGTCATTATTATTTCTTCATGTGTTTGATGATTAAAATTTTTTAATAACCAAAAAAATAAGTGCTAATGCCCATCAAAAGACATGTTCAAGAAAGTTCATAGCAGTGTTATTCATAAAAGACAAAAAAAAAAAAAAAAAAAAAAAGACACCCCAGTGTCTATCAGCAGGAAAACAGATGATTTACAGTTTACTCAAACAATAGATTATTCTCAGCAATGGAAATAAAGCAACAATCACGACAAGCAATAACATGGATGACTCTCAGAGACATGAGTGAAAGAACCCAAGTACAAAAGGATAGGGATAGGTGGCTGGGTTATGGACTTTGGGGAGAGTATGTGCTACGGTGAGTGCTGTGAAATGTGTAAGCCTGATGATTCACAGACCTGTACCCCTGGGGCAAATAATACATTTTATATTAATAAAAAAATTAAAAAGGATATATATCCTGTATGCCATTTATAGGAAGTTTAAAATCAGGTGAAACTAATATGATTTAGAAGTTATGACCGTAGTCACCACTTGGCTGGATTATTGACAGGAGAGGGGTGAGCCTCTGCGGTGCTTGAAATGATCTGTATCTTGACCTAAGTGGAGCTTACACAAGTAAAGGCATACATAAAAGTTTGCCCACTATAAACTTATGAATGGTACACTTTTCTCTATATAAATAGCTCTTTAAATTGGGGGGAAAAACCTGTTAGCAGAATAATATTTCCATTTTCAGGTTCAATATGCTTCTGTGATCTTTTATCGTTATTGACATAAACATTTCAGGAGAAAGCCATTTCTTATTCTCTTACTTTTTTTAATTAGATGAAATAATGAGAATTTTGTAAGTTTTATAATTCCAGAATATTTCTCACATTATCTTTTAATTGTTATGTGTCTGATTCAAATATGGTTCATTTTTACCTGCACCGGCTCTAAATTCACTTGCTTATAATTGAGCTAGAGAACGATAAGCAAATGGTCCCAGATTAAGTTTTTATTTTCTTTTTCATAAACTAGTAGAAAGAAGTTAATAATTTTCTCCAATTCTATTTCTCATAGTTGAGAAACATTGTTCTGCAATTTTTGATTTGTTAATAGTTTGCCACTTCTTCCTTTAAACATTCCTTCAATCTGTTTCTTAATCATTATCCCAATGCCATATCTACAAAGGAGCCCTTCCATTACATACCAATCTATTTACACCCTCTTAAATGGTTATCCTGTCTGCTGTTTTGCCCCTCCTTTAGTCCCTTTCTATGTTGATGCCATAGTGATTACTTTAAAATGCAATTCTTCCCACATCACATGTCAGCTTAAAGTCTTTCATGCTACCCTCAGCCCCAAAATGAGATATAGACTCTTAGCCCCTCTGGGCCTTTACCTCAGCTCCTGCCAATCTTTCTCTCACACTCAACTCTCTGCTCTTCTCCCACACTATAGTCTCTCATTTTTATGTCTGCTCAGCGTTTAAACACCTTCCATTTCCTCATGTTCTCATTTCTGTAACCGTCCGCATATTGTAGGGTTTGGCACGACACTCATTCCAATCCTTACCTAGATGTTTCCTGCTTTATTAGTTTAGGTGATAGGAACGTTTCAGGACCTCATAACATTTTTAATTTTAAGTATATTCCCCCCACAGCATTTTGATGAACCTATCTTGTATAAATTCATGAGAAATTCAGCTCCTTGAAATCAGGGAATATAATCATTTTGTTTGTACCACTAGTTTCAAAACATTTTGGAACACAGACTTATCAGTATATGTTTAATCAGGGAATGAGTGAGTTAGTATTTTATCACATCTACTTTACTGAGACTCATATAAAATCAAGTGTCTATTCATTACTTTTATTCTTGTTCTAATGGTTGCAATGTCTAAAACTACATGAGAAAATTTAAAGGAGAAATTCTTATTCATTACATTAACAGTATCTAATATATTTGTGATCTGAACTATGTGTTTATCTGTTTATTAAATTATATAATTATTTATAATGATAATAATAATTATATACAAATAGATAATTATTGATTAAAATAATTATATTATAAAAACAATTCTATGAATATAATTGTAAATATATAAATAAATATAATTATAAAACTACTAAATTAATTACATAATTAATTATTATTTATAATTATAAATAATTATTGTAAATAATTAATTGAATTATATATTTTCCTCAAATTTTCTTACAAAATTTCCTTAAGGTGACCAAATATATTTTCACACACACACACACACACACACAGATGTATTTGGCCCAAAATCAAAATTGAAAAAGATTGCTCAATACAGACAAAATGCTTTTAAATGTAAAAATTACTGGAATAAAAGTCAGTATTTCCTGACCTGAGTCCAATGGTATCTGTAGGCCCATCACATATCTTCTCCAGACCTCTCTTCTGCTTCTGGTAAAACTAGAAGAAACTTCCACCTCAGGTATTCCTTGTATCTAGTTACTGGAAAAGTCATACGTAATTAGAGGCAATATCCCAAATACTAACATATGCTCAACTCTGAATTTAAAATTACAAATGAATTATGAAACCAAAGTTTACCACCTCACATGGCATGGTAAAGAAAGAGAGAGAGACAGAGAGAGAGAGGAAAGAAAGCATAGCAGAAAAGAAAGGGAGAAAAGCCAAAATAATGAAACTAAGAGCAAAACAAATCTTTATTTATTTATTTAAGATTTTATTTATTTATTTGAGAGAGACAAAGCGAGCAAGAGAGAGCATGAGCAGGGGGAGGAGGAGTGGCAGAGGGAGGGAGAAGGAGAAGTAGACTCCCCACTGAGCTGGGAGCCCAATGCAGGGCCCTCTCCCAGGACCCCAAGATCAGGACCTGAGCCAAAGGCAGAAGCTTAACCGACTGAGCTACCCAGGCACCCCCAAAACAAATATTTAAATTTAAGAAACTCTTGTTTTTTGAACTTGGGAAACATTTTTATTTACTACTAGTTTTATAATAAGTCTTTAAATAGAAGCAGCTAGTTTAGTATACAAATTACACAATGATATGTATCAATTCTATGCTTAAGAATAATGATGCAGGGTCAGTTGTAATTTTACTTTCAACCACATTACAAAATTAAGGTATCTTTTTTTTCTGCTTTTCTCTTCCTATAAAAGCTAATGATTCATCTGAAGAGGTAAGACCTTTTTATTCACAGGAACTATTCACAATCTATTTTTTCAAATACTTATGCTTTACTTCAACAGAAATATTATTGTAAGAAAGGATATTACATTGTAAGCATTCTCTAAGAAAACTGAATATATAATCTTGTATTGTCTAAAGATACTTTCCTCTTAGCATTTATTTTATCTTCAGTATAGGTATTTGTCAAAATGCCAACTCAAGGGAGCAATTTATCCTTTTTAAATCCCATTATTTTCAGGAAAAATAAACGGATTCATCTGAAGAAATTCTGAGATTCTGATACTATTATGCCTAATTCAGGATTCTAATGACATTTGAGGTACTATATATTTTAAGCCTATATTTTTTTACAGGATTTTACATAATTTTTATATTTTTTTAATAATTACTTTAATTGACTAGAATCAGTATGATAGTATAATGCAAGAAGTTACTTATAAATTTCATTTCTTAAAAGTTTTTTTCCAGTAACATGTGACTTTGATACCTCATAACACTTTGGTATAGCACAGCAGTGTACTAAGACTTCAAAAATGTCTTCTTACTAACTGATATACTAAATAGATGAAAAATAACTACACTAAACAAAACGTGCAAAATGTTGTCCAGGAATAGCACAATTAAAGCATCAGAAGCATGTAGCTATAGGACTTCCTTTCTCTCTGTTTATATTCTACTGAACTTATCTACTCCAAGCTTTTTATTTCTTACTGATGTGTAAGAGCTTCCTTTTCTTTCCATTCTCCAACTAGCTGTACATTGGTAGCATCAGCAAAGGCTGAAATCTTGAGAGTTGACAATGAGAAGGGCCTTGTATTCAGTATGTCCTTTAGTATTTTCATCGATCCCATTAGGGAATTAAGTATAACTGTACACTGCGTACTCTATATTCCAACTTAAATTTGTAATTGGCACCTGAAACTTAACTTTGTATTAAAAAAAGCTCCTGATGTGTTCCCCACAAACCAGATCCTCTCTCCATCTTTTCCGTCTCAGTAAATGGTAACTAATTTATTCCAGGTCATCAAGCCAAAAATCTGGAGTAATTATTGAACTTTTCCTTTCTCTCATGCCTCACTTCTAATCTATTAAATTCCATTTGCTCTAACTTTCAAAGTATATTCAGAATATTTCTCACCATCCCCAGTGCTGCCATAATCACGTGTCTGGATTATTCTAAACTGCTAGCTTCTTCTCTCAACCCTTCAGTCTCTTTGCCCAAGTTATCTTCCGCTTGACATCAGTTTCCAATCAGTGAATTCTTGGCAACACCGAAGAGCTCTGAATTATGGCCCCATTTCCTCTGATTTTGCTTCGACCAAACTCACTATTTTCCAGCCACATTGGTCTCTTAATATTTCTGAAACTTGCCAAGTATACTTACATGCCAAGACCTTTGCAGCAGATGAGTTCCTCCTGAACTATCTGCAAGGTTTACTTCCTTATTTCTTTCAAGTTTTTGCTCTTCTTCTCAGGGAGGTACTTCCTGGCTGTCTCACCAAATAGTGAACACCTCATCCCTGCCAATATTTCCTATTCCTTTTCTTCAATTCAATTTTCCCCATAGCATACATCATGATTGAACTGATGATTTATTATTTATCACACATTAGTACTTTAACCAGTTAAAATATAAACTTCATGAAAACCAAGTTTTCTTTTGTTCATGGCTTTCTTCCAGATGCCTAGGGTAATTCCCAGTACATACTAGGTACTCAAGAATTATTCACTGAATAAAGAGTCCTAACTCCATTTTCAACTTCAGCATCTGTCCAGACATTTTGTTCATAGCATATATGAAAAGTTCAATACATAAAAGATTTGGGACATCTTTTCACACATGGTTCAAATTTCCACTGGAGTTTCATGAACACATGGGCATTTACAAGGCAGAAAATGTGACATTTCACATTTCATGGGACATTTCATAGTGTGCTCTGGAAAGACCGTGATAAGGCATAAGACATGTCAGGAAGTGGGGCCAGAAATGTCTCCTGAGAAGATTCTGAATGACCTTGAATTCTATGTTCAATATCTTGGCCATTACCCTAGACAGTATAAGAAACCATACAAATGTTTTGGTTCAGTAACCTAATCTATCACATCCATTTTGGAAAGAAAATCTTTGTGAAGAAGGTGTGGAAAATGCATTTTAGAGATAACGAGAAAGTGGAAAACTTATGAGGAAGCCCATTACAGTGATGTCACCAATGGAAGATAAACCGGTGCAGAAGCGATGGACTGAGGAGGTTAAAAGGAAATAACACTAGTAGGAAGTCTTCCAAGAAGTCTGGTGAGGAGTGAAAGGAGGAATGTGTAACAGGGCTGGTGTAGGGGGCACAGAACGATGATACCTGTAGACCGAGGAACTGAGGACACCCTAGGCTAAGTCAAAGGAGCCACTATAAATGAAGTAAGTACAACTGTCGGAGGAAAAGGGGATAAACATATAGGTAAGTTCTCAGGGGGTGGGAGAGGAACAGATGGGCTCCTATCTTATGGAGAAGTAACCCCTAGGAGAATCACAGAAATCAACAAGCGTGGCTGTCTGATTTTCATGTTATCAAAAATTAAAAGCCATGTATAAGACCAGAGTGGTTGCTGCTAAAGGCAAGTAGTCTAGATTGTTAAGTGAAATGAAAGCATTTACTATCAACCAAGTGTCGGGCCAACGTAAGTGGCAGATAAGCAACAATGAAAAGTTTGATTTCTTCTCCTCTAGAGGACAGAGTTATTTAAATGATTTCATAAAAAAAACAAGATGGCTGATAGGGAGCAGCAAAGGAGTCATAAGAATCTGAAAGAGATGAAAAAAAAGCAATTGCGTGAAACATAATCCTATGGGGGAAACAGTTTTAGGTGGTTAAATGCCATGTGTAACAACTGGGCTTCCCTAGGGTTGAGAGTGTAATGATATGTGTGGTAAATTTCACAGATTTCTACACACAATTATTAGGAATTGTAACATCTTCATGCTTAAGCATCAATGCTTCAGCTAACCGGAAGACCTAGTTTTCCAAAATGATTCAGTTTCCAGTAATTACATGAGTCTAGAAACTAGCATTTTCTCCAGAAACCTCAGATTGGCAGCACATGGGCAAGATCCAGAAGTGCTTGGGTTCTGTCAGCAGACACGATATTTTTAAAGAATTTTAATTTGCTGACAATCGATACACAAAACATTCTGAATAAATAATGAGGCACTTAGCTTCTCTTTAAGAAAAGGAAGCAGTGGCAACAATGGAGTGTATATATCACATGTCAGAACTGACTGGAGCTAAGGATGAACTTTTCCCCTCAGACCAGGCTTGCATTTTCAGGAAGGCCACAGTCCCTACAATCCCTTGTTTTCCTTAAACCTGGCCCTGCTTTCGGCACTTATGTTACCTGCCTGGTTACCATAACCTTTTCATCTTGTGACTTCTGAAAAAGTAAGTGCCATGGAGATACCAATTCACATTGCATAAATGGTTGGCAGTTGTTACAATTTTATAAATTAGATTACATATGACTATTATTATTTTACAGATTCAGAAACTACCAGGAGAAGTTAAGGATGTAAATCCTGATGAAAGTTACTGCTAGTTAGTAGGAGAGCTGAGTTTCTCATTATATCACATTGACTTGCATATGATAACCATATGTTTAGTAGTGGCAAATGGTAAGCAATGAATATGGGGAATGTCATTTTTCATATACTAATGGAATTTTAATGAACATCCAAAATGTCCCTTTAGAGATATATTCAGGATGCTTTAGACTAGAAAAGACACTGATGTACCTCTAGGAAAAAATAAAAACTTATTGTGAACCATGCAACAACAAACACGGAATTTACATAATCACTCCAACATCCTCATTTCCTGTTATCATGTTCTAAATCAACCTCAGTGGAAGCACTCCTTGGAATACGTGGTACAAAAATTGGATGGAGAAACCACTTCTAATCATCATGGCTTCTTAGAATTCAAATCCTTTTTAGGTATTTTAAACCACAGAATTACCATATCATGGAAGAACTAGGTTTAAATAGCGCTATGATAACCCATCTCAGATCTCCCACTGCCCTGACTTCTTGCCTTCCATTTAAGAAGCAAGGTAATATTTTTATTTATCCTTTTGTTATCCTATGTGCATTATAATACTGTAAAACCTAACAACATTGTTCTAAAAAATATGTTTAAAGAAACTAATGTCAGTGTACTTTAAGGTCCTTGGAGAAATTGTTCTGCAACATAAGCTACTGATTTAGCTCCTTTTCAGTGCTTCTGGATACAATCAATGTTTAGACACTGTAAAAAGTTTATTATACGACTGTATTTTATTATGAAGTGCCAACATCTTATTTTAAGAGCTAGGTCATCTTAATCGGGTTTTTGGAAATCTGAGGTACCATGTATTTAAGGTGTGGACTCCTGGATCACTTCTTTCATCTGGTAATCAGACATTAACCTAACACAGTTGTTCTGGAGACAAGATATTTAAAACATACTTAGCACAATGTCTGGAATATAGCAGGTGCTTAGTAACTGCAACTATTTCTATTTCTCATTTATCAACATGCTAAAAGCATTTCTTTAATTCTCAGCATTTGTCTATGTCCCAATTTCTCTTATCCATGGAGACTAAAATATCTAAGTAAAATTGAGGCAAATTGCTATGTATGTAAATTTATTTCGTATTTTAAGAGGCAATGTTTATAATATTTTAAAGCATTGTCATTATGAAGTGCTTCTAAAATGAATATCTTATGTATCATCCCATAAGAGTAAACAAATATACCTGAGATTTTTAGTAAAAATGATAAATTAATAAAAAATTAAGGCAATGCAAATCTTAAGACAGAATAGTGCCTATAAGTACACATTCCCCAAAAGTGCATAGGTAAGGATCACCAGCAAATTTAATATTATTTGAGTAAAACAAAATCTCACCCTTTAAAAATAATTAAATTAATATTTGTAGATTTAGACAGTAATGCACTGTTATAGATCAAAAACGCATTAGAATAACTATTTCACTTTTCAGTTCTTTGTTTGCCCACTGGGAAAGTTAAATTGATATGTAGTCAACAATCCTTGTGGACTAATACATAGTCACTGTATTAGAGACTGAGCTGGAAGGGATTTTAGAAATCAATCTCCTCCGTAGTCTTTCTTTTGCTACATATATGAGATGAGGTGCAGTGATGTTCAGTGAGTTGCTCAAGCTTCAGCAGCCTGGCTCAGGCTGACCTGCACCCAGACTTCTTTGTACCCAACACAGTGTTATTTCCACCTGCTATCTCATGAGGGAGGCAAACTGCATGTTTGGGTTCACCTGATATTGATTTAAAAATGAGTTTCTCTTCTATTTTGCATTTCTGATATTTTGCATTATTGTCTGCAAGATTGAAGAAGAGTTATAAATAAATGTCCTAATAGAGTGTAGTTATTTTTTCATCACTCTATTTTCATGTCTGGTATACTACCTGATAAGTTGGAGCAACTATTCATTGAATAAGTAAATTAGTAAGTTAATTAACCAGTTACATATAGGGCAAATCACCCTACTGACTTGCTATGCCTGAAAAGGAACGTCCACATTTTAGAAACCAAGATTTTACATTATATTCTGTTAATAAAACTTCTCCTTACAAGGAATTTGTCAAATTCCTATCCATGTTTGTCTCAAATGAATCTGCTTTTACCAAAGTTTTCATTACACTTTCCTAATCGTCTGGAACAAAGGTAAATGAATATGTAATTAATGAGGAAATGTGTGATTTTTAAGGAGAGCAAACCTATTATTAATTTGCTACATACGGATTTTACAGGACTAAGTAAACATGAAGTTCTTCATTTTTACCTGCCTTTTTGCTGTTGCTTTTGCAAAGCATGTAAGTATAATGAAATGTTCATGAGTATCTATTCTTATTTAATATAAAAACAGTGAATCTTTTATGCAGACAATGGCAGGGGTAGGCAGCAGGGAATAAAGATAAGTGTGTGACCTTTAAAACCTATAATTAAAGATATCATTGACCTTGTCTTATACAAGGTATCAACATTAACAAAAACAGTTTTTATAAAGTATTCTTGTAGGATTGAGGAGATGTTAGCTATAGGTTAAAGGCATACACTACTTTCCATATCTGCTTGAATGTTCCGGGGAACTTTTTTTTTTACTTCAAGAACCACTTCCTAAAAGTGAGAAATATATTAAGATAAAACAAGAGTATTCTGAAAAGTACAGGAAAGTCACAGATAAAATGTAGACTCCAAAACCACTTCACAAGCATCAGAATTTCACTCTTCCTGGTTACAGGAGCTCAGAATCCAAGATGTTTAGACAGGAAACATCCAGGAGCTGAAGAGTCGTTACCTCTGAAAATCACTGCCAAATAACTTCTTGCAAAATAATCCCTTAACTTCTCACAGTATCCTATTCTTCTAGTGAGAATATAATAAATATGCATATCACAAAATGATAAAGTGGACTAGATACATTGTGTGAAGTGCTTTGAAAACACACATGTAATCTACTAACTTCCTCAGAAATAACTGATTTTTTCCTTCCCCAGCAGCCCGCACTGTCAGTCCCTCTCCCATATCTAATATCGCCCTCTCCACAACTGCCCCACGTTGTTAAGGTGATCAGAATTCTGTTTCCTCTGTGTTTCCACATCTCGCACATAAATCTTGTAAAGCTTTTATTTCTTGAATTTAGAGCCAATTCACGAGCAAAACTAGGGTAAAGAATTCCATTTAGGTAAATAGAAATAAATAATCATAGTAACATTTCGGTGATCAATCTTATACCAAGTTTGATTATTTCTTCTGTTTATAATCTATTAGTCTTTTATTTTATTTATTTATTTATTTATTTGAGAGAGAGAAAGAGAGAACAAGCATGGGGGGAGGGGACCCACAGGGGGTCAGGAGGATCAAAGGGAAAGGGAGAGAGAATCTTAAGCAGGCTCCATACTCAGCATGGAGCCAGAGGCAGGGCTCCATCTCACAACCTTGAGATCATGACCTGAGGTGAAATTAAGAGTCAGTCGCTTAACTGACTGAGCCACGCAGGTGCCCCAATATAATCTACTAGTCTTAACCACTCTTCTCCTCTTCTCTCTAAATCAGTAATTGTCCTCAGTCTTTCCTTTAAGAGTAAGTCTAAATATCAACATAAACTAAATAAAATATAATCTCATGGTATTAAAACATTTTAAGATTCTGTAGTACATCTACACTTATATTTTAAACTGTAACAGGAGGGGTGCCTGGGTGGCTCAATGGGTTAAATCCTCTGCCTTCAGCTCAGGTCATGATCCCAGGGTCCTGGGATCCAGCCCCATGTTGGGCTCTCTGGTCGGCAGTGGAGAGCCTGCTTCCCCCTCTCTCTGCCTGCCTCTCTGCCTACTTGTGATCTCTCTCTCTCTCTGTCAAATAAATAAAATATTTTTAAAAAATAAATAAATAAAAAATAAACTGTAACAGGATTAGTACTTAAAAATCAAAACCCAACCACTTCCTAGAAGAACTATATTAAGCCAAACAAGAATTTATTGAAATATAGAATATGTCTATGAATATTAGGGAAAATGCTCCACTAAACCCTAAACATTCCCAGAAAGAGATTTCTAAAAGCCCCAGGAAAACAACAAGACAGATTTGCATTTTAAGTAACTGATAAAACTGAAAGTTGTGTTTGTTTTTGTTTTTTTATACAGAAGACAGAACAGCACTCCTCCAGTGAGGTAAGACACTTTAATAAAACATAAACTTCCTTTCACCTAGTAAAAACATAATATGCACTGAACTAGTAAGTCTTTACAATAGTTTTTTTTTTTTTCACCAATGAGACCAGAACTATAGTGTCAAAAAAAATTGGAAGTGCAGCCATAAAAAACAGAGAGGGAGGAGTAAAGACCAAAACATCCTAATTACCAAAATTAAATTTGTGGGTTTTTCCTAAAGATCTCTCAATATTAATGATATTGGCTCAGAAGTCATGATGAACACTGTATATTTTGTCAATCCATTTTTCTGTAATAAGGACTCATGTTTTTTTGGATCTATATTAAATGCTAATTTGTAAATGACTTTCTCGCCATGGGTGCCTAACAGTTGCCCAAAGACAGCTTCAGTATTACTGAAGGATTTTCAGGTTTCCTGTGATGTGTTTCACCTCTTTAAAAAATACCAAAGAAAAAAGGTAGTAATTAAAATAAAACAAAATTGGAAATTGTACAGTGGAAATAGAAAATCTCCTCTCTCTTCTCTATGGATGATATTTGGGAAAGCTTTCGATTCAGTTATTCACAACGGTAAATAGTGTGGAATGAGTTCATTATCTGGAATATAGTAAATTAATTATGTAGAGAGAGTGGCACTTTGGTCAACTTTGTTCTTTAACTCAGGCAGAGACTAAACGTTATCTACACAATGGATAATGGTTGTAGAGTGACACTTTGTTGCTAGTATGAATACAATCTAGGTAAATTAAGCTATATTGTTTTTCTTTTTCTAAGGAATCTGTCAGCATCTCCCAAGAAGTAAGTTCTAACTTCTTAAATTACATATAACTCTTTTTATTTAATCAAGATTATAAAAGAAATTATTTGTTCTATAGAAATTTAAGCAGGAAAAGAGTGTGGTCATTTATCCCAGTATGGCGAAGTTTAATTTTTTCAATCTATTAATCCTTGATTGATGAGATATCTTTTTCTATCAAACATAGGTCATTTTTTCATTCACCCAACATGAGTATTATTTTTAGCCATAATTGTGAAAATGCTGAGGTCTTCCATTGCTTTACCAATATGCTATGGACTAACATAAAAGGGATTTTAGAAAAAGATTTGTGAGTCATTTGCAATTTACATTGTTAAAGCAGAATATCTTTGAGTTTCCTTTTAACAGTCCATCATCTTCACTTTTCTTTCCTAGTTCTGTACACTTTTGTTCACAAAGTTGTATTTTCTTTACTATTACTTTATGACCAAGAATATTATACTGCGTTTCAATAAATGATATATTTTTCTTGGTATTGTTTTCTTTGGTGGGACATTTGTACCACATCTTATGTGAGGTATGTATTGATTTCACATCTATAGTACACTGTGAAGTAAAAATATTATATTACTTTGAAAAAATATTGAAATTAACTTGGATTTGGAAAACATATTCCAAGTCAATCAAAAATCAAGATTTTTTAAAAAAAAGAATGACACTAAAATTGCACCCTCTCACCCTAATTCTATGAAGAATGCAATTGGAGAAAATATATTTTTGCAAGAATCAGCTAATACACTTGATTTCCAGATTCTGTGAGGAATGGAGGACATATCTTTTAATGGTTTTCATTCCTAGAAGCGTCAAACTTAACATTTTTTTTAAGTCATTTCCTATTGTAATATTTTTCTTGAAATTGACTCATTTAAACTTAAATCAGTTTATCATAGAAGCAATACATATTTCCTTCCAAAACATATGTTAGTTGACCTAGCGATATGTTTTTTTATAATAGTGACTACTAATAGTGACTACTAAAATGAAAAAAAGTTCATCCAGGAATTGCCTAAATTAATTTTGTGCATTCATTCATTCATTTGGCAAACACTTACTGAACAAGAATATGTCCCAAACACCATCTTAGTTGCTATGGATACAACAATAAACATAACAGTCTCTGCAGATACAAGAATATATACAATGAAAATGACAGTAAATACTATATTGATTGTATATTTATCACCAAATGGGAAATTCTAATATAATTCACACAAAAGTCATATAATGAAAATTAATCTACTCTAACATTTCTCTTTATCTTTATGGAGGGGAAATTTTTCCCTTTATATTCAGGAGAAATTATTTATAAACAATGCTGTGGAGTAAAAGATATAATTCTTTTTCTTCTCTCTTCAAGGAAACCACAAGGAACATAAATGAATTGGTGAGAAATTTATATTTATTTGAATAATTTTTTATTCATATTACCACTTTGTAATATTAGAATATTGATGGTATATGGGAATGTCTGTAAATTTCCTCTTTTGATAAAGTGGAAAGAAATTTATAAGGTGCTTAAAAATTATAATTTTTCCCTATTCACTTTAGCAGTACCCACCTAAATTGGTTCATATTCTTCTTTTCCCTTTTTTAAAAGACTTAATTTATTTATTTGAAATAGAGAGAGAGAGATCACGGGGCGGGGGGTGGGGGGGAAGAGGAGGAAGCTTCCCGCTGAGCAGGCAGCCAGATGTGGGGCTGGATCCCAGGACCCTGAGATCATGACCCAAGCTGAAGGCAGACGCTTAACCAACTAAACCACCCAGACATCCCATTCATAATCTTTTGAGACACTTCTTTTTAATTAAAGATTATTTTTATCTCTTCCATTTGTTTTCCAAAGGTTATGAATAATGAGCAGCCAAGAACCTGGTTTTATTGCTGTTATTTCAGTCCTTCCAACTTTTCATTTTAATAATCATATAGGTAATATGACAGATATCCCCAATAAACACTAACATTCAAGAATAATACGAGGATTTCTTATGGTGGCCAGATTTTGATATTTATTATTATTTTTCAAGGAATATTCTAGCAGATTAGTGAAGTGAAAGACCTTTTAACATCAAATAGCACATTCATTAGGAAATAACCAGATTTCCAGCAAAGTGTGTCTTAACTTGCTACAGTCATGTGTAGAGTAAGCAATGGAGAAATCATTTATCCAAATGCAATGTTGTTTGGGGGAGATTCAATGTGGCTATCTACACCACAGTGTACATTGGCGCTCTTTGATGGAGACATCTGATATCTGACTGCAGAGAAAAGTGCATTTTTTAATCAAGCTTGTGTCAAATCTAAGAGCCTACCATTTGCCTTCAACATAGTTTTATCCTGGAAAACCTCACTATTGCTTATTAGTGTAGTGGTTCTCAATGTGTTCACTCTCAATTAGCACATCAGAATTACCTGGGTATTCTGATACACTTTAAAATTTGAGAACCTCTTGCTTTTTAAAAGAGTGAATAAGGGAATAGATTAAGATGTGTAGGTCACTGGTTTAAGAAACAACTGCTGTGGTAGAACTACCCAAGCAAAAAGCATGATGTAAAAAGATATCTGGAAAAGGAAGAAGCAGAATGGTGGCCCTCAGCCTTGTGGCCTGAGGTCCAGCCCAAAATCTTCCTAGTTAAGCATCTAGGAAGCATGTTTTACTCTTTCTCTCTAAGCTGCCAGTTTGTCTCAAATGGAGAGCCAATGGTCACTTATAAATAATAATTATATCCTCTAGAAAGAATGTGCAGTATTTACTTTACCACATACCTTACTAGGCCTACTTGCAATTTTTTTTGTTACCTACATTCACTTGAGGCATTTGATATTGTAGGAATAATTAGAATTGATGAAAATTGTGAAACGAAACATATTTTCAGTCATATGTTAGTTATTACTTTGACACAAAGCAAGGGCTCTGGTGATGAAGGTTTTAATTTACTGAATTCAGAATAAAATGGTATGTTTCTCATAGTAGTGGCACGGGCCCCAAATATTCCAATAAACTGACCCTACCATTCTAGTACAACTCTAAGGCTAAATCATGCAGTTAAGCTAGTTCTTCCTTTCTTCCCTAAGGAGTCTGCTGAAGTTCCCACAGAAGTAAGTGATTTTCAGTCAAATAAAATGAATTAATATCAGTTAGCAGTGTTTTCATTTTGTGTATTTTTATAACAAGCGCTTTTGTTTTCCTAACAGAAAGTTAAGCCCACTGTGGAAAAAAAGAACTACGTACAACAACTGGTAAATTCCTCATACAAACTATAGTCTTAAGCAAACCATCATACTATGGCTGTTTCTTCTCCCAAATGTTCACCTAACTCATTGTATTCCAATGTGATAATTATCCCCAAATTTATAGCAGGTAATATTTTTTCCTATTTTTGTTACTTTCAATTTCCAACTGTTATCTTGTCAAATGTGTAGATGGATGTTCTAAGAAAAATAAGTGTTGAACAATTATCCAACTGATTTGGAAAGAGTTACAAACCTCAGAAAAATAGTTTCAAGTTTAAATGACAGAAGTTAGATACCAATGCATTTGAGACATCACATCATTGCCTGGTTAACTTCTGACAATGGCATCATGGACAGATGTCTCAAGAGTAAAGGTTTCCAAGCCACTCGAAGGAGGTCATGTAACCCATCCTATGTGAACTAGAGAACTCTGCCATTGCACAAGGGAAGAGTACATGCTTTGGAGTCAGCAACTTGTGTTCCAACCTTAATTTCACAAATTATTACTTAACCTCTCCTAGCTGCATTTTCCTCAACTAAAAGTAAAGACAGCTATATTGACCCTGCAGAATAATATTAGATGATATGTGTGTAAATTATGTTAAAAATGCTCAGAACACAGCAGACAGATGCACTTAAAAAAGTGACAATCATTATTATCATCTCCCTACACAGAACAGACACTCCTTCAAAAACCTTTATAATACAAGCAGTCTTTCTTTGAACACTTAAAAATGGCACTCTCCAAATGAAAACTCTCTTTTTAGGGAACTCTAATGATTATAAGGGACATTCCTATACTTTGTTCAAAATGCCTTCAGTAGCATTCCCTCTTTGTACCACACTTAATGTAACTGTGTATGTATCCAATAGTTATTCCCAGGCAATGCTAAAGACCAATTGACATTTTATATACCCACTTATTTCCAATCTCGATGAAATGAACATTTGAAGGAAAGATGCCATTGTGATTTCATAGTTAATCTCTAAAAGTAAATCTTTAGAGTCAGATCAAAGGGTTCTGGTATTTACTAGAATATTTACTGAGCCTGATAGACATAGATACAGATAGATAAATATAGTTGATAGCTATTTTATTTTACTTGTATAATATATTTATAAATAGAAGGCACTATGAAGACTGCTCTATATTTTAACAGATATAATCCTACATGTTAAGTAATGCTCAGTGAGATTAAGCAATATGATCAGGGTCATGGATTCCCCAGGATCAAGGGAATTAAAGTTCAGTTCTATCTGACTCCAAAGACCAAACTTCTTATACACGCAGAAAAGAAATGACAGACACTGATATTTTAAATAAAAAAATTCTCCATTTGCTTTCTTCTGCATTTGTTATTTTCACATAGGTACTGTTCTGGAGGCCTTAATTAAGCAAATAATTTTCCTAATTCTGAAATTTACTATAAAGTAGACACAGTTACAATTAGTTTTATGTGGTTACACTATTCTTGTGTTAGGTACATTTGCCACCATTTACAAATTATCTACGTAATTTGGTTTTGTCAAGATCTGCTTTGACCCATGGAGGAGATATTGGAATAAATATTGATAATTTTCTTTCTCTCTAGAACAAAATCAACCAATTTTATCGGAACTTGAACTTCCTCCCATATCTCCAAGCTTCTCATCAACATCAGATTTTTATGAACCCATGGGATCAGATTAAGACAAGGGCCTACACCTTTATTCCCACTGTGGTAAGTACTGCTTTTTGTTTGTTTTATTGTTTTGTACGAGTTTTTCTTTTTTGTTTTTGGTGAGGGATGAGCTCAGTATAAAAATATGTAAAATAGCTAAAGACAAAGTACCCGAACAAGTTCTAACTTGGAATATAGAACAATTGTGCATAAAATTTTGTAATCCAGAAATTAAACCACAAACAATACTGTCCAAATGTAGTAACAAATCACAATTATAACCATAGTGACAAATAAGTAATTTCATTTAAATTGAACAAATATGTCCTAGATGTTTGCTCATCTATCATTTTGCTTGGTTCCTCAAACAATTCTTTAATATAGGCGGGGGATAGAGTATCATCTTTATGCAGCAAAAAGACAGTAATGTAAAAAAAATGCAAGTGAAATAACTTGCCCAAATTCCAAGTACTCTTCCATTTTGTCTATAAAACAGTTTTGTCTTGGGGTGCCTGGGTGGCTCAGTGGGTTAAAGCCTCTGCCTTCGGCTCAGGTCATGGTCTCAGGGTCCTGGGATCAAGCCCCGCATCGGGCTCTCTGCTCAGCAGGGAGCCTACTTCCCCCTTTCTCTGCCTGCCTCTCTGCCTGCTTGTGATTTCTCTCTCTGTCAAATAAATAAAGTCTTAAAAAAAAAACAAAAAAAAACAGTTTTGTCTTAAGGGACTTTTGCTCATATGAGAAATAAATAACAAAATTTCTCTTGGCCTTTTTTTTTTTTTTAAATATACATATATACAGAACAGAAAATTGCTCTCCACCAGTGAGGGTAGGCATTTTACTACAGCTAATACCCCAGTAATTAGAATATACTGTGCACTTCTTATGTGAGAAAGACCTTTAATTTCACAAATATTAAGAATATACTGCTAAGGATTCAATTACCTTGGTCCCCCAATTTGATGATGATAATGCTGATAACGATTTTTTTCCTCAAGAATTCTTCTAGCAGCTCATCTGGTGAGGGAAAGGATACTTCTAAAATTAAACAACCTAATATGTTATTGAGAAATACTGTACCTCCCTGCTGTTGGTTAATTCTTTTAAGTAAATTAGGTATTGCTAATTTTTTAACAGCGTCACATCAAAATATCCAATAGGAAATGCTGGAAATAAAGAAAAACCTTTATAAGAAATATACACAGACTCAAATCATTTTAGAGATTTGAAATGAACTATCTACACAGTCAAGAGTTCTGTTCTATCTCACACTTCTGATCATGTATAGTTGAATTCTGGTTCATTGCAAATATGCATTTTTTTAAATAAGCCAATGCCAAATCAGGATCCTACAATTATCATCACCATAGTTTTTACCCTGATTCTCTCTCAGATTGTTTAGGGGATTGAATACCGGATTGGGTTATGAACTGGGTAAATCACAGGTACAAGAGCACTTGCTGTGGTTAAAAAAAAAAAAAAGAAAAAAGGCCAAATCGATGAGCACAATGGGAAAAACATCTTAGGAGAAAATGAAGCATGGTTTGTAGCCTGACAGTCTTGTGACCTGATACACAAGCCCAACATCTTCCTCCTCCGTTCCTCAGAAGCATGCTGTACCCTTTCTCTCCATCTCCAATTGTGGGCCTGTGGCCACTGATAAGAAACAGAGGTCTTTCTGGAAATGGCAGGCAGGCTTTGCCACATACCTCCCCAGGCCGGCTTCGTTTTTCTTTCTTCTCTTTCTCTCTCACTCATTCTCCCTTCGTATAGAGTTTGCATCTGCCTATACTCTATGAGACTTTGACATTATATGAACAATGTAGGTAAACAGAACATTTGAAATACAACATATTTTCAGTCAAGTATCATAATGCTGACACCGAACACTCTAACAACGAATACTGAAACTCACTTAATTCATAGGAAATTTCTATAAAGTAGCACTTTGTTTCTTGGCAGCCGTGGCTTGGCCCTTAATTATTAAAATAATTAGCTCTAATTCTGTACTATAATGACACAAATAAAATTACTGGTGGGCTATCCAAGTAAAGCTGATTCTTATTTTCTTTCCTTAAGGAGTCAACTGAAGTACCGACTAAAGTAAGTAATATTAATTCAAACAAAATTAAAATATGACCCCATTATATTTTTTTGTATTTATCACCGTTTATTTTTGTAATAACAAAACAGAACTCTGCACTGACTGAAGAAGAAAAGAATTACCAAAGAATTTGGGTAAATTTTCCTATATAAACATTTATAACATAACCAGACTGGATGACATTGTTGAGCTACATTCCTCTCAATAATTATTTTTAATAAATTCTCATTTCTATAAAACTCTTCCTTATACTCAGTCAGAACTGTTAGAAAAATATTCTCCCATAGCACTAACTGTATCATTGTCATATATCCACCCAACCATTATTTCTTGGTTATTCTAAAAACCCACTGATTGTCAGTTTTGTAAGAACAGGAAATTATTCTGAAGGTTCATGCCACAGTGTTTAATTTTAATTTTAATCCCTATAATAATCTATAGTCAGGCCCATACAGATGGTTCAAAACAGAACATGGAAGAGGGGAATATATATTAATCATAAAATAGATGATGACACTATGAAAACTGTTCCCTCTATATTAATTCATTTACTTCTACAAGGTTAGTGACACTCAGAAAGCTTAATAATGGCTCAATGTCACAGATTCTACTAAACTAAATCACACATTTATGTACATAACGTAAGGAAACAATGTTTTCTACCAATCATGGAAATGTAACCACAATTTGAGACACTTATCCTAGTAAATTAAGAAATTATCCTCTTGCTTTCTTACAAGTACTTTTTCTTCTTCGTTAAGTATTTTGGCCTTGGGGTCTGAATTAACCAAAGAATTTTTTCAATTCTGCAGTTCATTCTACAAATGAAAATATAGAAAAATTTTGCATGAATTAACTTTCCTTGGTTAGGTCTGCTTAGTATCATTTAGAATTTATCCAAACAAACCAAGTTTGTTTCTTTGGTTATGTCCAGGTATCATCTGGTACATGCAATATTAGGATAATTACTTATATTTTTCTAGAACAAAATCAACCAATATTATCAGAAGTTCACCTTGCCCCAACATCTCAAAACTGTTCCTCCGTATCAGACAACAGTGAAGCCATGGAATCAGATTAAGATAAATGCTTATCAAATTATTCCCACTCTGGTAAGCTCTCCCTTTTTATTTCATTTTTTTTTAAATTATGTTATGTTAGTCACCATACAGTACATCATTAGTTTTTGATGTAGTGTTCAAAGATTCATTACTTGCATATAACACCCAGCGCTCATTACAACATGCGTGCTCCTTAATACCCATCACCTGGCTACCACATCCCCCTACTGCCTTCCCCTTTAAAACCTTCAGTTTGTTTCTTGGAGTCCATAGTCTCTCATGGTTCATCTCCCCCTCTTATTTTCCCCCCTTCAGTTTTCCCTTCCTTCCCCTAATGTCCTCCGTGCTATTCTTTTATGTTGCACATATGAGTGAAACCATATGGTAATTATCTTTCTCTGCTTCACTTATTTCACTTAGCATAATTCCTTCCAGTTCCATCCATGTCTATGCAAATGGTGGCTATTCATCCTTTCTGATGGCTGAATAATATTCCATAGGAAACAGTCAACAAAACTAAGAGACAGCCCATGGAATGGGAGAAGATAGTTGCAAATGACATTACAGATAAAGGGCTGATATCCAAGATCTATAAAGAACTTCTCAAACTCAACACCTATATAACAAATAAGACAAAAAATGGGCAAAAGACATGAACAGACACTTCTCCAAAGAAGACATACAAATGGCTCTAACAGACCCATGAAACAATATTCTCATTTTTTATTTTTAATTTAAAAAATACTTATTTTTTGTATTAAAAGTAAACTAAAGAAATGAAATAAAGAAAATTTCAACAGATTCTGTTCAGTAGAAGCTAAAACAAAATTAAATAAAAGTTTCTAGGCTGGAAATTAAATTATAAATCATAAAGTGCAAACACAGCTATAAAAATAATTAAAATGATAAATTGTATTTACATTGGATTTAAATCTCTGAAGTGTTTGCTTATAAGATTTCAGTTGATTCCCACAGCAGTTTTTACTGGTAGGTTAAGATAGAGAATATTATTTTCATCTTCCATAAGTATCTGAAATTCCAAAAAGTAGTCTAAGCTCTAGTTACTATTTTTCTTTTATTTAATTTTTTAAAATGTGACTTAGCAAACATTCTTTTTCAACATGAAGAATAAGTGAGAGACCAAGAAATTAAACCCAGAGAACAGTTTAATATAAGCAATACAGAATTTAGAATCAGAAGACCTGACATAAATAAGCTTTTGATTTTGAGTAAGTCATTTCGTTCCTCAGGATATTTTTTTAAATACGACTTAGTTTCTTCAATACAAATGTAACATTTAAAGTTATCTTCCACATTATTAGAGAAAACAAGAATTTAGTATCTGTAGTTGACTGTGAGATGCCTAATGTTCTAAATATTTCCATATACTATTTTTGTTTGTTATTATAAACACTTAGCTGACATATTTTATGTCATTTCTTTATCTTTTAAAGAGACACTTTTAAGATTCTTGAATTAACAACTTCTATTTGATTTTGGTAAGTGCCTTTAAGTCTAGAATTTAAACAATAATCTAAAATAGAATTGCTTTTTTTTCAGAGATTTTATTTACCTATTTGAGAGAGAGAAAGAGAGGGGTGAGGGGCAGAGGGAGAAGCAGGTTCCCTGCTGACCAAGGACCCCAATGCAGGACTTGATCCCAGGACTCCAAGATCATGACCTGAGCGGAAGGCAGACCCTTAATTGCCTGAGCCACCCACGCACCCCTAAAATAGAACTGTTATGTGAAGAATGTGAGCAATATTGTTAACTAATGTAGTTTCGATTTTAATTAAATGATACTTGGGTTTATGAAATATTTTATATTTTGTGTATACCTTCTTGATTCATAAATGTAAATTACCTGTGTAACTTTTTCATGCATGTTTTATGAATATTTTATAAAATATATTATAATAAATTAACTAAGAAAATAAATTATAAGAAATTTTCTCTGAGGCTGATGATGCATTCAGCCAGAAGCAATGGGTCTAGGTGGAAACTGTCATAAACTCAATGTTCACAGAGATGTGTACCCATGTCTTTGAGTTGAGCCAAGAAGTGCAGACTCAGCATTTCTGTTTGGTGAAAGATGTATAATATCAAGAGAGTTTCCTAGACAAGTCAAGCTATTCTAAAATAAATTCTCTGTATCATTTTCTCTGGAAAAAAAATCATCATTTTTTATACCCAAAACTCACTTTTCTTAGTTTCTCTCTGATATTTTATCCATTGCTTTAAAGTCAGGGTGGAGATCCAAGGGAACAAATGCATATCAGTGTTGCTTTTATGTACTCACCTTTAATTTTTCTTACATGTTCCTTGCAGTATGTAAGCTATCTCCTATCTTAGAATTCTGTCTCATTCAATTTATCTTCTTGTTCTTTTTATATGCCCTGCAATAGGACAAAGTAGGTTTCAAAGAAATTGGTAATAACAGTAATTTATTAAGGATTTTACCACGTGCTGGTCACTGTTCTGAGTCCTTTGCTTATATTAACTACTTTCATGCTCACAAGAAAATCTATGAGGTAGTTAATATGATGAGCCAATTTGAGGTAAGGAAACTGAGGCCCATGGGGGCTAAATAAGTTGTTTGTGATCACCCTGCATAAGTCAAAGCGCCAAGTCTAATACAGATTTTTGGCCCTAAGGGTCAAATCTTCCCCTACTCAAGCCAAACTGTACCCAAAGTCCAGTAAGGGTATTTATTGAGAGGATACTTTTTAACTTTAGGTACACTGTCACAAATTTGATTTGCTTTGTCATGTCATTTTGGTCTCCCTAATGAATGAAAAAGAGTCAGGCAACTTCACAAAATAATCTTTTATGAGGAAAATACTAACATAACTACTATAGATAAGAACTAAAAATACAGTTGTATTTTATAAATAGCAATATTCCCTTTTTATCATTATTTATATATTTATTCTACATTTTTAAAAAGCTGATCATGTGCTCCATCATGTGAGAGACATGAGATAGAAATAAGATACCAAACTTACCTTCATTAAGCTCTGTTCTAGACAAGGACACAGAAATGGCAATACAATATACTAAATGCTAAGTTAGAGGCATAAGAATATGGTGGTACAGAAAGGTCAAGTGATGCATTTGAGTTAAGTCCTAAACTAAGTCCTCTCATATAATTAGACTAACCAAGGCAGTGGAAGGGGAAATAATAAGGCAAAAAATACTGAATTGACAGAAAAATTATAAAAATTATAAAAAAAAAAAAACAGAGAAAACAAAAAATGTAAATAGATTCTGAAGAATTTAATAATTATAAAGTGATTTCTTAAGATATCAGCCCAAAGTCATTCTGCATAATAAAATTCCTTTAATAAAATCTAGATTTCAAGTAGATCAAAAGGATTAAAATATAGGAAGCAATAATATTTTATGTCTAATAAACTATTTGGAAAATAAAAGTAGTTAAATATGCCTTCAAATTGGCTGAAATGTAAATATTTACCATTTAATAAATAAACATTACTTTTGTATGCTAGACTGAAGAACCTGACTATTCATTTTCATTCACTCATTAATTGTTCAACAAATAGTTACTAAAATCCTACTATGTGCTAGATATCATTTGAGGCACTAAAAAATAATCAACTAATAATAGTTATAAATAATAACATTCTGCCAGACTAGGCTGGATGAGAGTTTGTGTGGTTCTATATACAAACATACATTATTTCTGCAGATCAGTCTAGTAGATAATATAGTATTGTCTTTTTCCTTTTAGATTTGACCGGAAAATCTATCTTCTACATTTTCTTATCTACAATATTACTTCATACTACCACTGGGACAGACCTGTTAATAAAGCAAAATCTTTGAGCCAAAGGAAGACTGTGCAGAATATTTCCTGAGTCATTTATACTTTTCCTGTTAATTCATGTTGAATATACTGGGTCTGTATTGTGGTTTCATACAAACTGGGCTGATGATTATTTAAGATGTTTTCACCATTCTTTCTGAGTTGGAAAACCACCTTTCTTTTCCCCCCAAAATAAAATTTCAATTGCATTCTTTGGTCTGTAATCATCATTTCCATTGTTCATACTGGCCCACTAGGCTACAAATGATAATATAAAGAGTCCTTTACCAATTGACTTAATGAGCTTGGCTATCCCTGACTTAACTTTACACTTAGATTTTACTTTTCATAATAGATAATCTTGAATACTACTAATTATATTTCCCAACCACAGCTGGGTTTACAGTACTATTCAGCCATCATCCTACCATCTTTCTGATTTATTCATGCTCATAATGTGCCACAGCCTCAATCCCAAACCTTCACCAGAGCCCTCAATCCTCCTCTCAATTCACATTGTCCCACTGAAGAAAGGAGTCAGGAATTGAGAATATAAACCTTCCAAGGCCCCCTATTAATGGTATTTAACAAATGAAGAAACACAAAGAGCAAATGAGTGGGTGCATGCATGTATTATAAGGGAAAACTCTAAGGGGATGAACACATCCAAAGAAGACAGAGGGAAAGGAAGTTAAGGGAAAGTAGATCAGAGGTCAGAAAGGGATAAATATGAAGGTTATTGAGCTTAGAAATTTGTGTTATGCATTTGGTTGTGATGGGAAGACCCTGGGGGAGGGGTGTTCACAGAAGAGTGACATTATAAGAGGTGTGTCCTTGGTGAAAATATTTGAAAACTGAAGACTTTTTCTTTGACTTCATAGAATATTCCAATCCTTTAGCTCTTCCATTATATTCCATTCTATCCAATCCCTCTTAGCTTCATTTCCTTTCTTGTTCAGGTTGAACACTAAAGGTTTTTTTTTTTTGTTTTGTTTTTTTTTCAGAAGGAAGTAACATATGACATATACTTTGAAAGGGTGGAACAGTAAGAAGCTAAGAGAAGTTTTCTTTGTCTTCATAGAACACTGCATTCCTTAACACTCTGATTATATTCCATTCTCTCTATTCCCTATAGGGAACTCCCTTTCTTACACAGCCCAGACTTTATCCTTGGCTATTTCAAATATTATCTTCATACTACATATAACCCTTCTGCCTCTCTGCACTTAATCCTGTCTGGAAAACCCCCAACCATGAACTCAATTTCTACTGCCACTCCATCCAAGCAGCTGAATCTTAAAGTAAGTTAATTTTCTGAAGTTTTTTTTGTCACCAGAGTGTTTATCAAACTTTGTTTTGTTGGCATTAGAGTTAGCTGCCTTCCTCAACTCTCCTTATACTTTCAATTAATCCTACTAAAAAAAAAAACCTCCCTATTTTATAGACTATATTGAGTCCATCAAGCCCAAACACTATCTACCACTACTACAATACTTCAATAACTTGATAAATCCCAAAATAACTTTGTCTCCTTCAAGTCTCAAATAGTATGGTGACCTTCCTTTATGTCAAAGCTAATAGCTCTTTTGATGCTTTTAAAAAATTTCCTCTGTAATCTCTCCTTTTTAATAGATTGTGGTAAAAGTAATAATGATGATAATACATGAAACTGAGCAGCTTTGTGCAGGGTAATTTGTATATTTGCCTCAATTAACCTTACAACTATTATTACATTACTAATAATGATTAATACTATACAGATGAGGAAATTGTATTAGAAAACGAATAAGTCGCCCCCAGGTGCACTATTCTATTTGGATCTATTAATATTTACTTTCTGGTAATTTTTATAATTCTTTTTCTTTAGCTATTTCCTCTAGGTATTTTGCATGAACATCTCTTCTTTACACAAATATTGATATTTTCTAGGACTCTGACCTCAGCCACTTCTTTTTAACTCTACATATTTTTCCTATATGATCTTATTCACTTTAACCATTTTAATTGCCACATACAATTGGCCAATTAAAATTAGCTCCTAATTCTCTAGATTCAACTCTATAACTGCTGTTTCTCAAATTTAGATGGGTGAACCAAACTGAGTCTTGAATATCTCCGTATTTGTTGGCTTCCCAAAGTAAAATATAAGCAACATGAGGAGCAATGTATAAGCAGAATCTCACTTGAACCCCTAGTAGTCAAAATATTATCCAGTATTCATGAATTCACAGTTATTCCATATATTCCAGACCTAATATTTTATTATAGTAAATTAAACTGGAGCATAGCAGCTATGATAGCTACTTTTTGAGATCAGCAAATAACTTTCAAGGATTTGTCAAAGAGTCAATCTCTCCAGGTTCAAGTTAATTTCATTGATAATTGAAAGAGATTTAAAAAATATTAAAGTAGGAAAATATTACAAAAAATATAGCCATTGCTTACAAACATAATTATGGCAACAATACTTTGTAGTACATCTTTACTATTTCTCTTGTAAGTTAAAAACCTTGACAATTCCAGGAGTGTAGCTGTCAGTAACAGAGGAAAAGGCACCCTATTTCCATTACTACAGAAGCACAGGATATGTTCTGGTCCATCACTATTCTAAAATCACCTACTGTCTGTGGAGTATGATATTGTACGTAACAAAAGAAAGCTACTGTTATGTTCATTTTTTACGTCCATTTTTCCTACTGTCAAATATATTCCACAAAATCACAAAATAATGAAATTAATAATACTCATTTTTTTAGTATAACAATCTGAAATAGGGGGTTAATTAAGTTTACACCTTTTTAACTTCTTCATTCACAAAAAAAGTGGTATCTTTGAAGCTTTAAATTCCAAAGGCCTTATTTTAATGTTGCCTCCCAACTACCTTTTATCCACTGGGTTGCTTTTCTCATATTCTCTAGGATCTAGAACAGTATAAGTGACTAAGTGAATGATCAAGTCAAGGAAAAAAGGAAAGAAGAAAAGAAGAATGGAAGGAAAGAAGGAGGGAAGGAA
>CM052899.1:128060062-128076070 GCA_028534135.1 Potos flavus | reverse complement strand
GGAGGGAGGGAGGAAGGGAGGGAGGAAACAGATCTTCAAATTCTCTGGTTCTTTCCTGAGCTGTATTGAGTCTACTCATGAGCCAAATCAAATGCATTCTTTTTCTTTGTTAGTGAACTTTTGATTTCTAGCATTTCCATTTCATCCTTTCTTATACTTTCCCTCTCTGTGCTGAAACTATCTATGTAATCTTGCATCTTGTCTACCTTACCATTAAAGTCTTCAATATGTTATTCAAAACTATTTAAATTTTCTGAGAGTTCCAACGAATCAATTTAATAACTGACTTTGGTTCTGATGATTGCTTTTTTTAATCCATAGACTATTTTTTTTCTTGCCTTCCTGTATGCCTTCTAATTGTTTTACTGAAGGCCAGACTTATGCTATACTTTAGTAGATAATAAAGTTAATATTTTAACAGTTGTACATGAGCACTTTTCCTTCTATGAAGCCATTAGTGGAGGGGGAGGTTATGTTCATTGATTCCACAGAAAGAAAATTATGTACTTGGAAAGGAGGGTTCTCTCATCCTAACAAACACTACAGCCCTTACCATATATCTAGAACATGAAAGTATATCCATAGCTCAAGAAAAGCCTAGGTATTGGGACCTGTCAGGAATTTTTCCAGTGCTGTTTATAGGGAAAGAGAATGAGGCACAGATCTTTGTCCCATACGTCTTTACGACTTAAAAACAATGGTAAAACCTATTGGTTTCTTTCTTTTGTAGTCTCTCAACAAAAAAACAGATGTATAATACCAAAGAACATTATAGCAAAGACCATCCAATATGTGGTTAAAACCATGTCGAACAGGTAAACAGATGATCTAAAATTTAAAAATATATATGTTTTGAGAAATGGATGGAGTATATAATTTCCAGGGCTTCTCCCATGAATAGAATTTTGCAGCCTAGGTCTTGTTATGAATAAGGCACTAAAACATGCATGGTCTCATCAAAAACTTGAAAATATTTCATGCTATTGGAATATATTTAGCATACAAGTAATACATTCTCACTTCACAAAAAAATTATACACTATAGAAGATAAAATGAAATTATGGAAATTATTTTAAAAATCAGACATCATCAAATTAGAAATAACCCATTAAATACTTTAGCTAACATCTGAATATGCAGATGACAATATATTATGAACCTGATATCATTATTAATAAAATACTTCTTGGTATTTACATTTTTCACATTTTGAGATATTAAATAGTTATGTAAGTGTCTTGTATATATATTTTTAGTTAAGAGTGGAGATAATTTATGTTTTGGTGGAAGGGAGAAGACAACCAACTAGAGACTGGCTTTACTTTCTTTGAAGAAAATTTAGCCTAATCAAGACACACACCTGAACATAGGGCTGCCCCACCACTTTTCAGAGAGAGAGGAAAAAATGGATGATTAAGAGCCTAAAGGTTTATGCCATAGCATACAGTGGCAGCAACATTAAGACTGGAAATTTTTCCAAGTGGTTGATACCAATCTCCCAATTATTCTGTAAAAAGAAAATCCTAATACAGCACCCATAGAATGGCTACTTTTAAGCAATTTTATTTCATAGTAAGCCCTCCATGACGAATTAATTGCAAAAATGTATCCCTAGGTAACTAAATGAGTTCACTCACACTTAAAGATGTTTAGTTAGAAGCCAATTAATTGTTGAAGGACATTTGCAGAAAGGGGTAATTTTGTTTTAGCATCATTCCTATTAGGTAACAACAGTAGTTAATAGCAGGACCAAGTTTTCTGTTGAGGGTGCTTCTAATCAGACTAATAAAACCATGCATTCTTTTGTTTCTCTCTAGGAGAAGAGAAATAACTAAGATATATATTTGTATCTTTTCTGAAATAACCACTTTATAAAATTAATCTTCATAAGCTCACTCAAAATGAAGTTTCTATTATGGGCCTGCATCTTGTATGTTGCTTTTGCAAAGGTGAGTGAGTAAATAGACTTCTAAATTATAGCAATAGTATAACCATCGAACAATCGTAGATAGGAATTCATGTTATTGACATAAGTTAGTATAGCATTGATAACGAGCAGAGAGATGTGTTAATGTGCATGAGGCTTGTTTTTGTTTGCACTCTGTGTGCGTGTGTCAAACTTTTCAAAAGATATTTTAAAAAGTAAAATAATAAAGTTGTGTTATCTAAATAGCTAACCAGCAAGGAAAAGAAGTTAGTTCAAAAATGCAGTGCACAGGCAGCCAGAATCCCACGTAGATTGTTTTTTTTTTTTCCATGTAGATTGTTTTAACAGAGTTTGTATCTTCAAATTATAGAAAGCTGGGCTGGGCTTCCTTGGCAGTGATGTATCATTGCTGGAAGTGTTTAGGTAGAGTCACAAGGAATACTTGACAGAGCTAAAGTCAATGGACATAATGACCTTCAATGCAGCATAAGCAGATGAGACTCAGATGTAAGAGATAGCTGATGGAAAATTCTTAATCCTAGCCACTGAGTGTGCTAAATAGCCTCTTTTGTAAAAGGAGAAAATTATGACACTTACCTCAGAGAATGGTTTTGAGCATTAAATATTTATCTAAAGTGTTTATCAGAGTATCTAGGACTCAAATGCTACTCGATATTATTAACTACTATTGCAATTATTGTTATCATCCTGGGCAAATTTCAAGGTATTTTTATATCTCCTAAAATTACCTAAATTAAACTCTAATTCTTAAAATAGTAAATGATGAGTTTCTATACTATTTTTTATTCTTGTGCATAATATGTGGTAAATTCATAAAATACATTGAGGCTTAATTGGAGAACAAGTGACTATATGATCCTTGTGCAAGTGTAAGTAAGTGGCACTTATATGTCCACATGCACACACACACACACACACACAGAATGCAAACAAAACTGAGAGTGAAAGACAGCAGCAAAACAGGATATATGAATAACAGCCAGATGATCTTTCAGTTGATCTTTCAGATTTACAAATTACAAACCCAAATCCTTCAGCCAAAGTAAAACTTCCTAAGACAACTATTAGGGTCAAAAACAGGGTGATCCCAGGTGGAGCCCCAAGAGTCAAGAGAGTCAGCTCCCTGCTCAGTGGGGAGTCTGCTTCTCCTTCTCCCTCTGCTCCTTCCTCCACCCCGCAACCCCTCCTGCTTGTGCTCTCTCTGGCTCTCTTTCTTTTAAATAAATGAATAAAATCTTTTTAAAAAAAATAAACTATACTAATAAGACTGTACAAATTCTTCAGTAACATGGAAATCTGGGTACAGATGTTTTCAAATAAATAACCATAGTGAATTAATTTTTCCTTTGTTTTAGAAGCGTTTCCACTTCCCTGATGAGGTAAAATTCTTTCATTTACATATGAATGTATTCGTTTTTACCTTAAAGTGTATTTTACATTTTAAACTCTCTGATTCCTTTACACAGCAGTTTTGTGACTACTATTACTGTTAAAATATTAGTACTATTAATCTATTCTTATTTGATAGAAAAATGTTTATGGAATACAAATATATTTGTGTTTAACCTATTTCCCATAAGGTCTTTATTTCTTTTCAATGAGCAGAAGTACTAAGTGCACATCCTCTGCAGTGTGGCAAGTTTTTCTATGCTCCTTTCCTCTACATGCCTTTATGAAATTTATGATAATGTACTAAACTTACTTGAACAAATTAAGTGATGAATCTGGAAAGGTTGTACCCATATGAAAGATTAGAGCAGAAGAAAGCATGATCTAGGAATTACTAGCAGAAAGAATGTGTCCCAAGGAGCTAGATAACTTCTGGGCAGAAAATACCCACAGGTTATCCCTTTGTAGGAGACCACAGCATTCATCAATTGACTGATAGATTTTTTGAAGTTCTTTGTCATTTTTGCTTCATATTCTGATGACAGGAGTGTGTAAGAAAATTATACTTGTACCTACCCCTAATCATACACTAGATAAACATGACAATCTAGCAAAGAAAAGCCAAGAGATGTGGTCTAGATGTGCACGTTTTGACTTAATACCATGAGACATAAGGCAAAGATGTAGAAACGTTTTGAAAATAACTGTTAACATGAAAACAGTATGAGATATTCTTTTGAATTTCTTATAAGAGTTAATATTTTACTTATGAGAAACTAGGGCTCTATGGTCACAATACAAATCACTGATATTTGTCTCTGTGAACATTCTGAAACCTGTATCACTTGTGCAACATGCACCATACTTAAGGATGAAAATATGATGCATAAGGAAACATTTTTAACTCGATAGTTCAGGAAACCAAACTAAATTGGAAAGAAATATTATATACAATATTAAATTCTTTTTTCTACCTTTTTTATTTGAGTATAATTGGCACACAATGTTATATTAGTTTCAGGTGTACAACACAGTGATTCGACTTCTCTATATGTTATGCTATGCTCACTACAGGTATATCTATAATCTGTCACTATAAAGTGCTATTACGGTATCATTGATTATATGCTCTATGTTGTCTTTTATTCCCATGACTTACTCATTCCATAAGTAGAAGTCTGTATCTCCCAATCCCCTTCACCCATTTTACCCTCCTCCCACCCCCTTCCCTCTGGCAATGTCAGTTTGTTCTCTGTATTTAAAGGTTTGATTCTACTTTTTGTTAATTCATTGTTTTGTTTTTTATACAATATTAAATTTTAATGAGGAAGCTGGACTGGCTGGGAGACGTAGTAACTAGGTCTGAACAAAGAAATCTTGTTTGTTCTTTCCAATATTTAGGATCCCAATATCTAGCACATGGACAGCACACAGTAGGCACTCATCTTATACTTTTAAAAAATAAATCCTTGAATATCCATCAAGAAAAAGCTTAAAATATCCCAAAGCCACTGAGGAACAATCTGCATTTATTGAGAATTTATATTGCAAAGCCTTGTTTAGTCACAGAGAATTTTGTAATGAACACAAATGAAGCTTTAATGTAAATATCTGGTGTAAATAAGCCACTTATGCACTGTATATGAAAGTTTATAAATAAACACGAACGAGAAATTTAATGATAGTGTAGAAACACTGGCACTAATAGAATATTAATATTGGTCATTGCATATCTATTTTGTAAGAATGTATTTAGACAGCAGAAGAGTCCACGTAGTCACAGGAAAATAAGGCAAACAACTATCACTTAAGAAAGAAAATTCCAAGTTGTGTGGACAGTTTTGTCAGTTACAGTCACTCTGAATGTACGTAGAGCTCTAAAGAACGGTATTTTTCAGTGGCATGAAATTTAACACAAACATTATTTTTTCTGTTGTTTTAGAAAGTTCCCTCATCTGGTGGAGAGGTAAAATATATTCGTATTTATTTATATTTTAAGATATTAAAATATAGTCTATATTATTTTCTTTTCTAAATAGTATTTTCAAAAAATAGTATTTTCTATCTAATAATGTTAAATAATTCAGTATTAGGTTTTTTTCCTTGAAAGCTAAGTAAGTAATTTAGAAATGCATTCTTTGCTTGCTATGATGGGCTCATTAAAAATGCTATGTAAATATAAGCATATGTGTATTTATATATCCTATAATTTCCCTATTCATTCATAGTATCTTGTCCAGTTTCACTGCCTGCACTTTCGATTAAATGCTTTAAACTGAAATTTAAAGTTATATATCACAGAAAAGTACTGTTGATAAAGAAGGCAATATTTTCTAACAATATAAAAACTGGATCTATGTTCATAAATGGTGTCTGCCACTGACAAAGTAGCTTATAATATATGTAAAGAAAATGTCTGTCTACTGGCCAGCATTAACATAAACACATAAGAAATATTAAACATAGTTTATAATATTTTAAAATATTTATATTACAAACATTTAAAATTCTTTAAATTATAATTGAGCTACGCAATGAATCAAAGAATCTAGGATCTTGATATATAAACCAACATATACCAAAATTGCATGAAAAACTTATGATAGGAAATAAAATTTTGTGGATGTGAGACCAAGAAATGTCTTAATTTTCTGTAAATTCCTACATAATTTTGTGACCTTGGACCTCTCCGCCAGTCTCACATACATGTAGTAGACAAATCTGGGGCAGCTGAAGTTTGTAGAGGTCCTTCTACAGAAAGAAATCATTTGAAATTTAATAGTGAATGCATGAGCAACATTAATAATCTCTCATTTAAGACACAAATAGCACAGGGAAAATTATATGTGAAAAGCCAGTGGTAGATATTGCAAAATGCTCACCACATTAAGTCTAGTTAACATCCATCACCACACAGTTACAATTTTTTTCTTGTGATGAAAACTTTTAAGATCTCCTGTCTTAAGAACATTCAAATATACAATATGGTATGAACTATACTCAATTATATCTCAATTTTTTTTGAAAAGCCAGTGGTCACTCACCCACATCCAGTCCACATTAGTAACAATTAGAGATGCTCAGCCTTGATGAGTGGACTAGGATGCTATAGGATGGGGGAGGAGATCAAAAGGGTGCCTGGAAGAGATATATCTAAGTGAATGCTTCGGTGGGGCACTTAAGACATAGGGGGGCAATAAAAGCAGTGAGCTGGGCAGAGGGTACAGAGAAGGAAGCCTGGAAATACCAATTCTATACTGTGCACACACTTTTCTTCTATTTTTCTCCTTGCCTAAGCTGGTATATTGTTCAGTTTATAATATTCTGATTTGCCTTAACACAAAATATTTCTCCCAAAATTGAGATTTATTCAGTTTTCTCAGGAAATTAAAATTATTAGTTTCTATCACAAAAATTATGGAAGCATATTAGCCTTAAGAAAGAGACTAAATTAGAATTCTTATAAAAAATCATCTTCACTCATTGTTTAGCATCATGGTCATAACATGGGTAATATATATATAAGATAGGTAGAAACAATCAACTTTAACTGACTTCTTTGCTTCTCCTTTAGGATTACAGTGGCAGTCATTACCCTCTTAACCCATCTCTGAATATTCCTTATCCCACATCAGACATTAATTTTGCTCTTCCTTTTCACCCTTTAGGGAATAAAATCCCCAATTACCCTGGGTATCCTGACCCTGATTCAGGGGTCCCCTCGTATCCCTGGATTCTCAATTCTCCTGGAGCTCTCCCCTACCACAGTCCTGGTTTTCCCATAACTACTTGGTTGGTCCCCTCTCCTCCTCTTCCTCAGAAATCTCCCCTCTTTGTCCTTCCTTCAAGTGGACTTGGAAAACCTTTTTTCCCACTCAATTCTCCCATGCCTACGGCTGCTGAACCTTATATAGCTACACCTCTTGTAGCTGCACCTACTACACCTCCCAGCCCAAAGCTTATTGCGGTTGAACCTGGGCCCTTAGAGCCTGATGAAGCTGAGCCTGCTGCTTCAGAACATCAGCCTTCTACTTCTCTTGATTAGGTGGGTTGCCTAAACCTTACTCCCATAATGCATGGAATTTGTAGGAGAGAAAAGAAATTGAATATCCCCATAAACAAACAAGTATCACTTAAACATTTTGAACAGCTTTATTAAGATACAATTGGCATACAGCAAACTATAGGTACTGAAAAGGTACACCATGGTAAGTTTTAACATATCTATATACCAATGGAAAAAAAGAAAAATCTCACCCTCCTCTTTCTCCTATCCCTAATCCATTTTCTGTCCTTACAGATTGGTTCGCATTCTCTAGAATTGCATGTAAACAGAATAATACTGTAAATATTCTTCTCTGTCTGCTTTTTTTCACTCAGCATAATTATTTTGAAATTTGTCCATGTAGTTAAGTATATCAGTAGTTGTCTTTTTTTTTCAGAGTAGCATTTCATGATACAGCCATATCATTTATATATATATATATATATACATATATGTGTATATATATATATATATATAACCCATTCATATGTTAGTAAACATTTTAATTTCCAAACTGGATGCTACTGATTTATTTCCATTTATTTATTTATTTGTTAATGCATACTGTACTGGTTTAAACCTCCAGTTCAGTATTAAATAAAAGTGATCAGATAGATATCCCTGCCTTGTTTCTGATATTAGGGGAAAACATTGTTTTTCACACATACATATGTTCATGAGCTTTCTTTTAGAATGGCATTAGGTTACTATGCTGTTAAGGCTTTCAAGCCATAACAAAGAAACATTTTTATCTAAGGCTCCTTTTTCCCATTACAGAGATAAAACCATTCTGAGTAGTCAAGTTTATGCCCTGTGAATTTTGAGATTTTTTTTTACTCTTATGAAATAAAAAAATTTTCCCTGCCCTCTGCAAGCACCAGATATTGTTCCATTTTGTCTTTTGGTGGCTCTTTAAACCAGGCTTCAGGTGGTATCTTCATATGAATAATCTATACTCAGTTGAAAATATAAAGGTATCCTCTTTAGATCTTTGTATCTTTATCTTTGTCCCTCTCTTTCCTCTCCAATGCTCTGCCCTGTGAATTTCAGCTACTTTGCCTTCCTGGACTCCTAGCTCCATCTCCCTTCACAAAGGCCTGGAAACTCTCCAAGCAGTAAGCTAGGACAATCATAGGGTTCACTTTATTTGCTTCCTGTCTCTTAGGGATCACTGTCCTTCACTGCTTAATGTTCAGATCTCAAGAAACTGCTGCTTCTCTCGTGTTTGGTATACATTTAAAAATCTGTTCCAAGTAAGAGGGTGAAACCACTTTCTGTTACTCATCTTAACCTGAAGTATAGTTTTTTAAAATAATCATTCTTTAAAAAATCTTTAAGAAGCACCTATTCCTTAGGTTTTAGTAGATGTAGTCCAAGCAATGGGCTATTTTATGAAAGGGAAAGTGGGATTCCCAACTACATGGAAGAAACTCTGAATTCAGGGCACAGACTGAAAAGAAATGGGAGCTTAAATCCACCAGCGAATACATTCTTCGGTACAATGCCACTAATGGAATGCTCCTAGCAATTGTATTGGAGATACAAATTTTCTTCCTGTTCCTTTGTTTCTGATAAAGATCCGGATCAAGTTAAAAGGTTGTTTGAAATTGCTCCAGAGAAGTCTGAAGAGCAGGCCTTATTCTACAATACTCCACATATTAACATGTTTATTCAGTAGGTTCCTTCGATTCAAACCATGTTCCATCTATAAGCATATACTGTGGCTCACATGGGGGCAGAGGGAAAATGTTGGAAAGTATGGATAAAAAGAAAGAGGACTTGATAAAAAAAATAAGGGCCTTGAAAACACTGCTAAACACTTGGACTTTTTCCTTAGCCAAAGGAATTTATCAAGGATTTTCATTGAGAAGAATGATTTGACCAGTTCTCTATTTTCAAAAGCTAAATATGGTGGCAATCTAGAGTATTCTAAATGAGTTATAAAGAGATCACCAGGATACAACTTCCTAGACAATAAAGACTATTCAGGAAAGACAGGCCCAATATTATGAAATGAAGTACATTTTATCATGCATGAAAGACCTTTTTGTTTTTTAGGTAAAGAAATGAAATTTTCTAGAAAAGAGAGTACAAATCATTCATTTCTGTAAGTCATACATGATACTGAGATTTAAAAATCACACATTAAATAGACTAAATCTCATCACCTGAAGCCACCTTGGAATATATTTTTACTACATGAAAACAAGAAAATGGGGGTATAGAGAGGCATTGGTCCTATGTCCTCGAGCTTCTGCAATTACAAACTTATGTCCTGTGTAAGGAACTCAGGAACTGAGTACATAGTTCTTCCTTAAATTGATCCAAATTGATTATGATGAATATTCTAAAATAATAGTGTCTGAGAGAAGGAAGAAACTTCCATAGGAGGTATAGGGGTTGAATTGTGGATGAGAGGAACCATTGCTAAAGTTGACACAGATCATTCTGTATTATAACTATTCCGCTTCCCTTCTTACCCCACACTAAGAACCACTGCCTCAGAAAACATGAACAATAATTTAGATCTGAAATCTCCCAGTCCCCATCTCTTGCCCCCACAAATGTGTTCTCTATCCTCTGTTCTACATTATCCTGGGAAGAAAGGCATTGGTCAAAAAGCTCATTTGTGTTCATTCCACTGAGTTCATTTGAACAAAAAATTTGGTTATCCTCATTCCTCACTCCTTCATCCCTTCCCAAAGCTGTTCCAATTTTACTGTTATAAAATTGGACAGGAAAATGTCAAGGTTTTACTTTACTTTATTTTACAAGCCAAATCAGAATTTCTATTGAGGTAGAATTGAAAATTAAATGTGAGGGCAGGTAATATTGTTGGTAAAGCCTCTTAATAACAGTTAATGTCAAGGCAACTTCAAATTTTAATATTGCTATATTCTTTGTTTTTTACTTATTTTACTATTATATAAGATCAAAAGATATTGGTTGGTAAATTAGTTCAAGATATTAGACAAATTTAATAATTTCATATTTTCAGTAAGCATTTATGTTTAGTTCAGTAAGCATTTATGTATGGTTTCTTACTATATTGATTACTTAATTCATAACAAGTAACAGAGAAAGTGTGCCACTTCTCTGGAAAAGTCTCTTAAGGAATTTTATTTTACATCATTCAGTATCAGAAGATTGTGTTGATCTGGACCCAAGGCCCTCACACAAAGGAATCCTATATAATATATACATGCATGCAAATAAAGCATAATACTGAATGAACAATGCATTTTAAAATAAATTGTTACAAGACTGCATGCATCATATATACAATAAGATAGAAGAAAACAAACTTGAGTCTCTTAAACGTGCATCTTAATCATAATATAGATTTGTAGGTAAACTTTTAAAATAGTCCTTTAACATCAAAATCACAAAACAACATTTTGCTATAAATGTGAGTAATTTTATCATTCTATTTATAAAACTAATATGTTATTTTCCTTTTTCCAGATACTGTTGAACAAATCAATGAAATCTACAAAAACTTTTGGAAAGTCTTTTCCAAAGACTTTCATTCTGTTATATTAAAAACACTATTCTCCCATATTGATTGGCTTGTGGTTTTTTTCATCAGACTTCATTTATACAGAAATGGTGTTTATGTTTTACTTTTTCTATTCAAAATTTTAAAAGGCTATATCCTAAATATGTAAATTGTCAGAGATTTAAACATATGATAGCAATATGTGTCTTTCTTTTAAATAAACACTATTTTAAAAAAAAAACCCAGCACAAATAGAATTTTTAATGGTTCGTTTCCAAATTATTTCTTTTGAAAATGTGACAGAAGGTAGATAAAAGGGAGACAACCATCATTCCACAGCCCTCCCCATTCTCCTTCCCTCAAAATGTTTCATCTCCTTTTTAAAATATTTATTTAGGGACTCCTGGGTGGCTCAGCTGGTTAAGCATCTCACTTTGGCTCAGGTCATGATCCCAGGGTCCTGAGATTGAGTCCCACATCTGGCTCCCTGCTCAGCAGAGAGCATTTCTCCCTCTCCTTCTCCTGCTCTTCCTGCTTGTGCTCTCTCTCTTTCTCTCTGTCAAATAAATAATCTTTTTTAAAAAATATTTATTTAATATCAATTTACATAACACTTGCCAGTGCTAAGCGTCCTTCTAAGCTCCTAACAAATGTTAATTTAAGCTTTTATAATAACCATTAAGTAGATACTATTATCATCCTCATTTTAAACATTAGGCAAATGAGTAACAGAGAAGATAAATGATTTACCAAAGGTTACACATTTAGAAAAGTGTCAGAAGCAGAATGAGAAAGCACACCAAAGAACATGGTGTTAGTATTTTAATAAAAATTAGAAGACACACAAACTGACATGAAGTTGAACATGAAGGCTATATTCATTTCTTCTGCCTGTTCCAATAAATTATCATAAACTTGGGTAACTTAAGCCAACAAAAATGCATTCTCCCACACTTCTGGAGGTCAAAAATCAATTTTACTGGGCTGAAATTAATGTATTGGAAGGGCCATGGTCCCTGGATAGGCTTTTGTAGAGCTTTGGCTCTTCTAGGTCCTTTCTGTAGCTGCTAGCTTTCTTTAACTTGTCTCTGGATCATTCTAATCTTCAAGGAATGCATCATCAAATCTCTGTCTGCTCTGAGCTTTTCCTCCTGCGTGTGTTCAAATCTTCCTCTGCCTCCCTCTATAAGAATACATGTGATTGCATTTAGGACCCCTCAAATAATCCAGTATCTCTCCATTTTAAAATTTAAATCACAATTTAATCACATGTCTCAAAGAGATATTTTTGCTAAATTAGGTAACAGTCACAGTTTCCAGAGATTAAAACAAAGATCTCTTGGGGAGACATTTCACATCCTACCCCAGTGACAACAGGATAGAATATATACTGAAGTTAGGTGTTGCGTTGATGAAAGAGTAACTCCTTAGTTAAACCACCCTACTCAGACATGGGAAGATGGATGGTATCTGAGCAATAAATGAATGCTTTGGCAAACACACAGCTTCATATCTTCAAGTATATGAATCCCCGTAAGTCAGTTCCTAGTGAAGTCAGCCTGAAAACCGGGGTAAAGAAAATGAATATAAGGCTGAGTTCCTGCTAACAAAGTAGACTCTACATGAGGTAGGAAGGAAAAGAACTTGAATAAAAAGTAGGTTAATATTTTTAAGGCTCCCCTGGGACTGCTTATAAGTAGTAGAAGGAGAAACCAAGGGCAGAGGGGCACTGATGGAAAGTGTGGTGGAAAAGTGGGGCAGAGTGAGTATCTGCTCCTAGTGCAGTGACATGGGTTACACATGGCCTGGAAAATTCAGAAGCTGAGAAAAAGGTTTGGAAATTTTGATTCTTTGGGGCCCAAAAGGATACAAACTTTGACATCATTACAATTTTGACTCATTGTAGGATTGTCCATTTAGTAACACAATAATACTATTATTACCCTTATTTTAAACATTAGGAAACAAACATAATTAGCAACAAACATATAATGAAGATCTTTAAGAACAAGGGAGGAACACTAAGAGGACAAAGGAAACCTTGGATAAAAGTTAAATGATAGCAATGTCCCAACATGCAAAAATATTCAAAAATTTTGAAATCTCAACGCCACTGTCTAAAAACACCCTATGGTGTGAGTAAAATTTCCCCAATGAAATAAATGGTGCTACCAATGACAACAATCTGAGAAACTCCTGATGACAGTACTTACATTCAGAGTTATAAATAAAAATAACTGGCACAACTAGCTGGTATCTTATGGAAGTGGTAACATTAATCTTCTCTATTTTTTCATTATTTCTCTATCCTCCCACAAACTAAGTTTTGACAAGCAAAAGCAATATGACAGAGATCAACACTATACTCATTTCTGGGAGTTCTCTTGGAAACCTCCTGTAAGAATGAGAATTTATGGCCCAGATTGCAGTTGCTGAGTACAAGACCCAATTCCATCCAGCAGGGCTAATGAAATGCTCAGACTCACCTGAATAAGAAAAGGAGGAAGTCTTTTTTTTTTCTTTAAAAAAAACTTTGCAAGGAGAAAGAAATTTAATTTTTTGAAAGTTTAAAAATTGAAAGAAATTTGTATTACTTAATTTCAGTGCAATTTTTTATCACTGACCAGGAGTCAACCTTAATTAGTAGGCTTGAGAAATATTCAGTTTGACATATTTCCGAGCCTTCTAGAAGCAGAAACGGCACTGCTCACTTTTTCTTTTTTTTTATTTAAATTCAATTAGCCAACATACAGAACATCATTAGTTTCAGATGTAGAGTTCAGTAATCCATCAGTTGCATATAACACCCAGTGCTCATCACGTCATGTGCCCTCCTTAATGCCCGTTACCCAGTTACCCCATCTTCCCCATGCAACTCCCCTCCAGTAACCCTCAGTTTCTTTCTCATAGTTAAGAGTCTCTCATGGTTTGTTTTCCTCTCTGATTTCTTCCCATTCTGTTTTTCCTTCCCTTCCCCTATGATCCTCTGTGCTGTTTCTTATATTCCTCATATGAGTGAAACCATATGATAATCATCATTCTCTGATTGACTTATTTCACTCAGCATAATAGCCTCCAGTTCCATCCATGTCAATGTAAATGTTAAGATTTCATCCTTTCTGATGGCTGAGTAATGTTCCATTGCAGATAAACACCACATCATCCGTATCAATTCATCTGTCAATGGACATCTGGGCTCTTTCCACAGTTTGGCTATTGTGGACATTGCTGCTATAAACATTGGGGTTCAGGTACCCCTTCGGATGATTACATTTATATCTTTGGGGTAAATACCCAGTAGTGCAATTGCTGGGTCGTAGGGGAGCTCTACTACTACTGCTACAATCTGGGCAAAGCCATCATCATTTCTTCCTTGGATTACTGCAACAGCTTCCTAACTGCTGCCTCTGCAAACCTTGTCCATCCATTATCTCTTCCAACCCTAAGATTGTGTCATTCCCCTAACTCTGAGCAGTTGCATGACTTCTAGTATCAGAATAATTCCTATTTGCTACCCTTAAAAACAGGACTTCTCATTAGCTCTATGATTTTGGTCTTCTCTCAAGCATTAATTTATTTTTTCTTTTTTTTAAAGATTTTTATGTATTTGACAGAAACACAGCGAGAGAGGGAACACAAGCAGAGGGAATGGGAGAGGGAGAAGCAGGCTTCCTGCTGAGCAGGGAGCCCGATGTGGGGCTCAATCCCAGGACCCTGGGATCATGACCTGAGCCGAAGGCAGACACTTAACGACTGAGACACCCAGGCGCCCCTCAAGCATTAATTTTTTAAAAAAAGCTAATTCCTGTAACATACAGCCCCAAAATCTCAACAGCTTCATTCAATAATTATTTCTCAATTATACTATAGTCCACTGGAAGTTGGATGGTTCTGCCAGGGGCTTTTCCTTCAAATAGTGAATCAAAAATTCTGTGTTCCTTTCAGTGTATGTCTTTATCTCAAAATATTCTGCTTCCATTGAAGCTGATAGGGGAAAGAAAGGTGGTGAAAGATTTCAAGAAAACTTTTATGGCTGGGACTGAAAAAGGAATCATCACTTCTGCCCATCTTCATTATTTAATAGGCAGTCATATATTCTCAACATAACAATAAGGATAATTAAGAAACACTATATTGGTGAATATAGAACCTATATCTGCACAGCTCACCTTGCTAGGTAAACAGCATCGTTTACTCTTCTTCCTAACCATACAGCACTGTCACTTTCTTGCCAATAAGACAAAATTCACGATTACAACCCTCCACCAAACTGTTACGTGACTCCTCGTGCTCCTGAAAATTGAGCTGAAAAGACAAGCTATCTGCCCAACAAACATATTCAATGTGCAATGATAAAGCTGAGAAGGGAACAAACAAAACAAATACTCCCATTTGGAAACAGTCATCACTGTCCAGAACAATAGTAAAATTTAACTCAGCAGATATTGTAAAGACTTGAGGTGAGGGAAGTTCCCCAATTTTTCTTTCTCTTCGGAAATAAATACTGGATCCATTATTCTCTTCAGTCATACTTACAGTGAAGTTTCCATCCTTGGTGGCTTTCGAAGCCTACCTTCTGCTGTGGAAGACTGGTGGCTCCTGATACAATTAGTCAAAGGATTTTTTCTTTAGCCTGAGCTCAAGATTTCTCTGATAATCTAGTTCAATAAAAAATCTTGTAGGAATCTGATCTACTTGCCTCCAGTCAGTTAGATGTGCCAGTGACTATATCAAATTTCCTTTTCTAAAATAATTTTCTGTCACCCTGTACTTCCCTCTCTTATAATTTGCTGATGACTTCAATAAAATCTTCAGGGAAAATATGTGGGAATATGACACTATTAATCTGATTTTTTCCCCAAGTCACTTTAAAATATTTATTTGGCCTTTGTTGCTCAAAAACTTTTAAATCTTGTTACTTACTATTTGGGGTGTGTAAGAAGTCAGCTTTCCAACCCTACAAAGTCCCAACATTCTGTATTCCCTCTATTTGCTTTTATATCTGCTTGTAAACCAGTTAGTCCTTTCCTAAATTCATTTTGTTTCTCCTTTATATACAGGCAACAACAACTAACGGACATCAGTAAGACTGTATTTTCCAATTGCTTCCTAAGAGTTACTGGCTT
>CM052899.1:128001985-128059562 GCA_028534135.1 Potos flavus | reverse complement strand
AAAAAAACGATCTCTGGAAAAAGGCCTATTTCTCTATGATTTACCAACACTCTTGCATGTGTGTATGCAAACACACACAACTGACTATATTTACTTCAAGCATTTTGCCCTTTTTTTGTAGAGTTATGGTTGATTGTACCTCAACTTTCTCCAACAAAGGACTAAGGAAAGTGAAAATAACAACGTTGCCACAATGGAAAGAATTAAGGCTTGAAAGATCATAGTTTCTCGTGAAAATCTGACACCAGTCAATTTTTAAATCACAGTAAAATTATCCATTTCCATATCTCAACTACTGTGAATAATGCTTCCATAAAGATGGGAGTACAGGTATCTCTTTGAGATACTAATTTTGTTTCCTTTAGATTTATAGCCAGAAGTGAAATTGCTGAATCATATGTCAATTCTACCTTCAATTATTTGAGGAACTTTCACACTGTTTTCCATATGTCTGTATCAATTTACAATGCCCCCAACCATGCACAAGAGTTTCTTCTCTCCACATCCAAGCCAAGACATGTCACCTTTTGATTTTTTGATATTAGGCATTCTAACAGGTGTGAGGTGATAGCTCATTATATTTTGGTTTATATTTCCCTGATAATTAGTGATATTGAGCATCTTTACATACACCTATTGTCCATTTAACCTTAAAAAAGGAGGAAATCCTGCCATTTGTGACACCATGGATGAACCTGGAGGACATTATGTCACATGAAATAAACCAGCCATAGAAAGGCAAATATTTCATGATCTCACTTATATGTGGAATGTTACAAAGTCAAAGTCATATTTACAGAGAGTAGAATGGTGGTTACCAGTGTCTGGGGGTGGGGAAAATGGGTAGATATTGATCAAAGGGTGGCAGCTTTCAGTTATAAGACAAATAAATTCTGGGGGTGCCCGGGTGGCTCAGATGGTTGGTTAAGTGTCTGTCTTCGGCTCAGGTCATGATCCAAGCTCCTGGGATTGAGCTCCACATCAGGCTCCCTGCTCAGTGGGGAGTATATTTCTACCTCCCCCTCTGCTGCTCCCCCTGCTTGTGCTTACTGTCAAATAAATAAAATTAAAAAAAAAAAAAGACAAATTCTGGAGATGTACAGCATGGTGATTGATTATAGTTAATAGCAATGTATTGTATACTGGAAATTTGCTAGGAGATGAGACCTCAAGTTTTCTCACCACACATACAAAATGTGAGGTGATGTTATGTTAATTAGCTTGACTGTGATAATCATTTTGCAATGTATATCAAATCACTACATTATATATCTTAAATATATATAATTTTTATTTGTCAATCTCACCTCAATAAAGCTGGGGGAGGCAAATTTCCAGCAAAATTAAGTGAAAGCCTTTCTGCAAGTAAATGAGTAATGCCTAATAGCAAACCACAGGAGGAAACTGATTAGTAGGTTAGAATTGTAGCTAAAACCATCAAATAATTACAGAAAGGAGTTGATTCACTCTGACAAATGTAATGGAAAACCAGGATGATGCTCATGAAGAAAGGACTCAAGTGTGATATTGTAAACATCCTTCATCTCTCTCTAGTCGTGTTATTAAAAAAGATTAATAGGTACAAAGGAATTTTCACATTAAAAAATATGAAAAATAACTTCTTTGTATTGTCTAATTTCAATCCCCACAGATTCATTGTAAGTTTTATTTCTATCACAAATTTCTCCTGAAGAAAGAAAACAAAGCATCCAATGGTGACTCCAGAAAATTCTTAAAAGCAACTTTCATACTTTAAGCCCCGGAAGAAGGGTAATATGAGGAAGAAGTATAAGACACCACTTAATTAACTTCATGCAATGTGATTTCAAATACTTATGGTACTTGCTAGTCCTAGTTTACACGGACCAGAAGATCACAATACTTTACCCTACATGCAGAAGTCGATTTCCTACACTTTAAATTATCTTAATTGTCTCCCTGGAATTCCCTATTAATCCTCCAAATTCCTTATAAGTCCTTAAAATATCATAATCTAGCAATACTATAAATACTTGGTATTTATTTGGCTAATTTAGAATGAAATTTCGTTCATCTCAGGAGAGCTGTTCTTCAACCCCAGCAATCTGAAGGGTCAAGAAAATGACAATACACAAAGGACAAGATAAGATATTATCTCCAGAAATAATTATAAAATGGCCAAAAGTCTTTAGTTCTCCCCCACCCCAGACTCATAAACCTGTTCCCTTCTGCCTCAATATATGCTCACTGTCTTCGTATTCTATTCCTATCTAAACTTGGTCTCTCAAGATAACTTAATGGTATGAGTGACCTTTTCCAATTACTTCTTTCTGGGGGCTGCTTGCACTTCCATCTCCAACCTTCTGAGAGTCTAAATTCTTAGTACTTATTCATTTAGATAAATGAAAAGGCACCCCTTAAGCAGAGCTTAAAACTCTAACATTAAAGACTACATTTGAGTAGAGTCTAAAAATTTTAATAAAGATGAAAGCACACTATTTTAGGGAAAACTCTGGCATCAGTGAGCAAATGATAAGCAAATGAATGAAATGGATGGAAAAAAAAAATCTGGCCCTTGAAATTGTCAAGCCGCAGACAACTAGCAAAAATACTGTTCAACCATGCCTTTGTGTACATGACCGGACTCTGGTCTTCCCTTTGGAGATTTAGTGAATCAAATATGAACATTGTCCATGAGACACTTTGAGTAAGCCACTGGGTTTATTCAGGGTGAAATTAGATCTCTTGACTTTTCCTCATGTCTTTGTTTCCTTTGGCTTCTCTCTAGTTGGCAAACAACGTGTCTCTGATCTTTTTTGTGAATGTCTTTATTGATTCTGCTGTCACATTTATTTTCCTTGTACTAAACTTTAATCCCTGGAATATGCTTTGAGTGAATTTGTCCTTTGTTGCCATAAATGACCTTAGTCTAGACTCTCCTTAGTGGGATTCCTACGGAAGCTGGACATACCTCCTAATGTCACGGGGATTAAGGAATCATTTTGTAAGCTTCTGAGTTGGCACTGAATTCCTTCTAGCATTTAACATTCTAAAAGTCTGTCACATTAAGAAAAAAATCATGTCTAGATTCTAACTGATTCTCACTGCAAAGGATACCACTATCTTACCTTATTTTTCAAATGGTTTTATGTATTGGAATTATTTATTAGACGTTAAAAGCCAAACAAATGGCACCTGGCTATCACATACTAGATTTGAACAGACACAGAGCTTTTCTGACAGCAGTCTGGATTTTTTGGAATTTTAAACATCCATACTTTACTTCCAGAAAAACAACAGATATGCATCCACATTTATGATTAAAACTGAGTACCATAACCACAAATCTATTCAGTATAATTTGTCCCTCAGCTTTAGCATCTGACACCTTTCATAGTCTTCAACATATTGAGTTGGCTAAATTAAGCTTGAGTTATCTGCAGTTATTTGGAACTTATTTTACATTGCATGGAGGAAAATTTTAAATATATCATGATAAATTACAGTTATATTTTCTGTTAGAAAAAAAGAATTATAATGAAGAAAAAAGACACTAAATATGTGTACCTGATGAAGAGAGTGCCCCCGTGTGGTACTTGCCAAACACATTCTGCCCACGTTGATAAATGCCTACCTGCCTTTATGGTTGACAGATGATTTTATCATGTCATGGGGCCCATCCTGTGCCCACTGCAGTCATTACTAGTTGATTTAGGCTTAAAATCTCAGTAGAACATTCTAAATAGCTATATACAATCATCACTGGCTCATAAGATAAAATTTTAGTTTTTTAGTCACAGGATCATTTAGGTAAGCCATCCAAAGATAATCAAATTCACCAGGAATTAAGACTCATGTGTTAAAGTCTGATTTCACATTTCATTCAGTAATTTTCTTTACATTTTAATAATTCTATGTTAATTATTTGACTTCCCAAAAGCAAACAGACAGGAAAAGAATCTTAATCCTGCAACAAAATTACATCACCAACCATATATTCTCTCTCTTACCCCTCAATCTGTCTCACACACACACATACACACACACACACACACACACACACACACACACACAGTGCTTGGAGCATCATTTCACTTTGGGACCTGTTGGCCTGCTATCTGTAGTTTACTCTTACCAAGACAATCTAATGATATATATTCTATTATCTACCCCATCTATACACAAATAGAGTCATACAATTTGTAACACTGACTGGTTCTATGAATAGTTCATGGATACTGAGAATTATGCATCCTAAAGTAAAATTATTGAAAAAAAAATGTATATATATATAGAATGTACCTTCCAAGGACAGGGGAGGAGGTGAAAAGCCTCCAATTGCCCTGGCCCAGCTCTCAGTCAGCAGTCATGTCCTCTTGATGACCTCCTCCAACACAACAGACCCACACGCAGATACTATTAGTCTTATTTTACAGAGCAGAAAACTAGTGCCTGGAAAGGCTGCGTAGCTCACTTGAAGTCATGCAGGTACTGTATCACAGATCTAGAACGGTCTGATGCCAATGTAGTTCACTGACACTACTAGAAAAACGGATGAGAAAATCGTAGGAAAAAGCATAAGTAGGTTTATGAGAAAAATTCTTTCAGATGAAGTATAAGGAAGGGTTATGGCAGGGTATTAGTGTTGCAGTGGAATAATTAGTACAAGTTAATTTATGCTGTGGTAAAAACCCCCAAATCTCAGCAGCTTGAAACTACAAGATTTATTTCTCCCTTTTACTACATATTTACTGTGGATCGATTTAAAGTTTTGCTCCATATTGTTTTCACCAGGGGATCCAGATTGAAGAAATTCATGCTGATAGAAAAGGTAATATCTAGAACATTGCCAGTGGCCACAGTAGAATGGCAGAGTGGTGAATTATCTCAAAACTTCCAGCCAGAAGTGACACATACTACATCCTGCTCATATTTAATACGCCAAACCAAGTCACTAAATTTCAAGGGCCAGACGGTAGAATGTGACATGAGACCAGGAGGAGGAATAAAAATATTTGGTAGACATGACTAACAACTAACACAGTAGCCCTTGCTTAATTGATAGATGCCAACTGCCAACAGGATAAAATCTAAGCACATTTATTTGTCTCAGAACACCCTCTACGATGTAGCCTCTAACTATCTTCCAAATCTCATCCCAACAATTTCCCATAGGAATCTATATTCCAATTATCTTGAAGAGTTATGCCTCCATAAATATCAAGCTATGTTATGCCCCAGGATTTGCACATGATGTATACTTTCCTTGAATTTTTCATTCCACCTGTCTGCCCAGTGAATTCCTACTCTTCCTTCAGGGCCCATCTCAGGGTTTCTCTGCCCTATAAACAGCCCGCTCTATCCCTAATCCATACGTACCATGCCTTACCTCTTCTCTTCTATTCTATTCTATTCTATTCTAATCAAACAGTATTAGCTTTTATGTAATTCTCATTCTATTAGACTGTAAGTGTTCTGAACACAGTATCTCTAGATCATTGCTAATACTCAATAAATAATGTTTGTTGGGATTGGTGCTACATGGTGGTTACACATCCAGAAATCTTAAGACCATCCCACCTAGTCCAACTGGCACATATCATTGGGTAGAACATGTCCTTGAATTCTTTGGTACTTTTGACATTTAAAGGGAAAAAAAGCAATGCATTTGTTTTCTAGGAACTTCTCCTACCAAGAATTTCCTAATATCACAGTGGAACTGCCAAAGATTTCTAAAACACATTCTCCAAAGTGCACATAATTGGCCCTAGGCCAGGTCTTCACAAGTATTCCTTTCAGGACTCTAACTATATCCACCTGTGCCAAAAGAATCTTTATCTGAAGGCTCATCTAATCTCTGAATCTAAGTCAGTTCTCTGAAGTCCCTGTGAAGCATACAGCCAGGAACTTCATTCCACCATCCAACAGAAATTGATTCTGATTCTTATAGTTCTTTACAGACATATTTTTATGGGAAAATATTAAAAACGTCTTCAAAAAGTCTCGGATAGAAATTTTACTTGTCTATTCCAGCTTTTAGTGATTTTTCTGTACTCAGAATTTGTGCGAAAGCCCCAACAAAAGCAAATTGCTCGTTTCAGCAACAAGAAAACTGAATGAACATACTTCATTGGGGCACATAATTAACATAACTATTCAGTAAATCTTACCTTCCAGATAAATCAGGATGAGTAATTACTGAAAGAGTGCCCAAGTAGTTCTGCTGTACTTGCAACCAAACAGGCCATGCTGCCTCAAAATGATTTCCCACAAATCATTTCATTGACGTTTCTTAAGAGAGTCATTTCAACCCAACCTAATACTTATTCAAAGTCCAGGCTCAGACAGATAACCCACCCTCAGACATTCCACAAATTATTACACAGTGTTTATTCGTGGACTATCTTAGTCTCCTTTACAGAGATTAACTTATTGAATCTTTCTAAGTAATACTCTTTTCATCCATCCATTCCTTCAGGGCTAGAACTTATTTTGTAGCATTTTTAATTAATTTTTCCCCAAGACACTATTTTTTTCAGCTTTGCTTAGTAAATGACAGCATAAGAAAATTATATTTTCCACAATAATGTAAAGTAGGTGTCATAGCAGAAGGGAACATTTTAATAATAAATATCATTATTCTAATATCACAAAATAATAAATTATCCAAATATCAAAAGTACAGAAAATAATAAATGTCTTAAATTCTCATGTATGGATATTATAACCAGGTAGAAGAGAAGACAAATACATTTGTAGAAATGTAGGTTCAATCAGACCCATGCCAAAACACATTTAATTAACTAAGTGATTTTTTTTAAGGGGCACCCAGTTGGCTCAGTCAGTTAAGCATCTGACTCCTGATTTTGGTTCAGGTCATGATCTCATGGATCAGGGGATTGAGCCCTGCATCAGGCTCCACATTCAGCAGGGAATCTGCTTGAGGATTCTCTCTTTCTCTCTCTCTCTGCCCCTCTCCCTGCCTGCTCTCTCTCTCAAATAAATAAATTAATTAAAAAAACATGTGATCTTAAATTAAAATTAATTAATTAAAAAAGAAACCATGTGATGTGCACATATATGGAAATGCAAACATTAACATTTATGAAATAGGTCTTTAATGAATTATGTGTTTCAGTATATATGGTTGTTAAGAAGATGATTTTGGACTTGTACAGACTTCAGTTCAGATCCTGCCCCTAGAACTCATTAATCTCATACCCTTCAGAAGATTTCTCAATCTCAGTGATTCCTATACTATTCACCTATAAAATGAGAATACCAATATCTAAAACTCAAGGTTGTGAGAGGATTAATACAATTATGTTGATTTATATAAATAAAGTACTTGGGATAATACCTGGCATAATCTATATGTTAATAAGCAGTATTTTTGTTCTAATTACTTCATCATTCAGAAATAGGTACTGAATGCAATGCTTTACAAAAGTGTGCAAGTAAATCCATGTTGGTATATACATCTATATATGTAAAAAGAGAGAAATCAAGAGCAAGAAGCCATGGAAGGTAACAGCACATACATTTAGAAATTTGATGAGGCACCCAACTGTAGTCATGAATTTAATTTCAGAAAGAAAGTAGAACTCGCTTGTAAGTAATATTACCATTTATCAGAAATCACATGCAATTCTTATTTGGCAAAAACAGAAAGTGACTAGTAATTTAAAATGTTTCTGACTACTGAATCTAAAATATCCAATTAAGCAGACATTTTATGGAGACACTATATTGGTATTTCCACAGAGTTTCTAAATTTCTAGAAGCAGTCCTGATAAGGAAAGTTGCTGTGGCACTGATTTATTAGCTCTTGGCTTCTGCTGTTTTAAGTAATTGTTTTTGCAGATGGAAACCCTTCTTGGAAAAGGAATAGAGAAAATTAAGCTTCCTTCTTTGAAATGTTCCCAGAATAATAAGCACTGTTCTTAGGTGACCTACATGGTTGATAATCTCAGCAGAGGGCACTTAAACTGTAGATTTTGGAACAGTAATCCTGGACATACTTTCTCATATCAGTATGAGTTTCTTAAGACTATTAAAAAAACAGAAGTAAAATGTCTGGCTTAGTATCTGTCTTAGAAAACTCCCAAAAGATCTAAGGCAAGCCTCTGAAAATCCCGAAATTGGGAGATAATGACTATAACAGAAAATATGTCAGGGATTGTATTATTCAAGACATTTGGGAAATCTTCAACAAATAGTCAGAAAAAGAAATTTAAGCAAGAAAACTAATGTTTATGGGGCGCCTGGGTGGCTCAGTCGTTAAGCGTATGCCTTCAGCTCAGGTCATGATCCCAGGGTCCTGGGATGGAGCCCTGCATCAGGCTCCCTGCTCAGCAGGAAGCCTGTTTCTCCCTCTCCCACTCCCTCTGCTTGTGTTTCTTCTCTCACTGTGTCTTTCTATGTCAAATAAATAAAATCTTAAAAAAAAAAAAAACCAACTAGGATGTTTATTTAATATATCTCAAGAGTACATGGGAAAAAATTATCTAGTATGTTTGTTCTATATAAACACTTAGAGAATGGTGTAGAAATAAGCATTTCCTTTGGGAAAAGACCTGGGTTCAAATCAGTTTTATCACTAAACAACTAAGCCACCTTGGGCAAATTACTTAACTTTTCTGAGTCTCAGTTTCCTCATAAGTAAAATGATAATGAAAATACTTTGCCTATTCTTAGGAGGATCAGTTGAAAAAATGTATTCAGGAAACATAGCTGAGAACCCGATAAAAGGCACTAAACAAATGTTAGTTTCACGTATCTCTAAATACCTACATCCTCAGTATAAACTGACAGTTGTGTGAGATACATCATGTAAAATACTTCTGACCAGGGCAATAAAACTATATCATTTAGGCGATTCAAGCACTATCCATTATGTGAAGCATTACTTTGCTGGAGTTCACTTTTATTACATCTTCAGATTCAATCTTTAATATTAGAAATTTTAAGAGTCAATTGTTAAACAATTGGTAATCTGAAATGGGCCCTTGTGGAAATCAGGAGATACAACAAAAAAGAGGTTTTCTGTTTGTCTGTTTGTTGTCAGAGATCCAGTTCACCGGGACATCACTGACTAAATGAAAGGACAGAATTCGAGAGAAACAAGAGTTGATAGAACCAAGTGACTTTTCCTTAATAAAATGTTGAAATTAGTATTCTGGAAATTTTTTCAAGAATATTTTTAATTGGGGCATCTGGGTGGCTCAGTCGTTAAGCATCAGCCTTCAGCTCGGGTCATGATCTTAGGGTCCTGGGACTGAGCCCCGCATCGAGCTCCCTGCTTGGCAGGAAGCCTGCTTCTCCCTCTCCCGCTCCCCCTGCTTGTGTTCCCTCTCTCGCTGTGTCTCTGTCAAATAAATAAATAAAATCTTAAAAAAAAAAAAGAATATTTTTAATTAACAGACTAATTGGTTGATAATGTACATTTTAGTTTTGGTTCAGGAACCTACCTTTCACCTAGGTGCTCTGTGGATCTATTTCTAATATCACACTGGCTCTTTGCTTTTCGCTTCTGTTCTTCTACACCAAGTGCTATTCAATTTCCCATCCTCGTCTCTGTAAAAAAAGTATTTCTGTAATATGCCTCATTCTTTCATACATTAAACAAATAAATCTTGTGCCAGACCCTAGGGACACTCAAGATGCCTACAGTCTAATGTCTAAATCTAACACCAGGTACTTCTAATAAGAAACAGAGCATTAATTATCTTAACAACCCAATGAGATTACCCCCATTTTACAGAAAGGTAAACAGTTTCAGAGAGGTTTAAAATTTTCCCACAGCTCAAGTGCCTGCAGATGGCAGTTAGAATTAAGAGCCAGGTAAAATGGCTCCAGAGTGCATTTTCTTAATCTTGAGCTTTATTTGAGGTTCTTTGAGATGGAGAGGAGTTGAAAATTGGTAACAAAAAAAAACAAACAAACAAACAAAAAAAAGTGGTAACAAGCGCAATAAACGGCCAAGTTTTGTAATAGTTTTTGGAAATTATTGGGGCATCTGGGTGGCTCAGTCAGTTAAGCATCTGACTCTTGATTTCAGCTCACGTTTTAACCTCAGGGTCATAGGTCAAGACCGCATGGAGCCTACTTTAAAAAAAAAAAAAAAAGAGTTTTTGGAAATTAAATTTCCACAGCCCTGGTTTATCTAGTCCTGACTTTGTACTCCACAAATGCATGCAGTGTTAAACTTCTGGTTTAACACCTCTATGCACTGCAAAACTGCCAGGTGCTTCTTGTCCTAGTGAGGTCTCTGTTTCTGTCTCTCTTTTCTCTCTGAACCTTGGTCAGTAATGCTTTGCAAAGAGGTGGTGGGGGGAGGCAATTTTTATAAACCATTATAAAAAAGAATAACCAGCAATAATTTCCCATCACAGACTCTATATGTAGGACCTTAGAGCTTTCCTGTTTAACCATTTTATGCCTATTATATCAGATAATACTGGTTCTTATTCAAGATACATCTAATTACTAAAATAAATGACAGCAACAAATTTAATGAAAAGTTTAGTTCTAGATATTAGACCACGGCCTAAGGTATAGAAATTATAACATTCACAATTCAACACATGATAAATGAGAGTAGCACACTTGAGGTTATTTCTCAGAAGTAATCCAATCTCTATAGTGATTCAGAACTGGCTAACGTGATAAGAAATTATTAACACTTGATGAACTATGATCAAATTTTTATAACATGTCACTCAAAAAGTAGTATTTCCATGACAATAAACTTGGGGACTGTCTCAGGTTGAGATCCCCAGGAAGCAGACTAAAGTGGGGATTAACAGGCAGGAAATGTATTAAGGGCCCTTGGAATTAACATCCATGGCATGGAGGGAAAGCAAGCAGGATCAGGTAAAGGAAAAAGTCAGCTGCTATGTAGTCAACAAAGGCTTAAGTCAATTCCATGGGGCATCAGTGGAGCTGGGGTGGCCTGTGGCCTGGCCGTTACTGAATTAGTTAGATGGTGTTTGTTGGCCTGGGAAGGGAGAAACTCGCTGAGGGAGGCAGGTGAGGCAAATGCTGAAGAGGCTGTTAGCACTCCCAGCAGCTAGAGCAGTAAGTCTTTCACTCCTGAATGGGGGTCTGGTTGGGGCATCACAGCATCCATGACAGAGACCTATACAGAATTCTAAAAAAGAAGAGTTAGAAACTAAAGAAGATATTTTTCATTAATAATTTCAAAGGAGCTGTCCTTTGGTGAATATGGGTGACCAACTGACCAACACCCAGTAATTCAGAGAGAATTATTCCCAAGCTGGAGCAGGATGACAGAATAGTATCTCACAGCACTTTTATCTACATGTCTTCATAATCTGAGTTTATTATGTAGAGTGACCTCCAGCATACAGTTCCCATTTACAGCATTATTTTTCATAAACTTTATACTGATTGCTTTCCTACTTCTGATCTACCAATTTAGATCCCGTTTCTTTCCTTAAATCTTGACTTGACACTAAGGCTTATTTTCCAAGCAACAAATACCAGTTCTCCCTTTAGTGTTCAACCAGCAAGCAGGAAAAAACAAAAAACAAAAAACAAAAAAAACAGCAGACATTTCTAAAATTGCTAGGGTGTGGATTAAGACAGTACAATTAGAGAAACACATAATTACAAATGACCACACCTTCCCACCATACTCTTCATGTAAGTTCACCAGAAATGCAGTAACAGATTCTATTATCGAAAAGTATTTAAATCAAGCCAGAGGTATCATTTTTGCTTGGAATAAGAAAGACACTACATTAGTAATTTTGTTGTATTATAATATGCCTATACAACAGAATAAGTTTCTAGAAGGAAGAGTAATTTCTTAAACAATATAATGTCTCATCATCAAACACTTCAATGATTTTCAGTATGTCAGTGCTAAAAGTAGCATTTAATGTCACTCTTTAAAAGTATATATAGGAATTTCCAAGTCATAGGAATTGCCATGCAATTGTTCAACATATACTTGAGTATTTATTATGGGTCAGGCACTGTTCTAGGCACTGGAATAAAAAAAGTAAAAAAAAAAAAAAAAAGAAAAGAAAAAAAAAGAAAAAGAGTCTGTTCTAATGCAATTATATCCTAGTAATGGAAGGTAAAAAATAAAACAATTATGAATATTACTAAAAAATAAACAACCAAATAACAAATATAGTAAACAAAGTAGACACAGGCTTTGCAGAGAATTTAAATAGGGTGATCTGATAGAGATGACTGCTCTAGATTGGGTAGTCTGGAAACATCCTTCTGTGGAGTGACTCCTAAACTGAATGATAAGAAGGCTTTGGCTTCTCAGCGATCAAAGAGAGAGCATTCCAGACACAGGTAACAAATGTAAAAGCCTCAAGGCAGGGATAAATTTAACATGTTCAAAAGTCAGAAAGAAAACTAGCGTGGTTGGAGCTTTGTGAACAAGGATGGAAGTGAGAAGCAGTGAAGTGAGAGAACAAAGCGAGGGTCAGATCATTGTGAATTTTGTAAACCAGAATAAGTGGAAGAAAAGGGAAATAAATGGAGTAAGAAACAAAAGAAGAAAAAGAGTAAATAAATGGAAGAAGTCAAGGAGAAAGGAAAAGGGGAAGAAGAAAGGAAGACAAGACAGCAAAGTTTTTGGAGCCATAAAATACCATTGCTATCAGAAAGCATAAAATCTTGTGAAGGAGATAAACTCTTAATGTAAAAAGTAGAAAAAAAGACAATCAACAGAATTCTGAGGGAGAATTAAATCAGACTGGGCTGGGGTACTACTGCCCTTGACTAGGACATTCACAAGAAGTCCCATGACCACAGCATGGGCTTGGCTAGATGTCAGGGGGAGCAAGCCGGAAATCATGGGAAGACACTAATCTTAAATCAAGTTATTAGAACTACAATATTTTTATTAAAATGGAGTTTGTTTCTGGGAGGTTATAATACAGAAACTAGGTTCGTGCCAAACTCTGATTATAGGCCCAAAAAGAAGAAACAGATACAGGGGTCATGAAAGTAGAGGTCTGAAATTTATAAAGAGCGAAGGACACAATCAATACGATAGAGGTTCAGTAGAAAAAGAAACTATTTCAGGTTTGAGGACAAAAGAAGTGCTTCTTAGAGAGATTGAGTATTGATTATACCCAAACCAGGATGGGTTGTATTTGAGAGAACGTGCCTCCCACTGAATGTTCTACAGGCCACACTCTATGGAATCATAGGCACACTTTTGCAGCCCAACCTTAGCTGTGTCTGGCCTCTCAATTAGTCTGAAACTCATGGATCCTTTTGTAAAAGAGGAAGTATATATTACCTTATTTTTCTTAATATCTCTATTCCTAAACAAGTTACTCCTGGAAATTATACTTTATTTATTTTTAAATATTCATTTATTTGCGAGAGAGAGAGAGAGAGAGAGAGAGAGTGCGCACGTATGCACACATGAGCAGGAGGAGTAGAGGGAGAGGGAGAGAGAGAACTTCAAGCTGATTCCAAGATGAGCACAGAGCCCAACGTGGGTTCTATTTCACGACCCTGAGATCATGATCTGAGCTGAAACCAAGAGGTGGAAGCTTAATGGACTGAGCCATTCAGGCGTCCCCTGGAAATTATACTTTCTGGTCATAATTCACAAGCATGTACCTACAAATCTGAAATATAATGAAGTTAGACTCATATAATCAAGCCCAAGCCATTAAGCTAGAATGTATTGTCATAGTGGAGAGGTGGGGATTAATATGCACACTATTAAACAGAAGAGGGCATTTTAGTAAAGTCTCATAGAGATTAAAAGTAAGCACTGTATGTAATAGAAAAGATATGATTGACAGCTTGCTTATCTTCCATATTTATTGCACAAGTTAATAATGAAGTAATTGTTAGAGTCACCTATTACCTTGATTGAGCTGAGATTCATTATTCAACTCTGGCAGTATATGAAAATAATCACTTTTATCACTTATTATTTTTATCTGTTAATTATCTTTGGAATTGTGCTATGTCTCTCTTCTCTCTGGTTAGGCAGCTTGGTGATTTGGAAAGACTACTTGATTAATAATCAAAAGACCCGAGTACTAGCCAGAATTCTGGTACTTAATTGACAGTGGGGAAAAAAAACCCAAGCCATTTCCATGAAGCAGAATATCTGTTTTATTAATACTAAGTTCTCAAAACCCAATTAAGGACATAGATAAAGAAGTTATACAGTAAGTATCTGTTGATGAATGAATGAAGTTGCTGAGCCTTCTGCACCTCAGCTTTCTCATTGAAACGTGGCTATGATATAAGCATCCTACCTACTTTACATATGTCATTAGAAGTTCCTGGAAAATTATAACTCATACATAAGAAAATTATTTTTATTCTAAGCAGTGCTAAAATTCAAACTCTATTCTCTCGATCTGCAGAATATTGATCTACTTCACAATGGCTCTCTGTGACCTTAACTGATTTTTCAGGTTAGTTGAAGAGGAAAAAAAGCAGAGATAACATTTTGAAAGGACTAATATATAAGCCATTGTTATTTGTGCTTCATCATCTGTCTTACTAGAATAGAGCAAAGTTAAGGATAATTTTTAATAGTACATAATCCAACAGTCATATGTACTTGGCACAGATGTGTGTTTTTGTACTTTTATTTGAATAGAGGGGTGTCTGGTGTTCTGGTAATCGAACTAAAACAAAGTAATGAAGTCAGTCACAACATCTGGTTCAGGATTTCCTCATTGTAAGGTTCCTCAATTTAATGTCCCTGCAACTTAATCCATACAGACTGACATTGCTCTGGATGTATATCACCTTTTTCTCCTCTGAATAAAGAAACTATTTATTTCACAAAAGCCAATGGAGTACTTACTGGGTGAATGACATTGAACAAAAAATGAGTTAAGTTAACATAGCAGAATGGGAGAAAGAGACACAGACAAGATCTACACTACACAGTGGTAAGAATTAAATGAGAGCTCCTTGCTACTTCCTCTCCTACCCAGAGGTAGCTTTGCTGCCAATGACACAGGGAGCTATCAGGTAGAAAAGCATAGCCCACTCTTTTCCATTTCAATATTGTGTATAACTGGATAGTTTCAACTGCTTTTCTCTAGAATACTCAAGTAATGGAAAATAAAAACAAAACAAAAAAAACAGTAACAGAAATCTCCTTCCAACTGCCTTCAGATTTTAGGAATGTAGCTAAGTGAAACTACTCATCATCAAGATAATTTTTACATTGACTATATTTTGGCTTTGTAATACAGTTCTTAACTTCAGTGCTTGGCCCTGATAATTTTCTGGCTCGGTAGTGGAATTAGCTGCCTAAGACCCCACACAATACAACAGAAAATCTCCAAAACTGAGACCTTAATGGTGTATTAAATTTAATTTGACATTCAGAAGAGACCAAGGTCATTAACTAGAAATACATACTGTCAGGCAATTTAGAGCCATCTATCTAGTTCATCCACCCAACCAATCTGCTGGTTTTTCTAAGCGACGGTTACATTAACCACCCCAGGTCCAGTTAAATCTGCATCAACATTTGAGGTGGTCTAACTATTTGGCTAATTTAAAAAGAAACTTTCATAAATCTTGGGAAAGTTCCTTTCTAACAGATACAAAATCCTAGTGGCTACTAGGATTTAGTAAATAAAGGCATCTTGTTATCTTTACTATATCGTTCCCTCTTGGCTTTTGTTGTTGTTGTTGTTGTTGTTATACAACAAAAGGTATATTCATTTTAGTATTAATGAGCCATGTAAGTTCAAGGAGTGTCTCATCCTACTAAGAAAGATAAATTCACTTAAAGGCAGTAATGTTGTCTTCCTGCATGATAGCTACCACTAGTTGTTCAAGATTAAATTAGCCAAAGAACTCTTCCAATGGAAATCAACTTATCATACCTTATACTTGTGATCTTGGACTATCTACTAGAATGAGGTCAATACTAATAGCAAAGAAAAACAAGACAAATGCAAAACACACTATGAAAAAAATTTAAGTAACAACAGGTACAGATCACAACGGTATATATTTTCAATGCTAAAATCACATTTAGCAAAAGAGACTTTTTAAAACACAAAATATTCACCACTCTTTTTTAAAATGTAGGCCATCATGCTTCTTACTTTTTAAACTAGTTTTCCAAGCAATATGATCACATGGGGACACAGATGTCACAGATACATAGAAATTTAGCAATTTTTTTAGGATTCCATTCCACAGGTAGATGGAGATACCCTGATATTTTCAAGGTTGAACTTAAATGAAAGTAGTTTATATTTACTCAGTCCAACATTGATGAACCAAAGAATCTTAACTGCCTAGACTAGATTCTGAATTTTTATCTTTTAGACCTATGTCTTACATCTAATAATTCTGTATTTTGCTCTTGAAATAAAAAATAATCACCCATTAATCCTTGAATAAAGGCTTAAAAGGTACTCTACTACTGTATTCATATTGAGGATGATAAAAGGAGCAGAATAAAATTATTCTAGAAGATTTAGTCATAACTAAAGCAGAAGCCAGGAATGATCACAGGGAAACAAAGGATAATTTAATGAAATTACTAAAAGTGTGGGAATCCCTATACCACCTAGATGATTAGGAAAGGGGTTATTAGCTAAGCCATTGTCTGAAACCCACTGAGTCACTGGTCCCTTTCAAAAATGATTGGTCATTCTTTTCTAAAGATGGGTTTTTAAATTTAAAAGAAGCTTCAAGCAGCAGAGCTGAAAGATAAAAAGAACACAGATCTTGCATGGCTTTAGATTTCTCTTCTTAGGCAAAGGATTGAGGTAAGATATCAAAATCTTTGCTTTCAAAATTTTAAGAACCCAAATCAGTCAACTCGGAAGGATAAACTACCAGGGTCCCCTCAATGTTTACATAGATCAGTAATTTGAATTAGGGCAGGAGTTTTTACACTGGAGGACAAAAGATAATAGGCTTCCACAGGTTGCATTATAAATCAATATTACAGTTTCATTTTATAATCTCTTTCCTTAAATTAGAAAAATATTTACTCAGTTGTTCAGTTTTAATGTATTTTATGTTATTAGACTTTTTAAAAGACTTGTATCTGTTATTGGACTATTGTCAGATCTTTATTGTAGTATGTTTACTACTACATTAAAGAGACATTAAAACTGTTTTCATAATAAAGACCTAGTTCATTGACCCCAGTCATGGACCTCCCATGATCAGAGGACCCGTTCCCTGATGTACAGAAAAGCGCAAGCGATGAGGCCATCTTGTTCATTAACTCATTCAACTACATCACAGGCCACCAAAGGAATCATTTGGTCAAGCTAAAAGGACAAGCAAACAATTCTGGTTTTTGTAAACAGCTGCTCTGAGAAAAAGAATAGGTTCTGTTATAGATATTCATAAATCTACCTTTTTTATTTTAAATCCTAACATCTAAGTAAATACTATAGAATTCACCCAACTACTCCTCTGATTGAACAATACCAACCACTTATTGTTATCATGATTTTTACATAGAGGGTCTATTTAAAGCTCAATTTCACAACTTATTTTCTAGATATTTCATCTGAAAATGAAAACCATAATTCTTCTTGGGCTACTGGGAGCCACAATGTCAGCCCCAGTAAGTGATTTCATGATACATCTAAAATCATTGTGTGAAACCTGTAACAAATCCTTCTTTAACCATTTCTGTTTTTCATTTTTTTAGCTTATCCCACAGCGCCTGATGTCTGCAAGCAACAGCAATGAGGTTAGTTTAAATACTTACAAGCAGCTCTCTGTTTTGTTTTTGTTTTTTAAGGAAACCCAGTGGAGAAGAGATTAAAACCTCCATTCTCATCTTGCTCTTCCTCAAATAAACAAATCTTTAAAAAGGAGGGGAGATGCAGGCACCTGGCTGGCACAGTCAATAAAGCCTCCTAGTCTTGATTTTGGCTCAGGTCATGATCTCAGGGTCTTGAGATCCAGCCCCCCTCCTTGGGCTCTGCACTCAGCGGGGAGTCTGCTTGAGATTCTCTCTCTCCCTCTCCCTAACCCCCTACTGTGCTCTCTCTTTCTCTAAAATAAATAAATAAATCTTTTTTAAGCCTTAATTAATTTATCCTGCATTCCTATCCACTAGCTTTTCTATCCAAATGCATTTCCAATGTTCATGTTTATTTGGTATACCAGGTTTTTTCTACAATATTATTTTGCTCCCCCGTGTGACTATAAAATCTTTAAAGGCAGAGACAGTATCTCATATATCTTTTTATTCTAATAGCACCCAATATGGGTGTATATAGGTGTTTAAAAGTGTAAAAATGACTGACTAAACCACTGGAATGGGCTGAAGTTGTGCAATCTCAGACCCAGAGGAGGAGAGGTCGTTAAATCCCAATCTCTAACCACTGCAATTTAGTACAAGCTTAGTGAGAAAACACTCCTAGCAGGAAACTGATTGGTCAGCCCTAGCTTATTCTATTTGTAGTAAACCTTGTTCTCAATAGTTTTAGCATGTGTAATCATCTTGTTTTCGTATTATCTTTCCTTTTCTAGTTACTTCTGAGTCTTAATGATGCTCAACTTCAACCACTACAGCTTCAGGTACCTCGATAATTATTTTAAGAATGCTTTTGACTGTTAATTTCTTACAGTACTTTGTAGAGAACAAAATATTTACTGATTTCATTCCTGAAGTCTCAATTTTTAAGGTTATGAATTTGTCCTACATATTCTAATGACCATGTGTTTGAAGACAGAAGTAAAAGCTATAATCTGATTAAAATTTATTGAAAACTTGGTAAATGCCAGGCACAAATTCTCACAACTGTGAGGTAGTTAAATTGACTATTTACACGCAGTCATACTCAACTGTGGGGAAAAAAAAGACTTAAAACAAGTCTGGCAACTGCAGAAACCATACTCTTTATCCATCTCGTTCTGCCCCATATTTTTTATGAGGACTGGGAAGTTGGCATTGTTTATGCTACTTGCATAGCTCATAATGTGCTAAGATGCTGTCTTTTTTTATACTGCAGCAATGGAATTGCCTACATTTTTTGTAGGCAATTGTCTACATTTTCCCTTTTTCTTGCTCAGGACTGATTTAAAACTCTTTGCAAAATGAAAGAGAAATGCTTCCTTTCTTTCTTTTGTGTCCTTCCAGGGCCCATTTAATTCGTGGATCCCTCCTTTCTCTGGGATTCTGCAACAGCAGCAGCAAGCTCAAGTTCCAGGGCTCTCCCAGTTCTCCTTATCAGCTCTTGACCGGTTTGCTGGACTGTTCCCAAATCAAATACCTTTCCCAGGATGGGTCAGTTTTGCCCAAGGAACCCAGGTGGGACAGCTGGACCCTTCGCAGCCTCAAACACCACCGCAGACCCAGCAGGGCCCTAATCACGTAAGTCGGGCCCCTCCCATCCTGTTCTGAGGAGAGAGAACACACGTTGAATGTGAAAATGAGTAGGAATCAGCTTTAAAATAAGACAGGAGTTACTGAGAAAGACTTCTTTCTCATAATTTGCTCTACTGTCACTGGAAGTACTTCCTTTTCTGATTTCTAACATGAAAAATACCATTTAAATCAGCTATTCTATCACAGCCACAAATAAAGTGTTAAAAACATGTCTGAGAAAAGATAATTAGGGAAATTTCACCTTCAGAGAAGAAACAATTTGCATTAAGGATATACATATCATAGATGACCTTTTGTTGTCATAGAAGTTCTTAATATAAATTATAAGTGTATATGGCTAGGTCTAAGAAAAACAGCTCTGGAGTTTTACGTTAAAAAGTCAAGTATAACTGCGGTGTCTGGGTGGCTCAGCCGGTTAAGCACCCAACTCTTGATTTCAGCTCAGATCATGATCTCGGGGTCGTGAGATTCAGTCCCATGCGGAGCTCCGTGCTGGGCATGGAGCCAGCTTAAGATTCTCTCTCCCCCTCTTTCTCTGTCCCTCCCCACTGTGCGTGCTAGCTCTCTCTCCCTCTAAAAAAAAAGTCAAGTATAACTTTTTTATGCCTTTTTTGGCAGGTTATGCCCTATGTGCTCTCCTTCAAAATGCCTCAAGAGCAAGCTCAGGTAAATGTGTAGAATACCATCACTCCTACAGACAGATGGCTAACTATACTCTCTATCTAATGCTTTTGTATTTGTAGCTCTGACTCCTACAGCAGGACTATGAAAACTAATATAATTATCACTGTTTAGTACCACTATTGCTGGGCTGGCATCAGTTTGTTAATGTTAGGCTCACTTAATAATGCCTGAATAAAAGACAGCTAAGGAGAGTCCTCAGAACCCCTGAGTTTCCAGGGCATTACTGTATTGGGAATAAAGGAGCTTGATACACCATAGGTCCTGGTCCCTCTGCATGATGTTTGTACTGGCATTTGGAAACTCAAGAGAAATACCATGCGGTGACTTTGCTCAACTCTAAATTTTGTTTCAGAGGGAGATGCATTAAACTGATAAAATATAATATGATACAGAGATAAGAAACACTTGCCACATTATTTGGCACTCACGGCATTCTGCTCAAAATATTATCAGGTTCTTGTATATTTTCAATTTAATTCCATATTACAATCAAATGGTGGAGATTTCCATTAAATAAGAAACCTTAAAAAAATGAATGCCAACTAGTATAATCATTAGAGTAATATGGAAAACCCTCTCAAAATTAGTTTCACCTAATTAACTTTACAATAGACTAGGTTCAGGGACGCCTGAGTGGCTCAGTTGGTTAAGCAGCTGCCTTCGGCTCAGGTCATGATCCCAGGGTCCTGGGATCGAGTCCCACATCGGGCTCCTTGCTCAGCAGGGAGCCTGTTTCTCCCTCTCCCTCTGCCTCTGCCTGCCACTCTGCTTGCTTGTGCTTTCTCTCTCTGTCAAATAAATAAATAAAATCTTTAAAAAAAAAAAAAAAACAATAGACTAGGTTCAAAGAAATAGGGACATGGATAAATTATTCACCAGCAGAGTACAGACCATTTCATAAAAACTTACACCACTTGGCTCTCATGTAATCATAATTATGTAATTTTTATCCCACACTCATTATAAAATAAAAGTTACTTCTAGACATTACCTCATTCTATGCCAGAGCATTTAGAGAGGTAGATACATGGTAAGTGGGATTACTTCATCTGAAGGATCAGGGAACTAAGTCTTAATGAGATTAAATTCCCAACCCTAATCAAAGTAAATAGCTGAGTTGGAATATAATTCTTCATCCTTCCTCAACCACTAAACCAGTGGTTCTCCACCCTAGCTTTGCATCAGAAGCCCTGCTGGTAATTTTGAAAATTACAAATGCCTAGACCCTACCCACACCTAATGAATCAAGACATGATGAGTAGATCCCAAATACGATTATCTACTAAAATGCTCAAGAGGTGATTTTAATTCTTAGGCAGAAGTAAGAACCACTGCATAAAATGTACTTCTCAAACTACAGTTGTTTTTTTTAACTCTTATGTTTAATACAGTCTCTTATTTAATTACACAAGGACACAAAACATACTATGTACTAAGATCCCCATTTTCTATAAACACATATGCATGACAGACACACACAGGCATAAATGGAAGCCAATAAATGATAATACGTGGTAAAGTTGCAGGTTATTTTATTTGTTCCTTGTCTATTTCTGGATTTTCCAAATATTCTAAAAAGGCTTATGGATTATCTTAATAAAATGGCAATTATTAAAGGCAACACATTCTTGAGAATTCGTTCATTATCATAGAACTTCTAATACCATTCTTGCAGAATAATAATTATCAAAAAATATAGGGAAAATATCCGGAAAGTCAGACAGGACTTCTTAGATATTCACAACGTAAACTGTACATAAAGTTTGTATATAAAGTACACAGTTTGTATACAAAGTCCACAGTGCCATTTCTTAAAAGCCTATTATTTTGCTACTTCTTTCATGTGCTTGGCCAAGCAAACTTGAAACAAAGTACAGTACCATGTCCAATATGAGTTATTTCTAAAGTTTGAGAAGGGCTGCTTCATGCATTATTTTGTTCATAAAATTACTAGATATAAATCGAAGATTTTTTTCAAAGGCCTCTGCTGATGTCAAGGAAGCTCTTACATATCTTTCTGTTTACAAAATAGATGCTTCAGTACTATCCAGTCTACATGCTCCTACCCTGGGAACAAACTCAACAAACAGCCACACAATCACCTCCACAAATGGGACAGCAGCAATTTGAGGAGCAGGTACTACTGATTGATTTTAGTCTGACTAGTTCCATCTGAGACTAGATACAGTAAATTTTCAAAGGAGAGATTATGTGAGTTTATTTACTGCAAAAGCTCAACAGCCTGAACTGGTGGTCACAAAAAGATACAGTGCATTCTCCTAACGTATCACTAATTTTGAAATGTTCAAAGGCTGGATTTTAAAAGAACAAAGTCAGTGAGTGGACTTCAATAAAATCGGAGGCCAAAAGATGAATCACTCGGCAAAATTTTTTTCTAACTTTTAAAAAGCTACCGGCAACCTGATCATGTTTACATGTGGTTATTATTAAGAAAAAAAAAATAGCTTCCATGATGGAAGGTACCTATGATCACTAGATACAGTTAGATAACGTTACTATTGAGTTTTGTGGACCTATAGTACATTTTTAGAATTCTAATGTAATTTTAGGTGGCCCATACATAACTAGATTTGTTTTAGTTATAATGAGAAAAAAATTAATAGTTTATCACCACTCTAAAGCCAAATTAGAGAAAACTGAAAATTATCCTTTAAGTGACTGGTAGTAGTAATTCTAATTAAGTTGTGTTAGTTTAAAGAGAAAAGAAATTTAACCTAGAAATTATATGGTATTAAAAGGATGCTTGGTAAATTAACAGTAATTTTTACCACCTAGAATATATGAACTTTCAAAAAAGCATTTAATGTAATATAAATATATATATATATAATTTTAAATAATCATTTATTAAAAATTATGACAAAATCATCACAGCAAATCTAACACATTTTCTAAAAATCTGACAGATGCCATTCTATACTCAATTTGGATATATTCCAGTACAAGCAGAACCTGTAAGTAATGCATACTTTTCATTAAAAAAAAATACTAACTTTTGAAATGACTTGCTTCATAACATATTAAATCTATCAGCACCCTTCAGCCAAAAACCATTAGGAACACACCCACAGTTGAACAAAATTGGATTTACCTACTCATTGCAATGAGGGAAGACCCACATGGGGACCTGTGGGTTAAGGTGACTGACGGTTCAAAGGGTCTGGGCTTCTGTCAGGCAACTTTGCAGAGAATTCAAGGAGTAATGGTTCACTCTGAATTGGGTGTTCTCAAGAAGTGCTGTGTAATTCTAGGATTAGTAATTAAACAATTCTTACCTAGATGATAAAGGCAAAGAAGAGCGAGCAAAGGCTTTGACTGGTAAAGAAGGAAGAGTTACTCAAATTATCCAGGATATGAGGATGCCTGGTATTTTTGTGGCTTGCATGGCGACCTTGCTTTAGACAAGATTACACAGTGGTCTTGTTTTTGTTGCATTTCATCGTGCTCAGACATGACCTTGTTTGATGCTGGTATTCTGTAGGATTGTTCATGTTCAACAGAACACCAGAGCCTAGCAGAGAATGTCCGGTAAGCTCCTGACAACACAAGCAGAGTTGTGTGTCCTGTGTCAGGAGCTACTTTTCTCTTTCTCAAATCTAACTGATTATTTTTGTTTTTAAGAAACTAAAATTAGGGGCGCCTGGGTGGCTCAGTGGGTTAAAGCCTCTGCTTTCAGCTCAGGTCATGGTCTCAGGGTCCTGGGATCGAGCCCCACATCGGGCTCTCTGCTCAGCAGGGAGCCTGCTTCCCCCTCTCTCTCTGCCTGCCTCTCTGCTTACTTGTGATCTCTTTCCTCTCTGTCAAATAAATAAATAAAATCTAAAAAAAAAAAAAAGAAACTAAAATTGAAGAAGTTGGGAAGTGTGTAATTGCCTTGCATGCAAAACTACATATTTTAAAGAGGAAAAATTTAGACTTTTTTAAACTTTCCAATGTTACAGGTTATGCCAGGAGGACAGCAGCAACTGGCCTTCGACCCCCTCCTAGGCACAGCTCCTGACGCTGCTGTGATGGTAAGCTTCCCTTATCACCCTGTGCTAGCTACCAGAGGTCAGCAACTGGCAGCCTACAGGTTCCTGCACTATTGTTCATTTTAATGGACTTTAATGGACTTTACTGTTATTTTTCCATCAAAAATTATTCTTCCTTCCACCTATAATCTTTTGCCAGTCAAGGTTCAATTTACTCAGTCCATCAAATATTTACTACTCTATATTAGATACACTCCTAGGGATACTCATTTAAAATCAGAAACATTTAAAATTTAAATTTAAATTTAAATTTAAAATTAAGAAACATCCAATTTTGCCAGTATATAGTTATAGTCATTCTACAAAGATTATAATCTAAAAAAACTAATAAAGTCATTTACTTCTTAAATAAATTCTTTGCCTTGCATCTCAATCCTGTTGCTTTATATTCTTCCCAATTTTGACCTTGTATTTGAACCTGTAACCACTTTGTGTTCTTTCTAATTCTGTATAGCCAGCAGGAGAAGTGATACCATATTTACAAAAAGAAGTGATAAACTTGAAACATGCCAGTGGAGGAATTTTCATTCCTTCAACTTCACAAAAACCCAGTACTACAAATTCTTTTGCTCCTGCTATTGACCCAACTATTACTCCAGAGCTGATGGAAAAGAAGGTAGAGTAATCAAAGATTTATTTTATGTAAGAAATTGTTACCTAATGGAAAATATAAAGTTAATGCTTAATTTATAAGACTCAGTCATAGAAATGATGACAAAGTTAATGATAGAGTAAAACATACAGTCTTTACCTTAAATGGGGAGGCCAATAATTAATTATTAGTAATCAATTAATTAGAATATAGTTTAATTTTGATTTAATAAGCACTTCTCATGATGTCCTTTTCTCACTAGGCCAAGACTGATTCCTTAAAGGAACCGTAAGATGTTGTCCTAACCATTCAGAGATTTTGGTAGGTATTTGCCAAAAGACATGCATTAAATATCATGACACATCCTAAATTAAAAGAGAAAAAAAAAAACTGTCAGGGGAACTAATGAAGAGGTCTTACCAAAATCAAACAAACAAACAAAAAGGTAGCATTTATATAGTTCTATAAAGCTAATAATAATTGTGGAACTTTAGCAACTTTTTAAAAATAAAAATAAATTTATTTTATTAAATAAATTTTTGAATAAATTTTTGAGAATCATGTCTGCCTAGTTGTGTTTTCAGGTATAAACTCTGAAAACACAAGTAGTAAATATACTAGGTCCATGTAAAAGACATTCTACAAACACAATATAGAGTCAGTTCTCCTAAATCATCACTTCATTTTGCAAGCTAGAAGTTGTAACAATGTCAATACATCTGTATTAGACTGGAATGAAATAAACTACCAAACTGATTTAAAAAAAATTGCAAAATCACCTGGAAATTTAAAATTCCATGATCTTCATATCAAACATAAGCTTAATAAATTACCTGTCCTACTGGCCTTGGTTGGCTGTGAGGCTCGTGGGTGTTTGACAGAAGGGCAGGCTGGGACGGCATAAGAAGTAAAAAATACACGCAAAAAGCAAACAATTTGGCCTGATGGGAAAAGTAAAAGCAAGGGTTTTTTTGAGCTCTCCTCCCTGCTGCCTATGGTCTTTTCTGATTCCTCCTCCTGTGAAAATGAATCCTCAGCATTCTTCAGTTAAACAACAACAACAACAACAACAACAACAACAACAAAACTCTATGAAATACAACCAGGGTGAATAGTTTAGCCTAGATTTCTTTAGAAAAATCTCTTTTATAATGTGACATTTTGTACAATGAAAGTCAAGTTATTCAACCAGAAATACTAAAGGATTTCAGTGTAGCATGACCTTCCATGTGACATGGTGCCAGAGGTTTTCTAGTTTTTGTTAAGCATTTTACCAAATATCTAGGAAATGTTCCACAAAACAGTCTAATGGTATTAAAATGTACTCCTATCTTATTTTTCAGAGAAAAAGCTATGGCGGTGCCCCGGATATCATTTTAGGCTATCTGCTTCCTCAATGCCAATATCAGTTCTTTGAAATATAAAAAATACTATTCTCTTGAATTTCTTTTTACTTATAAATGATATAACACTCTTTAAATAAGTCATAGAAAATAATATAATCATATTAATCCTGTCTTTACAAAATTATGTTTCTTTTCAAATATCCTATCATTATATAATCTAGAAAGTAACAATAAGAATAAAGCTAATATCACTGGATCAATTAGATCATTGGATTTATTATTTATTAAGGATAGCTTTGGAAAACGAGAATAAAGACACACTGTCATTGGATTTATGAGTGTGGTGATTGTGACTAATGAACTAAAGTATGTACCTTCGACATATCATCTCATTATTACCCCTAGGCCCATTTAGCTAAACTCCTTCTGATGCAGTTTCCCTCAGAATCAAAATATTTGCTGGCAGGTATCATGAAGTGCATGCTCCCAGTAAGACACAGCTACACAGAGAGAAGGCTGTCCTCATGGAAAAGATTAGATCCCTAGGAAGATGTGGGCTGGTTTGAGGAGGCAGCATCTTGTAGAGAATAGGGCATAGATGTCAGATTTCATCATATCTGGCTTTCATTGTCGTTTTGAGCCTTCAGCAAGTCGCTTAACCTGAGTCTCAGGTGTAAAACAGAGATAACAATACCTTTTAGAACTTCTGAAGGGACTACATGAAATAACACATATAAGATACCTAGCCATACGAAGTACTCAGAAAATGTTAATTTCCCCCCTTTCACCTGTGACTATGGAAACTTCTTACTTACTTTCTCAGCTTTGGAGCTAAAGCTAAAATTCTGAGAAAACAGGAAAACTGACATTTAATATGCTTTATATATTTGTATGTAGGTGTATGTTGATATGTGTGAGTGCATGCACACAGAAAGAAAGTTGAATGTATAGATGAGTGAACACATGAATGTGTAAGTGGTTTCAAACAAATTTGGTTAGTATTGTAGGCTTTAAAGTTGATCAAAACTCCTAGAATCATACCTTTTCAGAATTTAGTAACATTATGACTCTGAAAACTGCTACTTACCCTATGGATGGGCAACCCAATAATCCCATATTCTATTTTCATCTTATATTTTCTCCTTTCCCCCTAAATTGGTGAGTTGAATGAATGTAATTCTGGATAACTCAATGACTTCTTAATATTAGACATGACATAAGAGATTCATACATCAAGATGTCTGATGAAAGCAAGTATCCAGCACTTAGGAACATTGTGTCCCCAAATTCCAAGAGTTCACAAGGTCACTGAAAAAATTACATGAGGTAATTCATGCTGAGTGTTTAGAAAACATTCTGGAACACAGCACACACTCACCTTCTCTTCAGGGAGGAGGAGAAAGGGGATGGTCAGAAACTAAAGAGGAGACATGAGCATGACAGTGAAGATAAACAGAACTCAGGGAAAACTGCAAAACTCTAAGCATCAAACTAAAATCAAGTAAGAGTTTGGCAATATCAGGGGTTACAATAATAAATACTGTGAAAAACATGAGGGTTATATAAATACAACAATAACAGGTAAAAGCAGAAAATGAAGAACTAGTACACAAAATAATGTGATGTTAAGCATTATTACTCTGAGAATAAATATTTTGATAAAAACATTCATATTAAGCTAAGTATGCTGAAATTATTTCTTTATTCTAGACAATATTAACAGGACCTTCTTACTCTGGATTGCTTTAACAGATCCAATTTAGTGTCTTAGCTTAAAAAATAAATTTTCTAATCTCTGACTGTTCAGGATCCAACCTGTCTCAAGAAGATGTTAAGTCATGTTAAGGTATTTGTGAACAACAACTATGTTTGAAAACCTGAATACACTATCAATGAAATATTCTACATTTTCAAAGTACTTTATAAAAGAACTTTACATCTACCATTTTTGTTACCAAAGTTAGAAAGACAAGGAGGTACACTAAATGGAAATATCACCAAAATGCAAGCAAAAAAACTATGTTTTACTTGTTTTAACCCTAACATTCCAATCTTCCCATCCCAGGCCAGTGGAAAAAAAAAAAGTGAAGGAGAAAAAGCAGCTTAACCAACTCACTTTGTACTGATTTGAATGGAAAAAATCCACATAGAATAATTTCTCTAAAATCAGCTCTGCATAGATTTTATAATCCACAATGCTTCATTTTGTTTTAAATGTTTGTTTGGGGGAGGGGACATCACACTTCTATTTAATCAAGGGAAACATTTATACAGTCTTGAGGTCTTTTATATTTTTTACACTTACCATGCCACGAATTCACGCGGACTGAGTTACAATGCTCCTCAAAACTTTCCCTACAAACTTTCTCCACTGGTTGCTTCTTATGTAAAATTTATTAGAACAGCATTAGTTCAAGACTAAAATATAGAATCCATTCATGACTTCACCTTCAACATTATATCCATATCCAATCTATCATCATAGTGTAGTATCCCTTGTAATGCACAGATTTTAAGTATGTGGTTTGATGAGTTTTATACACACACACACACACACACACACACAAATATATATACCTTGTAGCCACCACCCCATCAAGATACAGAACATTTCTATAGCCCCTAGAAAGTCCTTCTTGCTGTTTTCCAGTCAATCTCACCTCCTATTGTCATGCCAGGCTACTACTTTAAAAAAATTTTTTCTATCAATATATACTAATTTTGCCTGTTCTAGAACTTTATATAAATGAAATCATACACTATATATTCTTTTGTATCTGGAGACTGTTACTCAATATAATGCTTTTGGGATTCATCCATTTACTATTTCAGTTGGATATCACATTACATGAAAGTACAAGTTCTTTATTCATTCTCCTATTAAAGAACATTTGGGTTGTTTCTAATTACTGAACATTACAAATAAAGCTGCTATGACTGTTCTTATACAAATCCTTTCATGAACATATATTTTCATTTCTCTTGAATAAATACCAAGAAGGAGAGCAAAATCATAGAGTAAGTGTATGTTATAAATAACTGATAAGTAGTTTCCAATATGGCTCTACCATTTTATACTCTGATCAGCAATGTGTCATAATTCCAGTTTCTCCACCTTCTGGCCAACACTTACAATCATCTTTTAAAAAAAAATCATTTTCATGAATTGCTCTTTGGCCACACATCCCTTCAAAATAACCTTCATGGAGTTTGACTTCCATCCCTTCCTCTCTCTCAAAAGTTGCTGCATGAACATTGTCATGATTATTGTTTTGACTTTGAAAAATATTTATAAATAACCACTGACTCCTACATCTATATCTCAGTCTAATCTATTAAATAGCAAAGTCTACAGCTAGTCTAATATAGTAAATAGTTCAAAATTGTCTTCTTAACGTTAGCTATTTTAACAAGTATGAAGAAGCATCTCATGGTTTTAATTTGCATTTGCCTGATGACCAATATAGTTTTTCTATGCTTATGGACCATTTGTGTATCTTCGTTTCCAAAAATTATATTCTTTTGTTGACTTTTTTTATGATTGAATTTTAATAATTTTTAATATATTATGGATGAAAGTATTTTGTCAAATAAATGTATTTTGAATACTTTTCCCATTGTGTAGCTTGTCTTTTCATTTCTTAATGGGGTTTTTAAAAAATACATTTTTTAATTTGGTGCAGTTCAATTTGTCAAGTTTTCAAAGATTAGGGTTTCTTATGTCCTATTAAAGAAATCTTTACCTATTCCAAAGTAATGAATATATGTTCCTACATTTTCTTACAGAATTTTAAATGGCATAGCTTTTATATTATTTAGGCCTGTAACTATCATTTTTTTGTGTAGAGTATGAATATCGGGTCAAGAATAATTTTTTTTTTTTCACACAGAAACCTAGTTGATGTTATACAGAATCATTTTAAAAGACTTCCATTTTCTAACTGAGTTGCCTTGGAATCTTTACTGAAATCAATTGACTTCATCTGCATCTATTTTTGAACTCTATTACATTTAATGCTTTTCTGTTTTTGCATCAATACTACATGGTCTTGATTACTGTAAGTTTACATCTTTTGCATCTCTGTATAAATTTTAGAATGATTTTACCAATTTCTACCATGCTAGAGTTTTAATGGGATGGTGGTGAATTTCCAAATCAATTAGTAAAGCCTTGATATCTTCACAATATTGAGTGTTTCAATTCATGAACATGGTATATATTTATTTATTTAGGTCTTTTTAAGTGTATTGTGGCTCTCAATGTAGAGTCTTTGTAATATTTGTTAAATATATTTCTGAATATTTTATGTTCTTAAATTTCATTTTCCATTTTCAGTATGTAGAAAGGCAGTTGATTTTTATACATTGCACTTATATGATATGATTGTGCTAAATACATTTATTAGTTTCCATAAGTACATTGTGAGTTCCATATCACTTTCCACCAAAAAAATAATATTTTTCTGGAAATAAAAGTAATTTCACTTGTTTCTATTTAATGCATATGTTTGCAATTGTTATTCTTACCGTGTTACACTGACTAAGGTATCCACTGTAGTGGTAAGTAGAGGAATAAAAGTGGGCATGTTTCCACTGTACCTTAAGAAAGCAATTATTATTTCACAATTAAGTCAGCTGTGCATTTCCCATAAATTACTTTTATCAGACTGTGGAAAGCCTTTTATTTCTAGATTGGTGAGAATAGTTATTAATGTTTAGCTGAAACTTTTGTCAAATGATTTCTCTGCATTTACTGAAATAATATTAATTTTCCCTTTGATTTGGTTATGTGGCGAATTACAAAGTTTAATTTTTTAATGTTGAAGCAACCTTACACTCCTGAAAAAAAGAAAACCCACCAATTTGTTGTTATGCAATATAGTTTTAAAATATTGCTGGTATAAACACAAAATGAATAAACTGCTTAGAATCTCTAGAAAAACAGTTTTATCTGAGCCTAAGTTAAGACAGCTGCCCAGGAAACATGTTCTTCACAGAGATGAAAGTGCTCCAGAGAATGAACAGTTTTATAAGGTAATATGCCTTTTTACATCTTATAAATGCTCAAAAGATTACAGATTAACATAGGTAGGAATAACTTTTTAATGTCAGGGAATGCAGGGAGTAGGAGCATTAATCGGTATCCTAAGGACTAGATGGTTTTCCTTTAGGCTACTCATTTACAAAGCAGATGTACACAGAATGTTTGGTGGGCCATAAATCAGGCTTTTGGTTTAAACAAAGTTTATATACAATCATGCTGACTTGGAAAGAGACCTAAAATAGATTCCCTTATGTATCAGGCCTTTAGAGAGCTTTTTCTCTCATCACTAGGTTCAACTCACTAATATTCTATGAATGATTTTTACATCTCTGTCCATGAATGCTATTAGTTGGCAATTTTCTTTTCTTATAATATCCTTGGCAGTTTTTATATTGAGGTTTTGCTGGTTTCATAACATGAGGTGGGAAATGTTCTGCTCTTCCTAAGTAAGCCTGTGTGTTATTGGTATTCTTTCCTCTTAAAATGTTTGATAAAACTCACCAGTAAAGCCACTTGGGCCCAGAGCTTTCTTTCAGTTAGTATTTTTAATTATACTTTGTTAAATACAAGGTTGCCTCAATTTTTTTATTTCTTCTTACACTGGATTTAGATGTAATGTCAATGAATGGGTATAGCTGTGTTTCAGTAAAACTTCATTTACAAAAGCAAGCATGGGTTATATTTGACCCTTAGGCTATAATTTGCCAACCCCTAACTTAGATCACTGATTCTAAACATTTCTTTTATTCTTATACAAACATGTTAAAGATATAAAATTCTAATTATTCCTTTCTTTTTTAACTCATTCATTATTGAGAAATGGGTTTTAAGTATCTAAATGTTTGAGTATTTTCAATATATATTATTATTAATTTTAAAATATACCCATTGAAATCAGAAAATATATTCTTTTTTATAGATATTTTTATTATATTGTCAGCTGATTCAAATACATCATTGAAAACAAAAAAAGGGAGAAAAAGACAAAACATAAAAGGAATAATTAGTAAATAAGCATGGGAAAGTATTTCACATCTTATTTGCTAATGAATATGATGTATTTATAACTCAATAGGCACAAACGATACATAATTAGAAAAACCAATGCAGGTGAAAGTGTATTGTAACTAGCAGTCCATTTTTTCAAGGCAACAGAGACTAATACAGTACTTTGTAATACGATTTATAAAATGTACCTTAAGTTTATATTCCTCGATTCAATTTATTTCATATCTGCATATCTAAGGAAATGATCCTATCTGTTATGCATAGCAATTCACTGCAGCCTTTATCAAACTACCAGAAGAAACAAAACAAGACAAAAAGAAAACAGAAGTCTCCTCACAAAACGGAACTGCAAAACATTCATTAGCAGGATATTCAGCAGCCATTTATAATGAAGTATGTTCACATAATGTTAATTTGAAACTAAATGGAAATTAAGTATGCATAAAACTACTTAAAAAGCATACCAAACAATGACAGCAAAATAATACAGATAAAGTGTCAGGGTAAGAACATCAAGGTCCTGTTCTTTTACTTTTTAAAAATTTTCTGCAATGTGTTTATCATGTGAAATTTTTAAGGAAAAAGAATTCTTTTAACATATCCCAAATAATTAAGTTGCCTTTAAACACCCCATTCTTTCTTTATTACTGACCATGACTGCATCAGCTCTAATCTGGTTTTTCTCCCGGAAATCAGCTACCCGGATGTTCCAATACTGCTTTAACCATCTTTTTTTTTTAAGATTTTATTTATTTATTTGATAGAGAGAGATCACAAGCAGGCAGAGAGGCAGGCAGAGAGAGGGGGGAAAGCAGGCTTCCTGCTGAGCAGAGAGCCCGATGCGGGGCTCCATCCCAGGACCCTGAGATCATGACCTGAGCCGAAGGCAGAGGCTTTAACCCACTGAGCCACCCAGGCGCCCCGCTTTAACCATCTCTTGGTGTCTCAGCTAAGAGTGCCTGTCTCAGCTCCATCACAGGTATTTGCTGTTGCTGAGGTCACCTTGGGTACAGCTGACACTCCTGGTTGCTCAGTAAGGATGTCCTTCTATGTTTGACTTAAAGTTTCATCTCTGTTCCATAGTCCACCTCAGGTGTAAGCGGAGCCTGGCCCACTCTATCATGCTGCTGGCTGCTCCTCAGAACAGAACATTACACATACCCAGGGGCTGTTCCACTCTACCAGACATTTCATATCATTTTACTCCTTTAAAATTTATTGTTACTAGTCACTGCCTCAAACTATGGTCTGTCTTGTTGACTATTTTCTGTGCACTTAAAAATAATACATATAATGCAGTTGCTGGGTCCCATGTTCTACAAATACCAGTAGATCAATTTGGTTGATTGTTTCATTTAAATTTCCTATATTTTGACAATTAAAACAGATGTGAAAATGTCCAACTGGGATTTCTGATTTGTTTATTCTTCCCTGCTTCTGTCAATTTTTGCTTCATATCTTTTGAAGCTCTGATCTTAGGTGAATACACATCTGGGACTCATATTTTCTTGAGGAATTGATCTTTTAATTATGACATGACCCTAATTATCTCCAATAATACACCATATTTTGAACCTTACTTTGTCTAACATTAATGAAGACATACCACCTTCTTTTTTTTTTTTTTTTTAAAGATTTTATTTATTTATTTGACAGAGAGAGAGAGAGATCACAAGTAGGCAGAGAGGCAGGCAGAGAGAGAAGGGGAAGCAGGCTCTCTGCTCAGCGGATGTGGGGCTCAATCCCAGGACCCTGAGATCATGACCTGAGCCGAAGGCAGAGGCTTTAACCCACTGAGCCACCCAGGCACCCCGACATACCACCTTCTTGTGCTTAGTTGTTTACATGATGTATCTTCTACTATCCTTTTACTTTGAGCTATGTCTTTATATTTAAAGTATGTGTCTTATAAACAACATATAGTTAGTTGGCTCTTGCTTTATTATCCAGCCTCAAAATTTATCTTTTAATTGGAATATTAAGTCCATTCAAATTTCGTGAATTTGTTGATAATGATTGGGATTAAGTCTACTCACTTGCTTTTTTGTTCTCTCATGTGGTGTTTCCCCTCTGTTTTTTAAATTAAACCCATATTATTATTTTTCCTTTCTATCTCCTTTATTGGCTTTTCAGCTAAAAAATTCATATCATTTAGTGTTTTCTTTGAGGATTATATTATACATCCTTAACTCATCATGGGCTATGTAGAATTCATATTCTACCTCTTTTCCTGTAACAAAATTATAGAACAATTTATAATACTATTTATATTCTACTGTCCTTTGTGCTAATACTTTCATATATTTGCCTCCCCATATGTCTATTAATTCTTAAAGCATTCTAAAAAGGAAAAACACCTATATTTACTTACACAGTAATTTCAGTGCTCTTCTGTACATCATTCCTATAGGTCTGAATTTTCACCTGGTGTAATTTCACTTTAGCCTCAACCTTCTTTAAAGTTTATTCAGCTTGTGTCTGATAACTGTGAATTCCCTGTTTTTATTACCTAAAAATTCCTTTATCACGTCTACATTTTTACAGATTATCTTTTCTGGATGTCGAATTCTAAATTGATATTTTTTCCTTCTCACATTTTAAACATATTACATTATCTTTTTTTTAAGATTTTATTTATTTATTTGAGAGAGAGAGATCTTGAGCAGGAGTGGGGGGTAGAAGAAGAAGCACTGAGCAGAGAGCCTGATGTGGGACTCGATTCTAGAACCCTGGATCATGACCCAAGCCGAAGGCAGACACTTAACTGACTGAGCCACCCAGGCACCCATTACATTATCTTTTAGCTTCCATCGGGTCAGGTGAAAAATCAGCTATCATTAATACTGATGTTTCCCTAAAATGCAATGTGTCTTTCTTTCCTTAAAACTGCTTAAAAGACTCTCTTTTTATCTTTGGTATTAGCAGCTTACTGCAATAGACTTAAACGTAGTTATCTCTGTATTAATCCAACTTGCTGTTTACTGAGTTTCTTGGATCTGTGCATTGATTTTTGATAAAATTTGGAAAAATCTTCTTGCTATTTCTTTGACTATTTTTCTGTTCCATTTCCTCTCTTCTCTCATTCTAGAACTTCCATAACATACATATTAGATTACTTGATACTATTCCTCAGATCAGTGAGCCTTTGCTAATTTTAGTTTTCTCAGTTGTTCAGTTTGGAAATTTTCTATTTATCTTCAAATTCACTGGTCCTTTTTTCTCTTATAGCCATTCTGCTTTTGCTATTAATATCATCCAGTGAATTTTTATTTTAAGTTTTTAAAAATTTTAAGTTCTTGCATTACCTTGATTTTTTTAGCAATTTTCTTATCTTTCCAGAAATTACCAAACCTTTCAGTCAATATTTTAATCATATTCCCATAAATCCTCTAACATGTTCAATTCTAGTTTTTTTTAAATCCTTATCAGCTTATTTCAATTCCTAGATTGTCTGTGGGTCTATTGATTGATTTTAAGTACAGGTAATATTTCCTTGTATAGTGGTTAATTTATGTGTCATTTTGACTAGCCACAGAGCACTAAGATTAAATATTTCTGGGTGTGTCTGTGAAGGTGTTTTTGGATGAGATTAGCATTTAAATTGGTAGACTCAGTGAAGTAGATTACCCTGCCCAATGTAGGTAGGCAGCATCCAAGTCACTGAGGGCCTGAATAGAACAAAAGACAGAAGGAGGAGGAATTTTCCCCTTTTTTCTGCCTCACTCCTTGAAATGGGACATCTCATTTCATCTCTGTTTCTTGAACTGGGACTTCTACCATAAGTTCTCCTGGTTCTCAGGCCTTTGGACTGAAACTGAATTACATCACTAGCAATCCTGGGTCTCCAGCTTGCAGATGACAGATTGTGGGACTTCTCAGCCCCCATTTCATGAGTCAATTCCTCATAATAATTCTCAATAAAGATATATAGATACACAGCTGATCCTTGAACATGAGGGTTGGGGTATCAACCTCCCACCCAGTCAAAAATCCATATATGATTTTATTTCCCAAAAACTTAACTATTAATAGCCTACTGTGGACCAGAAGCCTTACTGATAACATAAGTAAGGCATGTTTTGTATGTTATATGTATTATTTATTGTATTTTTACAATAAACTAAACAACAGAAAAGAAATTGTTAAGAAAACCATAAGGAAGAGAAAATACATTTACAGTACTTTGCTATAAAAAAAATCCACATTTAAGTGGACCCACGCAGTTCAAACCTATGTTGATTGAGGATCTACTGTAGGATACAGAAAAGAGATATACTGGCTCAATTTCTCTGGAAAATCCTGACTAATATACTTTGGATTTTTTCTGCATACTTAGTAAATTTTTCATTTTATGTTGACTTTGTAAATGATACATAGAAGAGGCTCTACATTCTGTTATATTCTTCTGAAGAATGTTGTATATTGTGCTAATATAGTTAATATAGTGGAGGATCCACACTGGTTTAGTGGAGGCTTTTTTTTTTTAACATTCATATATTCATTTCACTTTTTTTTTATTTTTTTAAGATTTTTATTTATTTATTTGACAGAGAGAGATCACAAGTAGGCAGAGAGGCAGGCAGAGAGAGAGGGAGAAGCAGGCTTCCCACTGAGCAGAGAACCCGATGCGGGGCTCGATCCCAGGACCCTGAGATCATGACCTGAGCCGAAGGCAGAGGCTTTAACCCACTGAGCCACCCAGGCGCCCCCATTTCACTTTTATCTTCAATGCTAGGGCAAAACTAAGTCCTATCAACATGGTCTTTACACCTATGGGTTGCCCTTATAGTACTTGAACAGAAAACTTATGATATTTATCAAGCTTCTCTAAGTAATGGAACTCTAATTCCTAACTCAGTCTTCACAGCAATAGGAAGTTGCTGAAATCTCTACTCTGCTCTTCAACTTTCCAGCTATTGCTTTTCCCTGGGATCCTTAATGTCTTCTTTGCATAGGTATATTTTAGTAGTCAGCCAAGAGTTGAGGAAGATTTTATATACATATTTTGAGGATTCTACCTCAGACATTCCCTCCATTATGGGACTTCCCTACTTTGGCATCCCCAAACTCCCTTATCTGATATCGAGATTATTACTTCCTTACTGAGGTAGCCCCCAACCCCACACCCTGCAGACGAAGAGTGCCTATGAAGGAAAAGTGATATAAATGTAGATTCAATCTTTCTTGCAAGATTCTAATTTCCTTAAGTTTCTACCTGCTTTTGGTCACTCACCAATGCTTTCCAACTATTGTTCTTCATATTATATCAAGAGCTCATATAATTGTATTAGCAGGAGGTTTAGTTCAATATAAACTTTTCTGTCACAGAAGATGAAATTTATATTCTTCAGATTTTCCATCATAAATATCTTTTGAATATCTTTATCTTTACTGTCTCTACCCTCCTGAGGGTCATGCTCATCTCTTACAAGGATTAATATATTACCACATCCATATTAGTTCCCCCTAAAACAGAGTGTTCATTCAAAAATGGAACCTCCATCATGTTACGCCCTTGCTTAAAACCATGCAACACCTTCCCATTGGTCTCTGCTTAAACACCAAACTCTTTTAATTGGCTTAAGGGTTCATATTACTCGGTCCTGCTAATACACCAGTCATAAACTCTTTGATCATTATATTCTAACCAAAATAAACTCCTTTAATTTCATAAACTATGCCATGAACCTCTGATACCTAAAATTTCACATCAGTAATGTTCCCTCTCCCTGGAACATTACTCTTCTTTCTCTTCATTTGGCTAATGTTATATCTTCTTAGGTCTTTACTCTTTCTGGTATATTCTTTCATAAATCACTTATATTAGCCTGGGGTGCCTGTTCTGTAGTTTTATAGTACCCGTATTCCCTTAGTCATTTCATTTATAAATTCTGTTTACTTGTGTTTTGTCTAATAAGCTGTAAGCTCTAGTAAGCCATGAACAGTGTCTTTGGTACCGAGTACCACAGAGTGACTTTCATAGTTCCTGATTTGTTGTTACAGTGAAATAAATGCTTAATAAATTAGTAAATTAATGACTATAACTTAGTTTGAACACAACCTAATTCTCTCCATCGATAATTTCATAACTTAAATGGCAAGAGCCAACAGCTGAGCAGCCTTGTTTACTTATTTTCTCAAAAAATAAGACATGAAAATGTCATCAACACATTTTGATTATCATATCAATTTCCATTAAGAATTATGTATATTTGCTATATCTTTAAAACAGTTTTTAACATTTTCCTTCAAAGGTGTCCAATTATAAAAATTATTTTTGTGGCTGATTCAAAACTTCCCTTGACCAAATCAAGATGTATTATCTTTTTGAACATACAGTTATAATTTTAAGTATATAAATTTAAAAGACTATCTTTGTTATATGTTGTAGCCTAATGTCCAAAGGGGTTGGCATATAACATCTTCTGATATAAAAACAGTTTTTAAAATTATAGATTAGGGGCACCTGGGTAGCTCAGTCAGTTAAGGGTCTTTCTCTTTTTTTGAAATCTAACTTTCCAAGCTGCACTTTCCTCATCTGTAAAATGGGGATAATTACAGAGCTTATCCTATAGGACTATGATAAATATAATGTATTTCATAGAAAGCATTTATCAGCTTCTAACACAACAGCATTTTCTGACAATGTTACCTTCTCATATTTTAATAATTCAGAAAGAAAAATAAAGGGGGAAAAACTTGAAATTCTGGACCATGAACATGGTGATCAGATATACACCTGAAGGAAACTAGCAGTTCAAATTCAAAACTTTTGATTTCATTATGCTTCCATATAGAAAACATCATTTTTATTTAAATTTTTTAAGCTAGGAGGCAAACAGGAAAAATGTTGTTAGTGTTTTTTTAATGTTGAATAAATGAGGGGGTTATAAAAGGTTAACAGATTTGCCCAAGTTAAGTAATTGGAAGGGCATGATTCAGATCCTGGATTCATGATTCTACAGGCCACTTTCTTAATCTCTGTGTGAAGAGCATGTCCTCCTAATGTCTATTAGGAGGAACCACAGGCAGTATCTATAGAGCTCTGTGTCACACAGACAGGGTAGCAGCACTGTAAACCAATTTTTATCAAAATATTTAGGTTCTATTCAAACATTTTAATAAAAATGTAATAGTTCATAGAAGGAGGTCATTAATTTTTAAATTTTGTATTTAACCAAAATTGGTTTGATTTTGAGAAAATAAGGTAATGTATTTTGCAGACAGAAAGGGAAGTTTTTGGAATGGGCTACATAAGCTTTTTGTAATATATTTCAAATATGGCAATTTCCACCATTTGAGCCATGTGAAAAATATCAAATTGTCCATAGAATTTGGTATAAAATTCAAATTATGCTGATAAAACCATGTCTCATGAGTTTGGGGACAGTTAATGGAGCTTTTCAGCTATTGGTCTTTGGGTTTCAAGCTATGTTATGACTGATAAAGAGCATAAAGAAGTATCCAAAGCAACTTCTAATGAGCCTAATTTGTTCACTCAATAAGTATTTCTTAAGCACATAATTAGTGCTATAGTAAGCCAGGCCCATTCTAAGAAACAATATGGTGATCACAGGGCTGTCTGGCCATGACCCTGGCACTTGCTGGTGCTGACTCCAGGCATGAGAACTCCATGACCACCTTCCTTTTTAACAACTGAAAGTTATGTGTGCCATGGAGATTGTGGAATTGACAACCACTGAGATTCTACAACATTGACAACAGGATTCTAATTCTTTTGCAGGAATCCACAGTCATTAAGGACACTTTTAGTTGAATATATAACACTCACAGGGGTTTTGAAGATAATTCAGAGATTTATCTGCATCCATTCTCTTAGAAGGAAGATGTCACAGACTTTTTTCAAACAAAAAATTCCTTCTGAGTACTGAACATGTATGCAAGTCTATTAAAGGTTAGATCATTTCTCATAGTTTTCAACCACAAAAAAAAAAAAAAAAAAGGAGAGAGAGAGAGTAGAAATGCCTAAAGAATGTGTATGTATTGAATTTCTACAAACTTTGTCAGCCACAAGATGTGAAACAAGTTGTTTCTGCTTCTTATTGGGTTAATCCATTGATAAGACTTCCCATAGTGTGGCTTAAAATGTGCATTTCCCTACCACTAATTCTAATCCTTTTTTGAGAATAAGCCTGGGGCTTTTTTTATTGCATTAACTCCTAAACCTGTTCCCGTAGGTATTCTCATCTCCACTTACCACCTAGTCTGAGTATTATAATTGAAAAGGTACAGAGAGGTCATCTAACCATTCCAAAATCTCCTCTGCTAGCTACACCACATCCTGTAGTCACTCAACATCTCCTCGAATCCCTGGAGATAGGTCTTTTTAACTTTTAAAAAGTTTTTCCTTACAGATTATTTTTAATATATTTTTTTGAAGTATAATTGACATACTAGTTTCAGGTGTAAAATCTAATGATTCAGTATTTGTATACACTGCAAACTAATCACAACAGTAAGCCTAGTTTCCCATCAGCATATTAAGTTATGTAATATACTGTGCAGTATTATTGACTGTAGTCACTATGCTGTACATTACATTCCCATTACTTATTATGACTAGAGGTTTGTGCCTCTTGAACCCCTTCTCCCATTTTGCCCACCCTCCAATCCCACTCCTCTCTGGCAATCACCAAGCTGTTCTCTGCTTCTGTTTGATTTTATTTTGTTTATTGGCTTGATTTGTTTTTTAGATTCCACATGTATGTGAAATCACAGGCATTTATCTTTCTCTGCCTGACTTGTATCAGCATAATACCCTCAAGGTCCATCCATACAAGATTTCATTTTTTTTATGGCTGAGTAGTTTCCATTGTGTGTGTGTGCATGTGTATATATACATACACATATACATATGTGTATATATATGTGTGTGTATATATACATATACACACACACATACATATATACATACACATATACATATGCGTATACATATGCGTGTGTGTATATATATACACACACACACGCACACACACACATATCTTCTGAATCTTCTGAATATCTTCTGAATCCTTTCATCTATCAATGGATAGATGAGTTGTTTTCATATTAGTATCTTGATATATTCATTTTCTTCTGCCATCTGAGTACCCCCCCAAAAAATAAATAAATAAACCTAAGCTCTCTTTCATATGATAGCTTGTCCAGCTTCTGAAAGCCACTCACAACCTCTTTCTGGGCAAAACATCCTAGTTGCTCTTCCTTGGGTTACCCTTGCCCTTTAAAAGACAACCACATGCTGAAGACACTACAGAGGGAATTTTTGTATATATAATTTTTGTTCTTTTAGGCAAAGGTGTTTTCTGTTTATTAGGTTCTAGTCATTTGAATTAAGATTTAACACATGAAAGTAAGAGCAGCTTCTATGTCCTGAATTCATCCAGAATTACAGCTTGTTAGAGCTTGGTGGATTGGTGTGGAGGGTGAAATTAGATCACCAATCAGAAAGAGCAATCATTCCCTCCTGATACTGCTCAGTTTCAAAATTCCACTACTTACATTCAGATTTAACTAACATATTAAGCCCCTACTCTGGCTCCAATTAATATGTAATATGTTTTCATATACCTTTACATTAGCTGAGGAACTTAATTATCTATGGAACCCTGAGGATGTGTGACAGGAATAGGTCTCACTTATTCAAAGCTTCAGCTCTGATGTTCATGAAACCATCATTTATGAAGTCAGACACCATGATGACTGCTTTTATAAATTTCATTTCACTTCATTACCAGTTCCAGAGATAATTATTTTTATATTCACTTTACTTTTTAAGAGATTTATTTATTTGAGAGAGAGAGCAGGGGGAGAGGCAGAAGGAGAAGGAGAAAGAATCTTAAGCAGGCTCCACACTCAGCATAGCCTATGTGGGGCTTGATCCGATGACTCCAAGATCATGGCCTCAGCTGAAATCAAGAGTCAGATGCTTAACTAACTGAGCCACTCAGGTGCTCCTTAATATTCTTTATTTTCTTAAAATTACAACACTACCAAATCTGCTTTCCAATATGTTGTAATCAATACCAATAGGATGTTTACAAAACATTTTTAATTATGGAAATTAAAACAAATTTTTAAAAAATAAGAGCATGGGGCAACATTGTGTGAAACAAAAAGCTCTGAATATACAAGTCATAAAATTTGAAAAGAAACCACAAATAGATGTATCTGGCAGTCACTCATCTAAAGTTTCGATGAAACTGTAAATGTTGCTTATTTCCCAATTTCAACACATTGTGATAGTTGATGATTCAACTGAGTAATAACTGATCCCAGGGAGTGGCCTTCAAGCCACAAACTTCTCCATCCCATTCACTTCTGAGTCTATAAAATAGCCGTAATATTCCTGGGCCAGCCACTGCGTTTCTTGCAAGACATCCAAGAGAAGGAACTGGTTGCAAAGTCTGAGGTAAGAGAGGTCTTAAATATTGTGAACTAGGATAGATGACAGGTAGATAAATAGAGAGATGATAGACATATCCTATAAAATGTCAAAAATTAAAATTACTGAAACTGTAAACAATGGTTGCTTGAATTTGTAAACCTAGTAATTAAATAATCATTTGGGGTATTATGCTTTATCATTTTACCCCGACAGCATCTAGTACAATGCTTCATGCTGAGAAGTTATGCTCTGTGTGTGTTTATTTATGTCTGTGAGGAGTGTGTGTGTGTGTAAAATTGCCTATTCTGCCAGTCTTCCTATAGAATTCTGAACTTCACTGGAATTTTAATCCCCTATCTTATTATTATCATAACATTCATCTGTTATTTTTTTAAATCCCAATTTGATTTTTGATCAATATGATCAAAAATAAAGACAAAGTTCAAAACTTGATTATAATTTTTCTTTTACATTTTATTTTTCTGTCTCATAGATATTTAGGAAGCATCAAGAGGTGATGAAATTCCCCTAGAATCTCCATTAATCACCTTGAAACACCTCAAAATAATAATAACATTATGGGCAATTGACATTTTCCTGAATGTAAAAGTTTAAATAATCTTCAGAAAACTTTGTAATGTGTTGACCTATAATTGTATAAATAATTAGCTAATTTAGCTCATTTTTCTCAAAAATCTATTAGTGATTATAACTAATACATTATAACAATTTGTATCATAAGATAAAGAGGCTACAATCAAAATTAAAATATAAAAATGAAATGCTTTGGAAATGTCCTTTCCCAAATGTCAAAAGTAGGTCCCTCTAAACAGCATGGGGTTGCCTGAGAACCAAATCAAATTCCTGTCACCTAAATTAATTTCATAGTCATTATTACTTTGTTTTGAACTTCCTGAGCTCAGTAAATAACTGCTTACGCCCACGCTACCATTCTCTGTATAAACTGAGACTGTATTTCATTCCAGAAACTACTTTTACCATATAAAGAGATTATTCTGAAACGACATGTGAAAGTTTATTTTTAAAAGGATTGATGTAACATAGTTGTAAAGTTGCAAAGTACCTTTGATTTTATCCAAACAACAATGTGCTCCATTAATAAATAGATTGATACCCTAAGATTAAGGAACTTGCCTAAAGTCAAAGAGTTGTTAGAACATAATCTGTATTACAACTGGATCTTCCAAATTTATGCTATCATTTGGTCTTTGTCCTGACTTCTAGGATATTTCTGAGTAAGATGAAAGTTCTCCTTCTGATCACAGCCATCTTGGCAGTAACTGCTGGTTTCCCGGTAAGTATCCATTTCTATATTCCAGAGTATTTATGAATTTTTTTTTTCTAATTCATGAATCTTAAGGATTTTTTTCCTCCACACACTGTATTTCTACTTTATAAACATGCCTGATGTCTGCCCCTTTAACATGATATTCTAGAAAATACTGTAAATCATATATTGTGCAGTGCTCAGTTCAATTCCATATAGCTTGGTACAGCAGTGAGTTTTAATCATTTAGAAAACATACTGACACTTTGCAGAAAAATTGGTACTACAATATTTTCTGGACACTCAAATCCTAGATTTTAAAAAATGGATAGTATAAAATAATATTAGGTAGTAAATTATTTCCTTCACACATAATGTATCTATTTCTCAGTTTGTATGTTTTATCAACATGAGTTGAACTAATTTCACTGTTTGAGTTTTAGGTCTCTGAAGACCAGGAAAGAGAAGAACGAAGTGTAAGTTACATTTTCTTTTTTTCTGTGTAAGATTTCCATGTAAAATATCCGTAACTGTGGTTTAAATTCCTTTATCCAAACTTCTCAAACTCTAGAGAAAACCTTAAAGAGTTTAGGTATTATTAGCACTCCACAGTATAAACTTGAAAAATTTGATCTTTGTTCGTAAAAAGGGAATTTTATCAGCATCTCAGGTAAGAGTGGGACCCAAACTGTAACATGAATCACTCTGTGATAAACTGGGTTATAATATTTTTGTTAAAATTATCTAACCTAATAGAGGTTCATAAGTGTTCATGCCTCCACTCTGCTTAACTCTACAAAACTCATTCCAGAAAAGGTAAAAATATAGTAATAATAATAAAAACTTAAGAATTAGGAGATGTGGACCAGCTCTGATAATCCCACCAGTGACAAATTTACTAAAGAATTATTTTGGTCTAAACAGCTAATCAAAAATTTTTAAGAAAAAGAAAATAAAATTTGAAGAGGGAGGATCTTATTTAGGATTCATTTATACTCCTAGAAATCTTATTATCTGAAAGGAAGCATGGTTTTGGGGTCAAAACTATAAAGTGTTCATTGAAGACACCAAAATTGATAGGGATATAGACAGAAGATAGAGGGGGGAAGAGGAAAGAATGAAAAGAGATAAAGAGGAGATTGTATCTAACACAGGGTTTGGGTAAAGATCTTATATAAAAGCAAAAGGAGAAATCTGATGTCACCTCATCAATCCCCTCCTTCTTGGCCTTATAGTTAAAAGCAGTTATCAGGAAAATTGGGCTACAAGTAGAAAGGTACAAAGATATGGGTATCTCTAAGTAATTTCCTAAAATTTTCTAAAATGATGCAAATTAATTAATCCCTGTTCATAGTCCACACAGAAAAGGTAAATGATCCCAGAATTTCTAAAACCTCAACTTAAAACTGAAGATCCACATTAAAAGGCTATTTTACCTCTTTCAGTCATAAAAAGTAAAACAAGCCTTTTTAATTTCTTTCAACAGGCCAGTGGAAGCAATGAATCACCTTCACCGTTTTATGGGCCCCCTTACCAATATCCATTTGGCCCATATCCACCATTCCTGAATCCAGGATATCAGTGGTTTAGATATTACTATCTTCCTTTTCCAATACCTCTCTCTGTCCCTACAACTCTTCCTCCTAATGGACAGTAAACAAGAAAGAAAAGTTCTACTACAATTTAAGATGAAATAGGTGGTAAGTATGTTCAATACAAAGCATGTTTTTTAAGTTGTCAGGCCGAATTATCTCATGTATAATAGAGGCCCCTATCATCTCCTATCAAGACAAAGTTACTGGATGAATTGAAAGAATATAGACTACAGATTACATTAGGACCAAGAAGGCTGTTTTAGGAAACAAAAAATTTTCAACTAGTATCTACCACTTAAAAGGCCTCTGCCATCTTTCCTGCACCTACTCAGACCAATTTTACTTTTGAAGTAATCTTCACAATTAAAAAGAAAAAAAATGTAAATTCACAAGCAAATTACCCATTTGGATTAATAACTGAATGCTTATCATTTATTTCAGGTCACCGTAAAATGGAATGTGAGCCACTTCCTTGAAGAATCAATATTCCTGCTAATATAAAAATAAATGTAATTGAAATAGCATACAGTATTCTCTCACTGATATCTTTAGTGGGCTTCTGCAATAAATAAAAAAGAAGAATTTGGTTTCCTATTTTCTAAATGTGCTTCGCTAGTAGGAATGCAAAATAAATTCTAACGATTTTAATACATATTTCTTTTTTTTGAAAGAGAGTGTGTAAGCCAGTTGGGAGAGGGAGAGAATCTTAAGCACAGGCTCAATATCATGACCCTGAGATCACGACACGAGCTGAAATCAAGAATTGGATGCCAAACCAACTGAGCCACTCAGGGGCCCCTTAATATACATTTCTTGATGACTAACCAGTCTATGGAAAACATGGGGATTGAGGTGACCAGTCCTGGTCAACCAGTCCTGGAAGTACCTTGAATTAAAAAGTCTATACAGCAGCTTGTGCTATATTTGTATTATACCAATTGTATTAACAATTACACCAATTGTATTAACAAGAGCCAGAGGTTGATTTAATTTAAACAAATATTTGAGTAACTGTGCTTCAATTATTCAATTGAGATTGTAATTATACACTGTAGGATATAAACTTGATGTGTTGGCAAAGGATATCAAAAATGACCAAGTACTTTCTCTAACTTCAAGGAACTTATGAGTAAGATCTTAAAAACAGCATTGATATCATGCCTGTAGGCTACCAAGTGCTTTTTTGAATGATTAGATCACCAAATTATCACATAATCTCTGTTCAGTAATCACATTTCATATGTGGGGAAACTAAAGATCATGAAAATCCTGTGGACCTACACATAGACCTAGAACATAGCAGAAAAGAAATATAAACCAAGCTTATCCAACTCCAATGTTTTTGCTAGCAGCCTATACACTAAAATAAATTCTGAGTCCAGGACTCCACAATAGCAGTACCAATGACTAGTTAAGTCCATCTGTTTTCACTTTATTTCAGGAGGAAAAATCAAACCCCTACTAATAAATGTAACTGCCATCCACTTCCTTCTCTGCTAATCTAGATGCCACACCATCAAAAGAATTTTTTGAAACACTGAGTTATATTTCTGACTTACTCAAATGCCTTGGAAGGCTTCATCTTATCTGCAGCTTAAATCCATTTCCCCCATATGGCATTCAAGGCATTTTACATACTAACCTTGAGTTTCTTTTTGAATTCCCGTGCCATTAGCCAGCCTCTCTTACAGCCCCAGATGTTATAAGACACTACTGCCATTCCCCACAACTGGCTTTCATTCTCACACTGCTGTGACTTTGCTTATGGCTGCTCTCTCTTCATGCAATGTCCATTCCTCTGTTTCACGATTTAAATCCAATTTATCCTTCAAGACCCAAATCCAATATCAATACCTTTCATACAGAAAAACTTTCTCCTATCTCTCCAAACAGAATAACTCACTTTGACCTTCTTCCACTATGTTTTATTTCCTCTTTTTTAATAAATCTTACTTTAATTTCTAATAAAATCATCCATTTACATTTCTGTATCCTTCTCAAGAAGACTTTAAGTTCCTACAGTAACACAATAATATAACTATTCCCCAGTACTTAAGCTGACTATAGGGTACATAGTGAATGTTTGATAAATAAAATATACTAAGAAAACTTTCAAATTCCTAATGTTAAACAAAAGAGCTTTTTCATATCTCTGACCTATATCAACATGTAAATTAGCAATTATTCCTTTTTGTGAAAAAAAAAACTTCTTAAAATCAATATATCAATGGTAACATTTCTCTCTTACTCAATTATAGCATTAGCAAAACAAATTGGGTAACTGTCTCTCCATACTTTGTTACAGAAATTGTAGGGCCCATAAAATTTGAAGTCATGAATAAAACTATTTGCACAAGACAATGCAAAAATCACTATATATGTGTGTGTGTGTGTAGATATATATATATATATATATATATATAAAATTATACATACAACTTGATATTATATATAAATACACACACATACACACACATATTTCACAGGATTTAACATTTGCGTCAGCTATGGAAAAACAAAGTTCAGATTTTAGTTAGCCAAATACATATTCCCTTTCATATAAAGTAAATGAACACAGCAAAGATCTTGCAAAGTTCATTGAAGAACAACTTGTCCTGATCATCAGTTTCCATAAATCTCATGATGAAACTCTAGAAACAAATCTCTAAAGGAAAAAAAGGTAGCAGGTAGTGATGAAAATAGACTTTCTTACAGTAAATGACAAAAAGCATCCAACAAGATTCTACTTGCACAATGAGCCTTTTATTGTGTCACAATGGCAACCTTTGTCCCCACAGGTCAGGCAATGAGAAAAATTCTCTTTGAACGAAGATTACATTTCTCTTCTCCAAGTTAAAATTGTTCATAGCTAACACCCCTAACATCAATGAGGGAAACTCTGCCATGACCCATACGTTGGCCACAAATCAAGGCCAGCATAATGAGCCTCTTGGCATGACTTGAATAGGGAAACTACTGTCTCCCTTGGTAGTTTTCAGGGTCAGAAGTTCTTCAAACATTAAATATTCATTCTTTGGTATTAAAGTCAGGGATCCCAGTTAAAACAATGGAGGGAGAGCAAGAGAACCAAACTGTCCTCAATATAATTTGGTAAATGAATTTTATAATGATTATTTCCCAATCTTAAAGCTGACAGATTGGAGGCCACTGAAATATTGAGGAAAGGCAGTCAAGGGAAACCAAGATGGAGGAAAATGAAGGTAGGAAATCAAAGCTCTGAAGAGGGGCCAAAGGCAAAGCTTGGCTGCTCTAAAGTTTGAGAAGGACAAATCTCTAATTTACTGTCTTTCCTCCACTTTGTTGGCTTAAGTCTTTGATATATGTCCTTAACTCTCAGATTTTATTCACCTCAAATTATACCATTGTAATTTCCTGGGGGAAAAAAAAGAAGAAACTGTCATTTACTTTTAACTAGTATATTGGTGAAGCAAATAGATTCTATTAAAATGAATCAGTTATTCCCCCAATGGATGTGGGCAACATCATTCCTGGTCCTGATACTTTTGACTATTGTGACGAGGGAAGGACTTTCTCAATGAGAGTGTCAGTCAAGCCTCCATTTTCTTTTGTAATCTAATGTTGGTTTACGGGGATAAGATCCACAAAAACACTATGTGTTTTAGTGTAAACTAATTATTGAAAAAGGCTTTATGGAAAAATAATCAAAAGGCTAAATTAATCTCCACCATTCTATGAGTTCTTTGAGGAGAAGACCCACATTTTCCCATATAGTATTTCAGATTTCACTCATTCACTAAAAAACTAAATATTCATTTTGTGTCAATCATTGTGCTAAATGCTAGGGATTTGGAAAAAGGATCTTTTTTTTCACCTTTAAGGGTCTTAAAGAGATTAACATACATACAATTACAATAAATGTAATAAGTGCTCCAATAAAGTATTCACAGAGTTATTTTGTTTTTTGGGGGTTTTTTTTGGTTTTTTGTTTGTTTGTTTTTGGTTTTTTTGCAGGGAGAGGTTGTTTGTTTTTAAAGCAGAAGGGAAACTAGTTCTGCCTACACAAATTAGGAAAGGTCCCACAGATGACTTTGAGCTGAACGTTAGTGGATAAAAAAGGTAATTGACAAGTATATAAGCACAAATTAAATTAATGTTCAATAGATGTCTACTGAATGGATAAACTCTACTCAGATAAGTATTTTTTAAATTTTTATTTATTCATTTATTTGAGAGAGAGAACATGCGTGTGTGCAGAGGGAGAGGGAGAGGGAGAGAACCTCAAGCAGGGTCCCAATTGAGCATAGAACCCAATGCAGGGCTTGATCCCAGGACCCCAAGATCATAACCTGAACCGAAATCAAGAGGTGGATGCATAACCAACAGAGCCACCCAGGAGCCCCTCAAATTAGTATATATTTTTTTTAAGATTTTATTTATTTATTTGACAGAGAGAGAGATCACAAGTAGGCAGAGAGGCAGGCAGAGAGAGAGGGGGAAGCAGGCTCCCTGCTGACCAGAAAGCCCGATGTGGGGCTCGATCCCAGGACCCTGAGATCATGACCTGAGCTGAAGGCAGAGGCTTAACCCACTGAGCCACCAGGTGCCCCTCAAATTAGTATTTTTAATGACATTTGTCTTCGTTGGTCAAAGTAAAAGAGAATAAAAGATGGGGAATAAAATAATTTAGAACCTGTTTCTAATGAATAAAAAATTAATATAAAGTTCTCTTAATCTTAGGAACACTCTCTGACCTGAGGGAAAAAAATAGAAGGTAATAAATATCTTATTATATTCTTGTTCAGTACATAACATTTCTGCTAATTTTTCATATGGATATAGAGAACAAATATCACCTGATGAGATTTTTCCTTAGTAAATGGTAAGACATCCAGGAGGTAGTATTTCTCTAGAATTCCATGTGAATTCAGTAATACCACAGCAGAGTTTTTTCTTCTGGGTAAACTTCTGGCTGAAGTTCAGTCAAATTAAGACAGTTGAAAGAAATTAGCCACAATAGAACAAGGTGAAAAGTGAGGTTCTGGCAGCTAAAGGGTCCTCCCCCCAACAGCTTAAGAATGCATCCAATTTCTCTTAACTATCCAAGACTTTAGTAGAGCAATGAAATACAACCAGGGGGCACACTGATCTCTAGCAGCAATCACTCCAAGTAGAGCTCAGTGAGAGCTCAGCTCCATAATCAGAGGGAAGTCAATTCTAATGCTCTCAGGAAAATCAATCCCAGAAAGCTCATCTCTTACCCATATACACTGGCTCCTCAGTGAAGTAAATCAGAATTCCAGGGAAAACAGATAATATACCTGTCTACGGCCAGAGTTCTTCATGACCAGGTTCTGAGATCATCCAGAACAAAGTAGTGAATCCCAAACTTTCAAATGTATTAAAAGCTATTTAGGTGCTTATTTACTATGCAGATTTCTAGTGACATTCCTCCTCTAAAAATTCTGACTCAGTAGTGTGTGGTGACATAAAAATTTGCAACTTAAACAAATATCCAGATAATTAATAATTTGTGCAACAAACATTTGAGTGTCTAAAATGTGCCAGACATAACTCTATCCAGTGGGGAGCTTAGGTTCTAATGAAAAAAGACAGAGAATAGTAAATGAACATATATAAATTTTGAAAATAATTTCATGTTGTAATATATTATGAAAAAATAAGAAAATAAAATAATAGAGTGATGAAGGGAAGGAAAGGACAAGTTAGAAAATGTACCAAGAAATATCTCTGAGAAGACATTTGAGCTGAAACTTAAATATTATAAATATTAAATTAACTAAAATAAATATTAAATTAATTAAAATATTAAAATACTATTTGAGAAGAATTAGGGTAAGTTTCAAAGTCTATGAACACAAGTAAAAAGTTCCTGATTTGAAAAAGAGTACAGCAGCTTCTAGGAACAGAAAGGTTATTGAGGCTGACACAGAGTGAGAGAAAAGTGGTGGAAGATAAGAGGAATAGAGAGGCAATAAATCCTATAGAAACAAACAGGCACTGATAAAATGCTTGGAATTTATCTTGAGTGCTAGAAGAAGACCCTGAATGAATTTAAGCAGGAGAATAATCGTATCAGATATATGTTCAAAAAATAACACTTTTATAACTGTGTGAAGAATGTTTGTAAGGTGACAAGAATAAAAGTAAGGAGACCAGAAAGTACTGAGATGGTCAAGTGTGAGATGTCAGTGCCTGGGACTGATTAGGGCAATAAAGGTAAGACCAGAAAGTGCTGGCAGATTCTAGGTATATCGTTAAAACAGGGCTTATAATTATTCTAATGGATTGTTGAGGAGGGGACAAAGATGACTCATAGGATTTTGTCTTCAGCCACAGAGAGTATCACGGTGTCATTTACTAAAAAGGAAAAAACTAGTAGAGGACTTGGATGAGAAAAAAGATGTGTTTGGAAATCAAATATTGTTTTGTTCATGATAAATGTGGGATGTCCATCTCAAATGTGAATGGTGATGTGAAAGCAATTGCCAGATACCTAAATATGTAGTTCAATGAAGTTAAGAGAATGCATATCATATTTAAAACTACAGGAATGAGTAGGTTAATTATAATGATACTAGAGAGAGAAAAAAATTGTAGAAGGGTGGTAAACTCTTGAAGTATCCATGGAAGTTTTCCCAAATTAAAGAGTTTGAGAAACATAAGAGGAACCAAAAGAGAAATTAAAAGCAGCCAATAATTTGAGAGGTAAAAACAAAAGAATAAATCATGACAAGTCAGAAAGAACAACCACCATGCCAAAGGCTCCAGAAATTGATTAAGAGAAGGTGCACTGGATTTTTTTTTTTTTCGCATTCCTTTTTTTTTTTTTTTTTTTGCAAATCCATTTGCATTTGGCTACACAGAAGTCATAGTTGACCTGGCTATATATTTTGAATAATATGAGAGGAATAAAAGACCTATTGGAGTAAATAAACCACACAGTTACAGAGAGTCCTAAGATCATATTGGATATATAATGCTTTACAAAACTGAAAGCTTTCTTTATTACCTTTTTTTTTTAAATCTGTGTTATTATAGTGAACTTAGAAACTCTGGGATTCTAAAAGTTACTAAATCATAAATTTCTATGTGTATGCTAAAGTCATAACAACACTCATTCTGGGCTCCAGATGATGTCAAATGTCTTCTCAAAGCCTCAAAAGGGTCTCCCTACTTATGTCCAACAGAAAGTATTATCTCTGTACATGCTCTCTGCAAGCAGAGACTGTAACTGCCTACTGCATTCTTCAAAGTGCCTTGTTTTTAACGAGAACTGTGTATGTGTGTACTATTTAAATGTATTGTCTTTAGGAGAGCAAAATAGCAATATTCCATTTTGCTAGTGTTGAAATTTTTAAGACCATTTTGCACTACTTTCCCAGAATTTTCCCATATAGCAAAGGTTTCCAAAGCATACAGATTTCTGCATTAAAATATTAATTTTCTGATGCCTTATGAATTAATCATGTAGAAAGTTGTTTTAGCTATTTACATTGCAACTACTGTCAAAAACACATTGTTATACTTCAAGCACATGATAGAGTATTGACATCAGCCTGGTACTAATGAAGGAGCTGAGAAATAAAATGAGACAGAAAAAAATAAAAACACATGCTGTGACTACCACCAAAAGAAAAGAAAAGAGAGATAAAGTACATATCAGATGTGAAAAATGCTAACAGAACAAAAAGTTGTTATGAAGAAAAGAATGCTTAGGTTTCAATAATCACCATTTTACTTATCACAAAATGATTATTTCATAGTGCTTGGAATATGAACTTATGAATCCTCAATCACCTCTCACTCAGCTCCACTATGTAGTTACATAAACAGACACTGATTCAGGACCTAAACAGAAAGAAACCATAGCTTGACTAAGAAGCCCTCCTGGTCCTCCTCCAGGAATGTTTTAGGAGTAGACTATGACCCTTGAATTGAATATATGACTACGTCAAGGCTACTTTCAAATTGCAAACGCTCTTAAGTTTTAAGACCTTGTTTACCACTATCCCAACTACCTGAGAGATTTCACATCATTGGAGTTCTGACCGTCCCTTTGTTATTCTTTGGAAAACACCAGGGTATCTGAACAGCTCCAACATAGAGTTCACCTAGTTTATCTACATCAGTCATTCAAAACTCTTTAGCTCTTCTAGACTGCCTAAGGTCAATACATATACGGGGTATGTTCAGTATCACTAGTATTCAAGTAAATGCTAGACTATGAGCTTCACAAAGGCAAGGATCTTTGCCTGCTTTGGTTACTAATTTATCCCTAATGGCTAGAACAGTACCTGAGCTAATATAAGTGTTCAACAAATAATGTCCAGTTTTTCAAAAAAGGTCAGATTAGTGTTTGAGGTGGATGGGTGATCCCATTGTAGAAATGGTTTTCTCTAGGTATGGGTAAGGATTCCTAGCATTCCCAGGTGAAAGAGAATTACTGGAATATATTTTCCCACTAAAACAACATTATTAAAGGTGTTCTGAGTCTCTAATAGTTGTGAATAATAATGATGATAACAATAATAATAAATTTAAATAAAGTTCTGGTAATTGTGAATTAAAGACTCAACCGAAAATCAGTATCATTCTATGGCTCTATCAAAGACTGAGAAATTATCACGTAGAAAGGAACACTTTCATGATTTGGAGATTGACCAGTCCATATAGAATGGCTGGTCTTATTATTCTAGCAGCTTGTTTTAGCAGTTTGAATCTCTGCCATCTTTCTTCAAACAGCAGAAGCCAACTATTCTGAGAAATAGAAAATCTCAACTCACTCTGTACAAAGTCAATAAGCACTCATTCAATGATTCTGAATACTGTGCCTAACTTTCTAAGACATGAAACAGTTCTAAGAAAAAGACAAGAATATAGGCAAAGCTACAATGCCAATATTATTTCTTGTGTTCTGGCAGTCTTACATTGATTCCCAAAAATACTTCAGTCTTGCCAAATACTTCAGTCTTGCCAAGACCTCACAGCACAATTAACAATTTTTTTTTCCCCAGAGAAATGCAAACAAAAGAAAATATCCTTTTCTGAATTAGCTAGGCAAATTATTTGGTTAGCTGTATTTTACCAAAATGTCTCCCATATTCGTGGTTTTATGACACTTACTACATATTTTAGAATGAGCTATCCCTGAAACAGAACAATTATCCTCAACTCAATAAGTTAATTTTGTATATCCAGAGTGTTACCTATATTACTAAAATCTAAAAATCTAAAATAAAATTTGGTTCATAAGAGCTTAATCAATGAACAAATGTATATTGAATGTTTATACCATGAACTGAGTGAAAACTATATGTTGTAGCTCAAATGCAAATGAATGTTATATTGATTAAAATATTTCACATGTAGATTTAACTTATAAGAAGTTGTTCTTGGGTGCATAAGAAAGGGTCATTTTTCTAATTTTTAGAAATCAATAGTTGTAATTCCGTAAAAACCAATTAGACCTCCTAATATATGTAGTATCACTTGATATATAGGTTCTTAAATGAAAAAATCTTTAAAATATGGGAGTGTTGTGGTTAGCAATTTTCATTTTTACAACAGCTTTAAATTCAAATAGGTAGGATTACTTAAGAATGTAATTAATTTTTTAGAACTCTTCTTTATCTCTTTAAGAAACAAAAATTTATTCTTTAAAAAGTGTGACTAGTCTCTTTTCAAGTTTTATGAATGACAACTCTATTTCCCCCCTGAATTCCATTAACTAAGATTAACCTAAAGATGACCTTGCTGTCATCAAATCTTTCTTTTTTGTCATCTTCCTATTCGGTGAAATATAGGAGGAAAATAAATCACGTGGTACAACGCACTAATACCCTTTAATAAGTCTTCGGTTATTTACCTTGGGTCTTCCCTACAATTGAGAGGCCAACTCAACTTACTGCCAAGCAAGACCTGACAGGCACAAGGAAAGGTAATCATATTGAAACATCTAGACAGAATAGTTAGTAATAATATCATCAAAGTTATTTTAGAAGTACATTTTCTTCCTCTTAGCTTTTATTGTTAAGTTTGAATATGTCTTACTTGATTTTGATGTTAGTTTCTAACCTAAACCTTAGATTCTGAATGATGTTATAATCAAATTTACTTTTAACTTCACTTTGGGGTAAAGGTCAAGTTTCTATACTGATAAACTACTAAAGGCAGTGTAAATTCTAAAGAAGGTAGAGAGGCAAACCAAGAAAGAGACTCTTAACTATGGAGAACAAACTGATAGTCACCAGAGGGGAGGTGGGTGGAGGAATAGGTGAAATAGGTGATAGGGATTAAGGAATGCACTTGCGATGAGCATGGGGTATTGAGTCAAAATATTGTACACCTGAAACTAATATTACACTGTTTATTAACTGGAATTTTAATAAAAACTTTTAAAAAATCATAGAAACTAAAAAAATAATTAAAATAAAAAAGTAGGTATTTGAGACAAAGAACCTATTTCTACAGACAAAATCCTTCTACAGAGGATTAACTTTTCAGCAAATGACATGTAATAATAATCCAGATTGATCTCTTAATTTCAAATATAATTCTATGTAAAGGTCATAATTTCATTTGTTTATAATTATTATTTTAAAACATGCCTTTTGTATCCTCATGAAAGCTGACTAGTTCTACTACCTGACAAATTATTTCTATCTTACCAAGTGATGAAGGCAAATTCAAGTATTAATTGGTTTAAATAGATAAGTAACATATGGTCTTATCTCTCTGGTTTCTGTTTATGCTAAAAAGGAATCACTATCATTTTTTTTTAAAGATTTTATTTATTTATTTGAGAGAGAGAGACACAGCGAGAGAGGGAACACAAGCAGGAGGAGTGGAAGAGGGACAGGCAGGCTTCCCGCTGAGCAGGGAGGCTGATACGGGGCTCGAACCCAGGACCCTGGGATCATGACCTGAGCTGAAGGCAGACACTTAACAACTGAGCCACCCAGGAGCCCCAGGAATTACTATCATTTTACAGAATATTTTGTGTATGCACATGTGACTGTGTGTGTGTGTGTTATAATTTTGTGAGAATTGGACAGGAGTCCTATTCACCATAAAAATTTATTGTTCAGTTTATAATTTTAAAAGTTATCTGGTGATTATAATACAAAACTGCTATCTATATTCATGATACTTGCTAAGACTCGATCTTAATCATTCTAACAAAAAAAAAAAGAAATAGTAACTACAGGACATGACAGAGATATTATCACTACAGTGGCAATCATATTACAATATATAAATGTATCAAATAGGCATGTTGTATACCTTAAATTTATATTATTATATGTCAAATATATTTCAATAAAAAAGTTAACTGGCAAGTAAAGAAATAATAAGGAACCCCAACCCTCTCAATGAAATTTGAGTTTGCTGTAGGTTGTACGGATTTGATTCCATGAGTTCTTTTTTATCCACTGATATCCCATTAACAGTTTTGAAGTCAGCTTAATAGACAGCCTTCTTAATCAATATTACCTGGGAATGGAGGCAAATAGAGTCTAATGTGTTTCCCCTTTCCAAGCCTGGGTTCTAACTCTGTGACCCTCTTTTGTAAAACTCTGTTTGCAGGACTAAAGTCTATTACAAGTGTGGCAGTAACGAGAGCTGTAACAAGATGTAGTTAGTACTTGCTTCACAAATACAGTATGTGCTTAAATATTAAAAGTTTGAAGTATTATATGAATCTTTCTAAAAAGATAATTTATTTTAAAAAAGAGTCAAATAAGCAGATGTAACAACCCTATATTCCTTTGTAAGGATAAGGCTAATTTTTTATATATATTCAAAGCCACTATAATTGTCATATCTATATTTCTTATGAAAACAATAACATCATTTATGATTACTACAGAAGTGTATTATAAAGAATGTAGTTTCAGGATCCCCCCTCCCACCTTACATGTTCCCATTAGATCGATCAAGGAATTACAGAATTTTAAAAATCACTTACTTAATCCTTCATTTTATAGATTAGAAAGAGAAGGCCCAGGCAAGGGAAATTACTTGGCCAAAGTTAAACAAGCAGAGATAGGGACTGGGCTAGAACACAGTCCTCCAAAGGAATGTAAACTTGTTAACACTCTCCAATCTAAAAGGATTCAACTAGCTTCTGTTATTTACAAAACCATGCCCAACTCTTTCACCTCGCAATCAAGGCCTCTCCTTTTGCTGTCCTAAACTTTCTTTTCAACTTTATC
>CM052899.1:127972300-128001485 GCA_028534135.1 Potos flavus | reverse complement strand
GCCTGGGTGGCTCAGTGGGTTAAAGCCTCTGCCTTCGGCTCAGGTCATGATCCCAGGGTCCTGGGATCGAGCCCCGCATCGGGCTCTCTGTTCAGCAGGGAGCCTGCTTCCCCCTCTCCCTCCGCCTGCCTCTCTGCCTACTTGTGATCTCTCTCTCTGTCAAATAAATAAATAAAATCTTTAAAAAAAAAATAAAAAAAAATAATAATTTTTCTTTTGCTTTTGTTTCCCATATCATTATGACCTCATCTCAAAACTTTACAAAACGTTTGTGAGTTTTTAAAGCTTTATATAGATGCTTATGTAAATTGTTTTCTCACTCCTGATGCCCTATACATGTTGCAATCCAGAATTAAGTATTGTAAAAACAAATGAAAGATGATTAAAAAAACACTTCTATCTATATAATATTTATATACTAATGTTATGTGAAAGGCAATTTTTTTAAATCTAGATAAACTTCATATATCATCTTAGGAGAGCAGAGAAAAAATATACTCAACGCGCCTTTTTTTTAAACAATATATATTCAAAAAACAAACAAAAAACCCCAAAAAACCCAATTTACAGTCAATACAAGCTGAATATGTTATTCATATTTTTCATTTAAGCAAATATCATGTATACTTGTTGTGTAGGAGTCAGTTGATCATACTATATTCAAACTTAAATTCTTCTTCTCCCCAGTGGTGATTTTAAAGATTTTAATTAGTTTATTGCTGTCACTTCGTGAGTGGTTCACAGGCCTCATAGATTAAATAACCATGGAGAATGCTTTATAATATTTTACAATATTAAAATAAAAACAAAGAAACCATGTTTTGTCTTTAGTACAAAAGATTTTTAAAACCACAAAAAAAATCTGGACTCTGCTCAATGCTTTTTTTTCACTTATTTCTTATTTCTGTGAACCTCAGCAGGGTGCCGAGGTGCAAAACCAGGAACAACCAACTGTAAGTTTACTTTAATTATTTCTAGTAGAGACATGAACTCTGAAGTATACTAGTATGCAAAGTTCAATGATATTTAAGTGCCTTCTGTCTAAAAACTAGTAAACCCCACAAAATAATCTAATAATCATTGAAAAAAATACCACTTTAGCAACCAATCATATGAATCAACCTCAATATTCATCTGAAAATCTTGGATTCTTTTTATAACCCAAATCATGTGCTTTTGGTTTTCATGTATATTTTGAAGCATGAGAAAAACTGTCCCAGAGTTTAATATTGGGAATAAAAGAAAACAAATGTAAAGTTTAGTATCTCTCCTGACTGAAGACTTAGGGAAAGATCCCTCTCTGATCCATCTTTGAATAGTTCTCATACACTTGCACTTACTTCCTCTTTTTGTTCCTCATATATGTTTGAATGAACACATTTAAATATGTCTCCTTTCATGAGAAGTACTTGCTTTGCAGTGTAATTTTGTTGATTTGTTTTACTTATTGGAAAGATCTAATAACATATTTTTATAAATGCACATAACTAACAGAGACAAATAAAAATGGTAAATTCCCTAACTGATCTTCAATGAATAAAGTGAAGCTGAAAAGAATCCAAAGTATAAATCCAGGAATCTTCCCATATCACATTATTTTACTATTCTGCTATAATTAGTTTAGAAAAACAAATAAATGTGCCCTCAGCCTAGTCTCTAGAGAAATAAAATTTGTAAATATTTACAAATACTTGGTAACAATACATATATACATACACACAAATATATGAAAAAATATATATGCACATATATTCCTCTGTGTGTGCTATGTTTGTGCACAGTAGGTCAAAAATCTCTATGAGATTATTCTAGCTGTTGTACTTATTACAATGCCCAACATTTACTGAGCAATTTTCATATATGTCAAGACCTGGGCAATGTGGTTTTACATTATGGATTACCTCATCTAGTTTGTCTGAAACTAATATTATTTGTAGTATTTGTTCAAAATCAAAAAGTAGAAGGGAAGTGTACAAATCTGTATCTTATAAAATATGGTTGCTGAGTTCGCTACTTCCAATATTGTAGTCACTTAGGGTTAAACACTAAAATATGTACTTTAAGGTATCTCTACATTCTAGCCTACAATAATACCATCTGCATAACGTATTCTCTTTACAGTGCCGTGAGAATGAAGAAAGACTGTTCAATCAGAAAATTGCCAAGTATATCCCATTTCATTATGTGCTGAATAACTATCCTCGCTACGAACCCACTTACTACCCACACAGACCAGTTGTACCAATTAATCATCAATACGTGCTTTATCCATATTATGCAAAACCAGTTGCAGTTAGGCCACATGCCCAAATTCCTCAATGGCAAGTCCTGCCAAATGCCTATCCACCCACCGTGGTACATCACCCACACCTACATCCACCATTTATTGCCATTCCCCCAAAGAAGATTCAAGATAAGACAGGCATCCCTACCATCAATACCATTGCTTCTGCTGAGCCTACATTTATTCCTACCACTGAACCAAGCGTGAACACTGTAGTCACTTCAGATGCTTCCTCAGAATTCACCATCACAAGCATACCTGAGACTACCACAGTTCCAGTTACCTCACCTGTGGTCTAAAAACTCTGAGGAAACATCAAAGAAGACAACACAGGTAAATGAGCAAAAGACAAAAGTAAATAAATAGTACAGACAAGATTCATGGATTTATCAGTACAATCATAATACCTGAACTAGTATAATAGATAAATTAAGCCTGTTATAGGAGCAGGTAAAATGGGTTCATTATAATTTTAATTTGATGGTACCATAGCATTAATATACTAGATTCTGTTCCAATAAGGAATGAAACATTTTATTTTACAAAATGCAGAAAAATTGGAGATTTTTTTATCAAACTTTATTTCAACAATTGGAACACTCCTAGAATCTACTAGTTTTATTTCATTCCTATTCATACACACAGAAAGCAGAGTGAAATACTATGTTAAATTTGTGATTTTTCTTACCTCAAAAATAAATTTTCTGAGAATATTTACATAGAATATGAGTTCAAATACATTTTAAACATTTAACCGCGTTCTTGCACTCTAATTTTGCCCTGAATCAAGGACAAAGGAAATGTTTCCCATGCATTTCTTTATTTCAGACATCATTTCTGAAAGGAGCCATGAAGTTTAAGCACTTGAAATTTTTTGTATTCTAGATGAACCCATGGAAGAACTGTAATTCCTAACTTAAAAAACACATACACACTAAAATAATATTTTCAGAATCTTTTTTAAAAATACTTTCAGAACCATAAACGTGATGCCAACATTTCTTTTTATTATTTGGATCAATGAATAATGGCAAAGTCTAAAATAACTTGAAACTTATGGAAAGAATTTAAAGGGAAAGATCAATAAAATAGAAAATGACCAGAGTGTGCAATAATTTGGGGAGAAAGTTACAAAATTTTGAGTTTCTTTGCAATAAATATTTTCAATGCATCACACTGTCTATATTATTATATAACCTGAAATACAACACAGTGACCTGTGATACAAGGGGAATAGCGTTAGACCAGAGAGGGCTGTTTCTTCCATCTCGTAACTTTAGGCAAGTCATTACTCTTTCTGAACTTTCATTTTCTCTTAATTTTGGTTTCTACAAGGCTCAAACAACAATGCATATTGTGAAATGATTGTACAACTGATCAGCCCGCTAACTGTATTAAAAAAATTAAGTCAGTAAATGCCAAAATTTACTTTTAAACAATATCCTGTCCTTACTAAATGATAAAAACTTTATATAGTTATCTCACATTATTTCTATAGCAACCATATGGATTATATTACTATCTTCAATTTACAAAAGAAAAATAACAGGCCCATGGATCTTCACTAAATTACCACAGCTCAGAAGTTCAAAACTGGGAACCAAATCAAATTTGTCTGGTTTAGATAGTAAAGTGTAATTACTATGCTATCTATTTCTATATGGACTGTGTAATATACAGAAAAACAGAAAACACACTATGTTTTCCTTAGGTCAGTCTTTCTGTAAATTGTATTATTTGGTTGCTCTCTAATAGGACATGTAGTAGGAAAAAGAAGATAAGATGCTGGGTAAATCTTGGACTTACTAAAATTTAATGAGAAAATTAATGGAGACAGCATGAAAGCAAGTAGTACAGTTATATATTGCATTGATTCCAAATATTATATGATTATGCTTTTAATGAAATAATCATTATTTCAATAGTTACAATTATTCAAAATTTATGAACCTAGATTTCTAAGTTAAAACCGGTATATAATATCACTTATAAAGAAACATGTTAAGGACATTGTCTTGATGTAAATATTAGGTGAAGTCAATTATTTTCAGTTACTATAAGCCAATTTTAAATATTTAAATTTAAATATTTAATTTGATAAAATCCTTGCATACAGACATAAGAGACAAATAATTTAAGCTAAATAAAATGTACATGAGAACTGTTAACAAACTAGGAACTAAATCTCTAAACTGTCATAATTTTTTATAGGTCTTGATGAAACCAAATGAAAACTCTAAACTCTCCTTTGGTCACTCATCTACCTTCGTTAAAGAAAGAATGTGATTTTGATAGATTTGGCTCCTTTCTCTTCTCCCCTCACATTTTACATTCATGTCACATTTAATTTTTTGTTTCTTGCACAATAAAGTCATTTGAATGCAAGTGGATCTCTTAATTGAGGAGTCTGTGGATACACCTCAAGGATCTTTTGAAACTTTGAAATTTCAAAGCAAATTTAGTGTGAGTTTGAGTAAACAAGTTTATCTGGGGGCAAAGTTCATAGTACTATCCAATTCTCAAAGTGGTCCACAGTCTAACAGTGATTAAGTATGTCTTCTCCAGGATGACACTGGAACATCTAATCTTACAACTAAGTTATTGGAACCAGAAAAGAACTAAGCTATGATGTTCCAATCCAAGGGACCACAACGTGACCCTTGAGAGCCCTGGAAACTCTGGAGTTAACATAAAATTTAAGTGCTCCAATGTATTGCTAATGTTAAATCATTCCTGGGAGCAAATTCTGGGCACAGGCAGGCTACAGATGACCACGCAGATACATGGGAAAATTACAGAAGTCATCGGAGACTAGACCTACAGGACCAGATTCCTCCAGACTGGAAGCTACAGTCTCACATCTGTCCAAACATAAACATGAGCATGCGCACGCACACACACGGAAGTTGCTGGAATTGAGGTCTTCCAGTCTACAAACATTGGTGAATACTCAAAGTCCAAAAATAGGGTTTTCTCTTAACCACATATTGCAAGGTAAATAAATGAGTTGTTTATGTGCTTGCTCCATATTTAAGACTTCCTGTCAGAGAAAATACAAATCACTCAACCCTTACAAAGTGCTTACCTGTCACCCATCTAATTTTTTGCTGAAACTCTCAACAGATGTGCTATTATTAGGAATGATCTGTAGCCTTTTACAGCTCTCTCACTCAAATTCTAGAGTCTGGAAGAAAGTCATAGGAGCACGGTATGGCTAAGCCTCATGTGCTATGGCCGTTAATAACTATTAATTTCTTGAAAAACAAAGTAAAAATGTAGAAGAGGTAGAATTTATTTTATTATTTTAAAAAAACATTTATCACCTACTAGGTACAAGGTACTATAAGAATTATTGTGGGGTATATAACAATAATGATATTTAATAATAATATGCAATCAACAGTTATACAATATATACTACAGGCCAATCTTCTATTTGTTTACACATATTTACTCACTTAATATGTACCCACGGACTACATGTTGTTGTTGTTGTTTCTGCTGCTGTTGTTATGCAAGAGAAATGAAGTAATTTTCCCCAAGTGGGGCTGGGATTTGAATCCACATAGCTTTGTTTTTTTTTTTTTTTTTTTAAGAGAGAGAGAAAACAAGAGCAAGGGGGAGGAGGATGGGGAAAGGAACAAAGGCAGAGGGAGAGAATCTTAAGCAGGCTCCACATTCGGTGCAGAGTCTGACACACCACTCTATCTCACAGCCCTGAGATCATGAACTGAGCTGAAATTAAGAGTTAGATGATTAACCAACTGAGCCATGCAGGCACCCCACAGATTGTTTTGCTTTGAAGCCCATGCTCATAACCATGTGAACACTACTATACATGCACTTTCAGTCTGTTAGATTAAATAAAATATGAAGAAAACTACTTTGAAATAAAAAAAATCTTACATATAAAGCACTTTTGCATATATTAATCTTCACCAATAACCTCTTGAAATAATTTGTTACTGCTCTTTATTTTCTATATGTGAAAACAACTTCAAAACAGTTATACATAAGATAGGAAAAATTTATGGGCTTTAGATTTGGATAAAACTCAGTTTTAGCTCAAAATTATCCTTACTGTGTGACCTTGAGCAATAAATAGCATGGAAATTAATATTTTTGATTTATTGATACACGTGTCAGAATTGTAACAAGGATTTTACAGGTATTACTTTATGCCATGTAGTACTCTGTTAGGTACTATTATTATGCTCATATATAAAAGAGGAAACTGAGGCTAAGAGAGATTAAGTAATTTGTACAAGATTATAAAACACTAAATGGTAGAGTTTAGCTTTGAACTCTTCTAGCAAGTCAATCCACCAGCCTTCATTACCTTACTACTAGGACATAAAACCTTTAATCAGAGATATACATTAAGGTACCCTATATCAACTGGTCATTCAGTCTATGTTCATTCCTTTATCCCTAAATTCCCTAAGTAACATTTCCAAGGACACCCGTTGCTCACAAGATAAAGTCAACTTTCATGATTTTGATTTTCCACATCATCTCTCTTCCTTACATCTGCATACCGTACACTCCAGTGACTCAAAACCTCCTGTCACTATGCTATTTAGCTGTATCAGCACCAGAACTTCTCTGAAGCTGCTCAAGTTCTTCTGATAATTCATATCACATAACCAAAATCTGACTCCTTGACTTAGAGATCACATTCCTTTCTAAAAATATTTATTTATTTATTATAGAGAGAGTGGGGGGGGGGAGGAGTGGAGGGACAGAGAAAGCGAGAATCTCAAGAAGACTTCCCACTGAGCACAGAGCTCACACAGGACTCAGTCTCACGATGCCAAGACCACGACCTGAGGCGAAATCAAGAGTCGGACACTTAACCAACTGAGTCGCTCAGGTGCCCATTGGATATCACACTCTTAAGAAAACCTTTCCTGAACTTCCAAGATCAAATGACCCACTAATGTACCACCATAGCATCCTGTCCCTGACATTTCTTTCCCCCTTAGTACTCATCAAACTCTGTTACACCTGCATGTCTACTTTTCCTGCTAGCCTATGAGTCCTATAAACATAGGGACTATATTCTGCCCACCACTATATTCTGCCCACCAACTATATTCTCCAAGGTAAGGCCTGATACAGTGTAGGAACTAAGTAAACATTTGTTAAACAAATGAGTAAATAAAGGAATAAGTGGACTGTTAATGACTGAAGTTGGAAATACCCATTTAAGAGGATTAAATAACCTAGACTTTCCTTGCTAAAATCTCAAAGAAAAATAAATGTTGACCTTAGCGGTTTATTAGTGATCATGAATCAGACACCAAAGCCAGTGATATATTATTAAACCAAGTTTAAAGTCAAAAGAGAATTACTATAAATCATTATCACCAATCACAGCAATATAAAAGAGAGAATGTTTTTATAACTTACTCTCAATTTTCAAGGAAAGAAAGCTGAATGTCAACAGAATGATAACTAAATTGCTATATCAACACTATGTATTATCTTAACTTTAGCAGACTATTTAAAAGGAGATGATGGTATGCTCTCCTCCTAATATAATACACTTGAGTAGTGGCCAGGTGCCCATGTTATTGAAATCATGACTATAAAGTCAGACTGATGAACAAAAATAGACTTAAAAGATCAAATATATTCTTTTATGGGCATATTTTATTTGATACACTGAAAAATCCCAGAAACTCTTTAAGGCAAGAATAAAGTCTTATACATTCCTTTAAAATTAGTATTTGCCATTAATATAGTTATTTTCCAAATTTAAAAATCATTCTTTTGAATTATTCATTACAAAACACCTACAACCATTATTAGGATGTTAAGACAGAACTTTAATGAATAAAACCTTTAAATATTTCATGCCATAGAAATGATAAATTTTAAAGTAACAAATTCATGTAATAGTAAAAATAATAAAAATTTTATAAGGAATAAAATTATTTTTTCTAAAATTTATCAGTGAAACATAATTCCACAAAAAGAATCCATGAAAGCAACAGATGTCAACAGATTTGACTTTCTTTTCATCAGCGTTAACCCTTGCCAACAGTAATGATATTAAAGTTTTCTCAGTCTCTCCCCAATAGGAAATAAGTAGGAGGGACATCCAGGGATGGAAGGTTTATTTATTCAAAGGGTGCTTATTAGTTTTCATTTGGAGACAACGTCTACTGGAGAAGAGTCAGCTTGGTTAAGAGAAGATAAAATCTGACCGGAACACAGAGGAGAAACCCTTTTCTAAGGTATCTAGCACAGGGACGCCTGGGTGGCTCAGTTGGTTACGGTATCTAACACAGATAAGAGTTTGGGACATAGATTTTTCATTAGACTCTGGGCTTTCCACAGTTTGGACACAAACATAATAGTTAAATTAATCACTGAAACTATCTGCTAACTTAGACAAACTGAATTTGTTTCTAACATTATTAAACTAATTACTATAGAAACTGTTCATATACCATCAAAAGACAGAGCTTCACTTTCTCTGCAGTTTGATCAAAGCTTATTCCTATGAATTACTCAAGTTCTGTGCCCAAATAGCAACCTTTGATAAAATAGAATTTAAGTAAAAATCACAAAGGAAGTCTGTCTTTAAGTAAAAACTGCTTTAGCATGAATGCTTCATTCTGCCTAAGACACTCTGCTGAAAAAGTGGGGCTATCTTCAATGCTTGCTTCAACTCTTCCAGGTCTCTATGGAAATATTGGCTTAAACATCCTTGAAGTATGAATTACAATTTAACTACAACTTTTTTAAAATAATTTTTACTTAAACAATGGGTTTTTTCTTATATTTAAAGAAGCATTATGCTGTTAACCCCAATTACTCTAATTACTCTCATATTATTAGAACTTTATAAAAGATGTAGAAAAGTCTTAGGTAACCAGTAAATTTTAGTGATAGGATTGCTCCTCAAGAAGTCTTAATATCATGACTTACTAAAATAATTTACACTATTTACACAATTAAGCGTGGACTGTCTTTATTCTTAATTTCCTTCCTTTCTTCCTTTCCTTTCCTTTTTCTTTTCATTTTTCCTTTCCTTTCCTTTTTCCTTTCCATTTTCCTGTCTTTCCTTTCCTCTCCTTTCCTTTCCTTTTTTGCTAGAATCTATGAAGAAAAGATGAAGATCCTCATCTTATCTACGATCATCTTGAACCTTACTACATTCTTCTTGGTAAGTTTTCAATGATCTTCAACAAGTAATTTTTTTTTCTCATTTAGAAAAAGATAAAGAGGTTCATATCAATCATATGCCAAAAAGAAATCTTAGAATAAAATATTGTGTTTGTAACCAGGATAAGGCATGTTTTATTGCTTTAAAAAATTTACCATGAACCCTGATTATTATATCCCTTTCTATATATTCATGTAGTGGGACTATAAAACAATCAGAAACTTATGTCCCCACTAAAATGTGAACATGGATGTTTATACCAGTTCTATTCATAATTGCCAGAACTTGGAAGCAACCAAGATGTCCTTCAGTGATGAGTAAATAAACTGTGGTACATCCAAATAATAATATTATTTGGTACTAAAAAACAAAAAAGAGCTATATGGAGACCATGAAAAGACATGGAGAAAATTTAAACTCAAATTGCTAAGTGAAAGAAACCATGAAAAGACATGAAGAAAATTTAAACGCAAATTACTAAGTACTTCGTACTATACAGTATGAAGAAACCAATCTTTCTTCGTACTGTATAGTTCCAACCAGAATACATTCTGGAAAAAGCAAAACTATGAAAATAGTAAAAAGATCGTGGTTACCAGGAGTTAGGAAGAATGAATAGGTAAAGTACAAAGAATTTTTAGGGTAGTGAACCATTCTATAAGATACTATAGTGGTGGATACATGCCATTACACATTTGTCAATGTGTAATACCCACAGAATGTAAAACATTAAGAGTGAAATCTAATGTAAACTATGGACTTTGAATAATGATGTGCATATGTAGGTTCACTGACTGTAACAAAGGTACTACTCTGGTGTGGGATGCTCAAAGTAGGGGAGACTGTATGTATTGACGCAGGGAGTATACAGAGTACACAGAAACTCTCAATACCTTCTACTTAATTTTGCTATAAACCTAAAACTGCTCCAAAAGGTAGACTTAAAAAAATAAAATCTGAAAAAAATTAAAAATGGTTACTTTTTTACTTTCACTAGTGAATATTTTTAAATTTAATCAATGTGATTTGATTGTGACCAATGCCACACATTTTTTAAAATTTGTATACTTTTTTATTTGCAGATAAGTGACAGTCTTAAAACTCATGACCAGTCAAGACAAAAACTACTGAGGCTGAATTCACCTTCCAAAGCCAGAAACCCCAAGTCCTCACATACCCAAGCTGCACTAAGACAGGCCCAAGCCCAGACATCAAAACATCCATCAAGCCGGGCTTCACTTACTGAGACTCAACCAAAATCATCTTCATCAGTTTTACCAAACCAATCCCTAGCATCTAAATTTGAAAAATCTTCAACTTCCAAGTCTACATCCAAGCATTCATTATCTTCACAAGATGCTGCAAAAAGGTCTCCCTCAACCAAAAAGCAATTCTTAGCTAACAAGATTGCACAAAAACAGCCACAATCAAAATCAACTTCAAAAAAACAGAACCTAATCCATAAGTCTGCACACAAAGCTAACAAGTCTGAGTCCAACCAACCATCTCCCACCAAAACTGCTATGAAAAAGAAGAAAAATACTAAGCCTAAGCAGAAACAGTCAAAAATTACCAAGTCTCTACCCAAGCAGACATCATTTTCCCACCATACAGGAAAAAAGTCTTCAGTTGCCAAAACTACACAAAAATCAGCTGTAAAGACAAAAAAACAAAAGGCTCCAGCTGCCGCACTTGCACTTAAACAGACGTCATCTTCCCAAGGTGTCGTGAGGAGCCATCTGGTTCCTAAGTCTAACGGGACAACATCTAAAGTTTCCAAGAGTGAAACAAAGAGAGCTTCTTCCAAGAGGTCTCCACCAAACAATTTACCAGGCTCCAAGTCTGCTACAAAAAGAAATGCGAAGTTCACAGCCAAGTCTCAAGGATGCAATTCTGCCAGAAGCCAGCATCTAGCTTCCAAAAACAAACCAAGGAAGATGAGACCCTTGCATTCCGTTAACCAGTCTCCAGCAGATTCAGCATCCCTACGTGCTCCCAAGCACCCTGCGCACAAATCTCATCCACCACTATCTTGTCTAATAAAATCTCCTCCATCTCAACTTCAAACTCCTATATCTAAACTTCATAAGCCTTGTCAAAATCAACCAAAAAAGCAGCCATCTGAGAATTCTGTAGCGGCAGAATGTGCATCACACATAGCACCAACTACTATCTTTGCAGATATCACCACAATAGCCACTGGAGGTCCTAATGATATTACTACTAGCATAACTCAAATTACACCCAATGCAAAAGCCCTTACTAACACCCTCTCACCTGCTACTACCACGTCTCCATCTCAAATCATCACCCAGCTTGCTGATACCACCACCACCAGACAAGAGACCACTATCCTTGAAGATGACACAGCTACTGCTGGAACTGGCACTATGGCAACAGCAACCACTTCTGCAATTGACACCACCACCACCAATAGTGGTACCACTATTAAAGAGACTGCTGTGACTGCTCCTGCGACCAGCCCCACAGCCACCGCAGTGAGCACCAACAGTGCCAGTGGCACTGGAACTGACACTGCAGCCACTGCAGAGGTTCTTAAAACCACCACAGCTGCTCCAGGAGTGAACATGTCCACACTTGGCACCTCTCTGCATGTGACCAGTATCACTTCTGCTCCCCCTGATGCCACCACTGCTACCAATACAACTGCTGACACTGTGCCTGAAGATGTCACCAACACTGAAGAGTATCCCTATGGCACCGAAGATTATGATTCAGCCTCTGAATATCAATATGAAGATCCCACTGCCATTCCAGAATCGAATGCCACAGGCCCTACTACTTCTTCAACTCCAGCAGCCACTTCTCCTAAATAAAAGGCCTCAGAACCTACAACTAATAACACTACCCAGAACCCACAGGGGATAGCTACTGCATATAACCCCTGAAGACTGACTTAATACCCCAACCGATAATCAAAGCATTAAGGAGGGCACATGTTGTGATGAGCAAGCACTGGGTGTTAGACACAACTAATGAATCATTGAACACTACATCAAAAACTAATGATGTACTATAATGTTGGCTAATTGAATTTAAATTTTAAAAAAGGTGTGAAATACTGAAGATTTGAGCAGTAAAAATACAATATAATTCTTTAAGCATTCTATATTATACTTTTTTAGCCTTTCTTCTTTGTCTATCACCCACATATCATTTCACATATTTGAAACACCATAAGAAATGTCATTGCATTTTTTAAAAATATTTTTTAAAGTAATCTCTACACCCAACATGGGGCTCGAACTCACAACCCCTAGATCAAGAGTCACATGCTTTACCCACCAAGCCAGCTAGGCACCCCAAGAACTGTCACTGAAAGAATCCCTAAATCCTCTTAATTCCCCTCTTAAGCAATGAAATATCCCATTCACTGACTTTCACTATATTATTCCCCTAAAACCTGTCTCTTATAGTTCAAAATAATAATTTATTAACTTGGCGAATTTCACTTCTATGAAAGGAAATGAACACTTACAGGTGTTACCTATAGAATAATAGGAATCCCTACGCAGGATATGAAATTTCTAGGATACTAGAAAACTGGAAGCAGAGATATTATTCAGAGAACTTGGAAAATAAACATGCTTTCTTCCCCCAAATGAAAATTGGCCCTGGTAAATACCAAGAGGGTTCTAGAAGTCTGTAAATATTTCTTCATATAGAAAAAACTATTTAAGTTATTTCTGTGCTGGAATAGCACCGGAGTAGCACTGGAAGACCAAGAAAGAGCTTCTTAGATACGGTAAGATGCTGTCTTGCATGGACAATGTCACTGACATCTTTGGAACCAGCTCCTCCCCCCACCACCACTGTAACCACACAGTCACAGACTGGGACCCAAGGAGAACTAAACTGATAAATCTTGTCCCTGTCCTTTCTCTCCACAACCATCACACTTCCTTAAAACCTCTATATCCTCTGAGAAATAAGGAGGGCCTTGATCTTCTTTTTTTGTTTTAAGATTATATTTATTTGAGAGAGAGATAGAGAGAGCGCACACACAAGTAGGGTGAAGGGCAGAGGAAGAAGCAGACTTCCTGCTGAGCAGGGAGCCCAATGCGGGGCTCAATCCTGGCACTCCAGGATCATGACCTGAGCGGAAGGCAGAAGCTTAACCAACAGAGCTACCCAGGTGCCCCTTGGATCTTCTTTTTAGGGCCTGTATGTGTGTGAGAGAAGAAGAGAAAGACAGAAGGAGATGGGGGTGGGGAACAGAGTTGCCTGTCAATCTATAGCTCACTTGAAAGGCTGTATTCACATTTATTATTTCCATTTCCCACCACAAATTTCTTCTTCCTTTCTACAATGTGATGTCAAATGACATATATGTAACAGCAATTTAGAATTGAAAAAAAAAAGACTATTTTTCTCCTAAGGCTGAATATATTTTAGGTTTATCAATTTTTACCTTAACATATTCCTTTCTCAAGACCCCACAGAAAATTTTAAATCAGTGCACTCATATTGGATGGGAACACCTCTGTAATCTGGATGGGTACTATAAAAGCAAACCAAATTAGTAGTTGAGATGTCCCTTCTTTTTATAGACTTTGAGGATAATTTGCATGTAGGTGAGAAATATCATAAGGATCTGCTAAGCACAGGCTTAAATTTGGGTCTGTTCCATAGCTCCATGCATGCATATGTCTAAAAGATTTCTGCTAACTGATCTTCTCATTCTCAGACACTTATGAACTTTTATACATCTAAAGTGTTGTCCAAGGCTCTTTACTGTGTAAACTTGTCCAAGGCTCTTTACTGTGTAAACTCTTTACTATGTAATTTCAGATAATTACATATATTAAATTAACACAATCGACCTCATATTTTGAGCATCTACAAATAGCAAGTCTCTGTGCTAAGCACTATAATACAAAAAGATCCAGAATAGTGACAATGCTCTAAGGGAGCTCAGACTAAAGGCGGGCGCATAGCATATGTATATAACTAGTGATGGCACAATCCAAAACGGAAGAGGAGATTTCTTACCGACTGAGAAGACCAGGGCAGTGATCAAAAAAGTGAAATTTTTTTCACTTTTTTTAACACATAATTAACACATCCATCACCTCAAATAGTTACTTAAAAGACAATTTTTTATTAATAAGTTCAGCACTAATGGTGATGATGATCATATAGATTTTCACATTTTCCTCAAAGCTGGCAGCACTTTTAAAAAAGAAAAAAAGAAAAGGAAAAGTGTATGGAAAAGGTGTTATTTGAACTTGATGTTAAAGAACAGGTTGAATTTTTATTTTTTCAATTTTTCTGATTTCAAGAGAACTTTTAACAACTGAATTAGTTATTAATAAGTAAAACATTTAGAAAAAATAGGAGAACTCATAAAAGTCCAGATTTTCCTCCAAAACATGAACAATCTGGTATTGTGCCCATGTAGCCTTTCATGACAACTGTCAACCACAGCAATGCTACTCAAAGAGTTGTCTGCAAACTGGTTGCTAATCCACAAACTGTTACAGACCAGTCAAGAGTGAAGGACATAAATCAATGCTGTTAATGCGCACAGGTTTTTTTTTTTCAGCTTCCTTTATATTAATTGATTTATTCATGTTTTCATTCATTTACTTAGCAGTAAGACGTTCTTGCTTGTATTACTATCATCTAATCCCTGATCTGTCCCTGTCCTTTGAGTATCAGTGAACTGAAGTGAGAAATGGCTACTCCTTGCTTTCATAAATGAGGCATGCTCTCCTCCAGTCTCCACCAGGCCTACTTCACAGATTCACTATTAACTAGGTCCTCTAGACATTTAACTTATAATCCTTGCTCTAAACAATGAAATCACATAAAATGTTTGAAAAGGGAAGTAGAATTCCCTTAGATGTGATTTAGGCCTGGGGTGAGAGCTAGTAAAGCCTAATGGGGAAGCTGAAGGAATAATTTTGAGAGATATTAAGTAATAAATACCAGTAGAACTTGATAATTGGTATATTTGGTAAGATAGTGATGAAGAAGTAGCTTATTATTTTTGGCTTGGATGACTAGTTGGAAGGTAATACCACACACCAAAACTGGAAAAGTCAGTCTGCAGGGAAGAACTTACTTTGAGATAGACTCTACACATATCCCCTCTCTTCTAACTCTTTGAGCTAGACTGTACACCTTTGTGTCCTAAACACTGAAACCATGGCATCATTTCAAGTACCCATAGTGCATAGGTTAGGCCACAGATATAACTTTCCCACATGTTAAAAACAGAGAAATCTTACAAGTGGGGATCTCTTGCTAGAACACAACAAAATCAAAAATTAATTTTAAATCTAGCCAAAAATGTCCAATTACTCTTCCAAAGGAACTAAACTGTAATTAAACAATATTAATAAGGAATTAAAAATGAGACTAAATAATCAAGCTAATGGGATATAATCAAAGTTATATGAAGAGGTAAAATGCTGTATTAATTATTATGATTTGAAGATCAGATTTATCAAAAAGGTATACTCCTAGTTATTTAGCAAATGAATTCCAAATAGGGTAGGGGTAATATAAAAAGATATTTTTTCCAGTTTTACTGGGGCATAATTGACAAACACAATTGTATATATTTAAAATTTACAATGTGTTAATTTGATATATTCCTACATTGTGACATGATTACCACAATCAAGTTAATTAACATATCCATCACCTCAAATAGTTACTTAAAAGACAATTTTTTATTAATAAGTTCAGCACTAATGGTGATGATGATCATATAGATTTTCACATTTTCCTCAAAGCTGACAGCACTTTTAAAAAAGAAACAATTGCTCTATCTCTAAATGGTGATAATCCCAGTAATGATTATATTTTAATATAATACATGCAGTGGATAATGCTATATTCACAGTTTGTAAAAAGGTATGCTCAAGAGTATATATCAAGAGCCAAGCTAGAGAACCAAATATATAGCACTGTAGCAGTTAATTAACAAATTTTCATTTTAAACTCTCTATTGATTTACTGACACACAAAATAATTTACTGTAATTGTCTACTGCTATACAGAGCAATACTTCCAACCCCATTAAAAAAAGATATGTGACAGATGAATCATTTGAGGAGATAATTATGGAAGACTATATGGAAGCATATATTGATTTATAGTACCTAATAAAATCTACTTTGATCTTCAACCTCATCTCCCAGTATACTTTTCAATTTTGAGAGCCATTATTCCAAAGTTCTGTTATTCTCCAAACCCCTATTAATAGAACATATGAACATAGAGCTGATGCTGCTTACATTACTACCATGTTACTACTACTACTACTACTACTACTAGTAATAGCTAACACCCCCACAATGCTTACTATGGACTAGGCACTATTTTAAGTATTTCACATATATTAATTCATTTAATCCTTACAACAATCCTATGGAATAAGAATTATCATTATACCCATTTTACAGAGAAAACTAAGACATGAGAAGTAAGCCGTTTGTGCAAGATCACACTGCTACTAGGCAGAGCAGCTAGGATAGAACTCAAGTATGTCTGGCTCCACAGCATGCCTGCCCACTGCCCAGAAGAGCCAGTCAACCTGAATGTCCGATTTAAAATATTCATTCCTGGTATCAGTTGAGATTCTCAATATTCTTTTCATTTTATCATCTGTAAATATTTTTTAGTTGGGTGAAATTTTACCATAAACTATCTGACTGGGCAAATAATTAGTTGAGTTTTCAGAGATACTTTATGAAGCTCAGAGAATGCTTTTGAGACCAATGACACTGAATAATTAAAAGCAGTAGCTAATATTGGAAATATAATGAAAGATGTGATACTGCATTAGAAAAATTTATTATCATTAGAAAGTTACAGTTATTCAATAAGATTGTAAATTGCCGAGATAATATTAAAACACTATAAATTAGTTTGAGACAGAAGAAGATATGGTAGTGAGGATGAAAAGATATAAAAAGAAATGCACACTCTAAATTGTTTAGTTTTCTAAGAGTGGAAGTAAAAAATCTGTATTAATGTCAGGTAAGAAATGTTATTAGTATCTCCTAATTTATAGACATACCATAGTAATATATGCATTTAAAGATCTTGTCATTTTTATCTAAATATCTTAATATTATATAACAAGAGGGCAGAAACAGTATCATTATCAATATTGGAACCTTTAAAGAACCTACATAAGTAATAGAAACGCATAAAGAAATAGTTCTAAGTTTATTTATAAATTTTTTTTTTTCTATATTTTCTTCTAAGTTTTGTTCAAGCTCAATCGAGCATTTTTGGTATTTGATAAATGTTTCTCAGAGATTCAGTAGCACCGGTCTTCAATTTAAATGTGATATATTTTTAGGACCCCAAAACTATTCCCTGCATCTTGTCAGTGTACTTTCAAGTTTCTTAAGAGTACTCATTACCTTCAATAAACTTTCTGAAAGCAAGTTAATCTTTGAGTGAAGGAATTTTATCTATTATTTAAAGTATTTTTTATTTATTCATCAGAGAGAGAGAGAGAGAGCACAAAAGCAGGAGGAGTGGCAGGCAGCAGGAAAAGGCGGCTCCCGCTGAGCGGCTGAGCAAGGAGCCTGATGTGGGACTTGATCCCAGGACCCCGGGATCATGACCTGAGACGAAGGCAGATGCTTAACTGACAGCCACTCAGGCATCCCAGAGTGAAGGAATTTTAAATAACTGGATTAAACTAAAATTAGTATTTTATGTCATTTATATTTTAATTTTATGTATTATTTGAAGAGTAGTCATTTATTTTGAAATTTTAGGAAATAGAAAAACAAAACACAATTACCCTTCCACCCTGAGGGAGGAAAAATGGTCTTCTCATCCAAATGTGTACATCTCACACTGCTATAAAATATGGTCTCTACATATAAGGACAAGTTCTGTGTCATTAAACAACATCATATATAAAAGCCTTTATATTATTAATGCATCATAATTTTCTTGTTAGGTAGATATATTTTCTCTTTTTTCTTTTACAAACAGTTGTATGACACACATTGCTGGGATCCAAAATCATTTCTATGGGATAAATTCCTAGACATGAAATGAATGAAAGCAACACTACATTATATACAGACATTTGTCTGTAGAGATTTTACAAATATTTTATACTCTGACTGCTGATTTTCGAAAGCCATAAAGGACTAGTGGCAAATGTAAGCAGTGAAATGGTATGACCTAAAACTATCACATCCTTGCTATGAGAACTTGGTCTGGCACAGACCAGTTAGAAGACCATTAATATAAGCCACATTCTCCAAGCCAAGGATGGTAGCTTGGATGAGGAAGGCAAAAAGAAGAAAGATCCCAGAAACTCTTTGAAGGACTTCCTGATTGACTAGATGTAAAGTACGAGGTAAAGAGAGGGTCACAATGACCCAAGTTCTTGGTCTGAAAAGCTGAAAAGATGGTGAAAGCTAAAAATATAGCAGGTGTTGATTGTAGTTTAAGGACGATTAAGAGTTCCATTTTGAAAACATCAAACTTGAGATGTTTCTCAGTGATCTAAATAGCGTTATCAAGGACAGAGTTGGATATTTAAGTGTGGAATATAGGAGAGAAGTCAGGAAGAGCAAGATTATATATTTAGGAGTTGATCCCATAGAAATGGCATTAAAAACCATGAGACTAGATGAGATCACCAAGGTAGTTATAATAGATAGAAAACGGAAGAGTCAAACAACAAGCCCTGGGACGCTTCAATATTAAGGTGTTTCTAAATAAACTCTAAGTTATTATTTTAATTATTTTTATTAATAAGAAATTGAATATGTCCTCTGATTAAATATCTGAATCCCCTTGTGTTAACACTAAGGAAGATATAATAAAATGTTTAAACAAACATAAACATATAATGTTAAAAAGGATATTTTCCCACTGCAAATATTGTTAGCCAAGTGGACATCAAGTGAAACAAAGCATGCTACACAGAGGAATAGCTAAAGCAAAGATCAAGATCCTTTTCTTAGAAATTTATTAAACAAAACAACTTATGTTTCTGATGTTTGACAAGAATCTCTTCACCTAACAATCCTCTTGGCCATGTCACGATATCTGAATAACAAAACTATAATTATGAACTTCATAAAGGGATATATAGTGACTAGTGTTCTAAAGTAAATGGAAAACAAGTAAAAAAAAGCAAATCACATTATGGGTCAAATCAGTGTAACACTCTTAACGTGTATGTGACCTTTCTAGTTTGAATTGATGATCTCAAGTCTCATGAAGAGAGAGTATTATGTATTGTTCTGTTACTAACGTGTTTACTACATTGTTAATTATCCAGCAGACATTCAAATCAAGAGGCTTTCTGAAGCAAAGGTGAATTAGAAGACATGTTCTTCTAATAGTAGAGGAATTGCGCAGTTGAAATATGCAGGGTCTACCAAAAATGATTCCTTTGAAAAAAGGGGTCTATTCTCTTCCACTTGATCTTTCATTAGTGCCATAATTATTGTTTTGATGTACTCTCAGTACCAGTCACAGAAGAAAAGAAAAATTATTTACGCTTTTTGAATGAATGAGTGGGATTTATTATAAAAAATGCTTTAAGTATGAGATTTAAAATTATAGCCAGTATTTTTACATTCAAGTCAATTAAGGTGAACAGCTGTTAATTCAATTCAATATATAAATGGTTAGGGTTGTTAACCAGGTTTACAAACAACTTTACAATGTATTTTATGCATTACTAAATATCCTCATTTAAATCTAAGAAAACCTTATAATGTCAATTAGGAAAATACCATCCTTTTTTTTACAGATGGAGTTAAATGATCTCCCTATGGCCAAATTGCTAAGTGGCAGCAAGATTTAAATATAGAACTCCTCCTTCCAAGGACAGCTTCATTTACCATCCAAGAACTACCATAATTACTTCTTAATGAATTTTCAAATACACCCATTAATTCTCACACCTGCATTTCCTCAGGCACCGAATTTTTTACTATCTGTCCTAGCTTGTGACTTTATATTTACATGTGAAAAAATGGTAAATGAGAATAAAATAACAAATATCCAGGCAAAGTAAACTTCATATAATCAAAAATATATTCAAAAAACTCTAAAGTAGTTACTAATATAATAATTCTGATATGCACTTCCTATCATGTTGATGAGAAAGATGTTCTCTATATTTTTCCAAGTAAAATTATTTAAGAAAATATTTCAACACATTTTAAGCAACTGGAAGAATTTTGATTGTAGTTTTCTCCTTGAATAGTTTCATACATTGATTATTCTGCTTTACTAAAATATATGGAAGTAAAATATGCAACAATAGTTGATTAAAGTACCAAAACTGTAGGAATATATATTAATTACTATATAATTAATACTAAGTTACTAAATGTTTTTTGTTGATAAAATTTTTTAAAAAAGAATGACAGTCTAGAAATTACAAGATAATACTATCACATTCTATACTAAACAAACACAAGGATTCATATAGTCTTGAGAAAGAATAAGCAAAGAGAAAATCCTCCTTTTTGGGAATTATCTACTTATATGGTTGCTGTTGTTTCAAGATTAACCTGGAGCTATCCCATCCACATGAACTGTTGTCCTCTATCCTCAACAGTACCATCCATCTACCCCAGAAAATTTAGAGGGACGAGAAAAAAACTGAATTACTTTATCAAAGGAAAAATCACTCAGTCCCCTATAGTCATCTAAAGATATTAAGACATTTGGTTTAGGTTTGAAAAAGAACAATTTAGGTTTAGAAAAGAACAATTCTGGATCAGGATCCAGGGAAAGCACAGCTACCAGCGTATCCAGTTAGATAAACCTAGCTCTAGGACATTCTTGTTTCAGATTTCTTTATAAACTTCTCTAGCAATTCCTCAAGGGAAGAAAAGAGGCCTGGAAAAGTTAAGAGGTCAACTGGGGCACACAGTAGGTTTGAAGAGCTATGATAAAAACAATAGAGACAGTTCATTAAGCCACTGAATCCTTCACAAGAGACCTGGAAGGAATCAGATACAGATGGTGTTAATACCAAGGAAAGGTATGACTATGCAGGAATTCTACAGGAGACTGTAGGAGAAATGCAGTGAGATCTCATAGAACACCAATCTCCAAGGGAATGGAACAAGAAGGAAGTTGAGGATTAAGAGAAAAGCCAGGAAGGGGTAATTCAACAGAGGACAAGAGGGAAGAGAAGATCTGGTCAAAGTATCAATTGCTAAAAAATGGTTAACTACAATATAAACTAAAAAATATCCATTGTTACTAGTAACAAAAATGTCACTAGCAAATTTGACAAGTAACTTCAAACCTGACAAGCAATTTCAGGGAAGTAGGGAATACAGCAGATTATAGAGTGCTAAAGAAGAAGAAATTAAAATTTAGATTATTGCCTGATGTCTTCTAAGGAGACTGACAGTGAAGCAAAGGAGAGAGTTAAGACAGTAAATAGAGGTTGAATGTAGGTTGATGACAGGGAAAGTTTTCAACATGTTTAAATGTTAGCAATATAAAACCATGAAAGAAGCAGAGATGAGGTGGTTGAAAAGATCACCCACAAGAAATTTTAATTATGCATCATGATGAATGAAATTTGAGGAGAGAACTAGGTTTCTGCATATCTGCAGTTATAAACATCACTAAAGTCATTTCACAAATATTTATGTATGACTTTCACCAAAGCACTGAAATACACAGTGGGATACATTGTTAACCAAAATAAACACAATCTCTGCCCTTGTAGAATTTAAAATCTAGGACAGAAATCAGCTTTTAAACATACAATTACATAAACTCACATATGAATTTGATAATCATTATGAAGAATCATTGCAAGTACTAAAAGAGCAAAGAATGAGAAAGTGAGAAAGTGAAGGGTTTCCTGAAAAAGCAATTCTGAGAGGGGATCAGAACACTAGATAATAGATACAGAACATAAATAATAATTAGAATTCTCTTGTTTAGAAACCTATACAGGTTAACAGGACAAGATGATGGCTTTAACACTGATTAGGTCATTCTGGCCATTGCCACTTGTTTCTCAGTAAAGATTCTGTACACTGGAAATGAATACGCTTAGTTACTACCTGTTTGGATTAGAATGGAGAAATGGGACATAATGGAGAAATGGGATAGAATGGGAGAAAGAGGACAGTAAGGACAGAATTCAAAGGAAAAGCAGGATAGAAAGCATAGAAGGATTTGGGAAATTCTCTAAGCAGGTTCTGAGATTAACGAAGCCTGAACTTCCCTTCCATTTCCATATCTTCCATCCAGAACACATGTACAGATGTAGCGTCCTCGAAAGACTAAGTCAGCAGAGGGTTTACATCTCAGACTTGTTTGCTTTCAGTGAATTGCTCCTATGATTCTGTCTTAAAAACCAAGACCAATTAAGAGTTCTTTCTACTCACACATCAAGTACACAATTGTTTCCCAAACTAGACTATTCAGAAACACAGATTATATAACCATATTATTATTTGCTTTTCTGAGACCGGGTCCCTTAATTTGAACCACTCTGTTTTTTCTTTAATATCTCTTGGAAGACTCATCAAATACCTTTTTTTTTTTTTAAGATTTTTATTTATTTATTTGACAGAGAGAGAGATCTCAAGTAGACAGAGAGGCAGGCAGAGAGAGAGGGGGAAGCAGGCTCCCCGCTGAGCAGAGAGTCCGATGCGGGGCTCGATCCCAGGACCCTGAGATCATGACCTGAGCCGAAGGCAGAGGCTTTAACCCACTGAGCCACCCAGGCGCCCCAATCATCAAATACCTTTCTTATGCTTTTCCAGCTTAATTATCATTATTCACTAGTTTCATATAATTTTTTTTGTAAAATGACATTGTTTTCACAATTTCTATAGATTCCTCTTTTGACAACGTGTAAATTCATTTAAACTACTCTCCATTTTTCCAAGCTTCTTTTCTTCTTTTCCTTCATTTCTTATAGAATTTTTCCACAATATTTTAGGCCTCACACAGGCTTTGATTCACAATAAAAATGAATTCACATTTTTATTCTTTTAAAGATTTTATGTATTTATTTGAGAAAGAGAGCACAAGCGGTGGAGAGGGGCAGAGAGAGAGGGAGCACCAGACTCCCCACTTAGCAGGGAGCCTGATGCAGGGCTCAATCCCAAGACCCTGGGATCATGACCTGAGCCAAAGGTAGATGATTAACTGAGCCACCCAGGAGCCCCACATTTTTAGACTATTATCTTCCAGTTCATGAACATGGTTAGATTACTCCATTTTATTAGGTTATTTTTAATTCTGTTTAATAACTGTGATAGGCAGAATAATGGCCCCAAAGATGATTATCCCTTAATCCCTAGAACCCATGAATAAGTTATCCTCCATAGCAGAAGGGACTTTCCATGTATGATTAAGGACTTTAAAATGGTGAGATTATCACAGATTATCCAGGTAAGCCCAATTTAATCACATAAATCTACAAGTAGAAAAGAAAGACAGAACAGTGAGTGAGAGATAAAGGACACCAGAAGGACTGTATCGCTTTGAAGATGGAGGGAGGGGGTCATGAGCCAAGAAACGTAGCAGCCCAGAAAAGCTAGCAATGGCTCTCAGATATAGCCAAAGGAAAATGGTCCCCTAATCCTACAATTGCAAGGAACTAAATTCTGCCACCAACCAAAAGGAGCAGGAAACAGATTTTCCCCTAGAACTTCAAAAAGGAATGCAGCCTACCAACATTATGGTTTTAGTCTAGTGATACCTACCCGTACCAGATTTCTGATTTTAAGAACTATAATATAAGAAATTAGTATTTTGGGGGGCCCCTTGGTGGCTCAGTCAGTTAAGCGTCCAACTCTTGATTTCGGGAGGTCATTATCTCAAGGTTGTGAGATCGAGCCCTGCATCGGGCTCTGTCAGCACAGAGCCTATTTAAGATTCTCTCTCTCTCTCTCTCCCTTGGCCCCTCATCCCCGCCCCCAAAAAGGAAACTAATAAAATAAGATTTTATGGTTTCCAGTGTAGAGCTTGAACATATCATTAGACTTAATACTTATTTCATTTTTTTGTTATTGTAAATGGCAATCATTTTTAAATTTTATATTCTTTTTGTTGTTGATATATAGAAATGAAATTGATTCTATATGTTAATACTTCATAGTGATATTGCTATATTCACTTAATAATTCTGATCATTTTCCTATACATCTCTCTGAACTTTCCCCATGGAAAAACACGTCTATAAATGCTAAGAGTTCTTTCTCTTTTTTTCCATTCTTTACTTCTCTGGTACAGGCCTCCTATAAGATATTGTATGGAAGTAATCACCAGGCATCTATTTTTATGTAGAAATAGATAAATAATACAGATTTTGGTAACTGGAAGTGGGGTGCTGCTATAACAAATACTAAAACAAGTGGCAGTCACTTGGAACTGGGTAGCGAACAGAGAGTAAAAGGATATTAAGGAACATGTTAGAGAAATCTTAAATTGCCTTGAACAGACTCAGTAGAAAACTAATAACAACACTGATGGTGCTGGATCAGAAGGAAGCAAGGAGCAAGTTATTGGAAACTAAAGGATGGTATCTTTGTCTCCTGAAGTTACTGGAAAGCAGAAAATGTGCCTAATAAACTCAATAACCTAGCTAAGAAGATTTCCCCGAAAAGTATTAAGGGTATGCCTGGTTTCCTCTTACTGCTTATAATAAAATTCAAGAGGACAGAAGTAAATTATAAATTAAGGGACAGACTGTTAAAAAGAGACAGAATTTGATTGTTTTGAAAATTCTCGTCCTCTCAAGACAAGATACACTAAATTTAAAAATGACTTCCAAACAAAGTTCAAATCCAAGGCACGGTCAGGAAAATATGGCTGTGAACCAAGGATGTAATTTTTTCAAAATTTTATTAAAATCTCAAAAAAGCAAAAAGGTACTTCAAAGTACTATTTGCTCACACAGAAAGACCTTTAAAAGATTAAGTGTGTGACATATTGCCATTTGCACAACATGGACAGACCTAGAGGGTATTATGCTAAGTGAAATATGTCAGACTAAGAAAGCCAAATACTATATGATTTCAATCATATGTGGAATCTAAAAAACAAAACAAATGAATAAAAACAATCAGACCTATAAATACAGAGAACAAAGTGATGGTTGCCAGAGGGAAGGGGTACAGAGAATGGACAAAATGGGTGAAAGGGAGTGAGAGAAACAGGCTTCTAGCTATGGAATGAGTAAGCCACAGGAATGAAATGTACAGCCTAGTGAATGGTATTATAGTAGCGTTGTATGGTGACAGATGACAGCTACACTTGTGAGCCCAGCATAACTTATAGAGAAGCTGAATCACTATGTTGTACACCTGAAACTAATATAACATGTGTGTCAACCATACTTAAATTAAAAAAAAAAAAAAGATTAGATGTATGCCTCACAGATCTTTTTTTTTTTTTTTTTTTTCTCACAGATCTTTTTAATCAAACCATAAAGCCTCTAGAAAGCTTAAGGGTATTGTTCTTCAGCAGTCTTAGCAGGAAATCAAACTAGGGTCAGCTTATCTTGAAGAGATTTGGGGAAGATGCTGTTATATAAAAGAGTGAATTCTAATGAGATTAACAAGACACTCAAAGTTTTTGAGAAAAGTATAGTAGCAAAACACTGCTAGCTTGAACTGAAGTACAGAACAATAGTTCAGGTAAAAATGGACAAGGCAGGAGCAACTACCTTAACTAACCATTACTATCTGCAGTTCAATTTTAAGTTCATAGTCCCAGGGAGGCGAGTGGACAAGAAAGCCAGTTCATTAATGCCTGAGGTGGGACAGAGAGGTATGCCTAAATAATTATGAAATTTTAGTTGAGTTAACCATCCTTCCTTTATACATTTACAAAGCAGCATCTCTAGAAAACATCACTCCTTACAAAAATTATTCTTTATGAAATGTGCTTGGGCCTAGTTTTAGAAAACATCAAGACTAAATGCCTAGTTTGTTTTTAATGTTGATTAGATGTGTTTTCTAATTCAAATTCATCCGGATATCAAGTTCCTCCTATTTTAAAATCTGCAGTGTTCTTTTGTGTGCCTAAGCTATGGACTGGCTGATTATTGGATACTCTAAGGATTTCTTGTCTGGGTTCTCCAAACAAGTGTTAAGAGTGAGGGCTGGTTCCCCTCAGCAACAAAGGACCCACGGTCACTTTGGTTCTTGGTAAACTGTTATTGATTCAAGTAAAAGGAGGAAAATCATTATTCTGTGTGTCATGGAATGGTATGCATATCAGAATGACTTGGAAATTGCAGGGCCCATGCATGACGTCATGACTATGCTGAATCTCCTCTTAGTACCACCAGATTCACTTATTTTCCTTTCAAATTTTCTAAAAGGTAATCACTTTACATTGTCTTGATTTTTTTAAACATTATATTTTAGATCAGATGGGCAAATTGGTCTGAAACTCCCTTCTCTAATTTTGAATACGAACCACATGTAATTATTCTATTTTTTCAAAACAACCGGATAGAAAAACGCCTAAGATCATGCTAGTACCCAAGATTTTGGTATCTGCATATATGCAGATATTTTATATTTATTTAATCTTAATTGGTGTTTAAATGTAAAACAATTAATAATCTTTTTCTTCTGTATCAATAACATATTAATAACTGTGCACTGTATCTTATTCATGACTGCAAGAAGCTTGGTCTACTTTTCTAAAACTTCTTGAATATCTTTCAGTTCGCCCCGGAGAAGGTATGAAAAATTTTTACATAAACATAGAGTTTATGTTATATGTTGCAGTTTCCATATAAGAACTGTCCTTACAAAATTAAGTATAAACTCAAATTTAGGGAATATGCAGACCAAAGTTCTTGGCTTCCAATGTCCTTTCCAATATTTGATCAAAATAAAAACCATAAATTGGAACACCCATAATACTGACTTCATAAAGACAAGTGTTATGATTAATGTTCCAAAGTAATGACAAACATAAAAAAGGTCAACCTTATTATGAGTCAAATCAGTATGTCAGTATTAAGTATACATAATTTTATTAACTTTAAAGTGATTACCTCAATTCTTGGAAAAGACAATATTGTGCATTGTTACTGCACAGCCCTTATTATGATATCAATTATCATGCAGGAGCCTAGCCATTCAAGTGCAGCCAAACCCTGACTTCTGACCTTCCCAAGATTCTTGAAGAAAAGGTGAACGAAGAAAATTTGTCCAAAAGAAATGGCTAAGTAGAAGTGTGCCTTCTCTATTAACCAGATATCAATGGATCAAAGTGACTCTTTTCTGTTTGTGTTATATTTCTCTCCGATAAATCCCTACCCCTCAAGGCAGAAACTAGGTCTCCCTTGTTCCTATTGAATCCACAATGATGTCTATAGATGAATGTCCAATAAATATCTGTTGAATGAACAAGTAAATAAAAGTTGTCATTTCAAATCCAGTAATGTTGAGATTAAAAGTTATATTAAATACATCTATAAATAATAAGTTATAAAAATTCAATATACAAATAAGTTAGATTACAATCAATATTGCCATAGAGTGCTATAGAGCTTGTGAAGTAAATGAATATTCTAATTTAATCGGAATAGCAACACACTCAGGTAAATAGAACGAGACTGATTCTCATCTTCTTGTTGTGAAAATGGCATTTGCAAATAAGTTTATCAAGGTTACAGAGAAATAAAATGACAGAGCTAAGAGTTAAACCTAAATCTCCTGATTCCAAGTTCAGCGCTCTCCTCACCATTCTTTAAAACTTTCTTTGCATTTTTTTTCTCAAATACACTGGTGATTTCTCACAGCTACATTTCTTCAGAATTAGTGTATTTGCCATTTGTTCTGGTATGTGGCTTAATAGAGAGGAATACATAAAAGTGGTAAATAAATCAGTATAAAATTAATAAGTGTAAAAATGTATCATATAAAACTATGTATAATTAATAAAAGTAAGTATGCTAATGGAAATTATCTATATTTCCTCATTGCATGGTCACCTGAAATTGAAAAAGTATTTAGAGAATGCCTGGGTGGTTCAGTAGGTTAAGCATTTGCCTTCAGCTCAGGTCATGATCCCAGAGTCCTGGGATCGAGTCCTGCATCAGGCTTCTTGCTTATTGGGGAGCCTGCTTCTCCCTCTGCCTGCCACTCCCTCTACTTGTGCTCTCTTGTGATCTCTCTCTGAAGAAAAGGTAAAAAAAAATTTTTTTTAATTTTTAAAAAAAGAAAAGCAGAGTATTTTCCCTAATGTGGGCACTTTGAGTTTACATGTTAAATAAATATGTTTTAAAACAATGGAGGAAAGATTATTTATATCCTCTTATTACATTCTCTCAGACATTCATCTCTTCAATTCTATTAAACTTTGAAATATTGAAACAAACTGCAAAAATAAAGTTGTTCTAATGCCAAAAATTAGGGAACATTTCAGGATATAAAATCAATGCACAGAAATCAGTTGCATTTCTATACACCAACAGCAGGACTGAAGAAAGAGAAATTAAGGAATCAATCCCATTTACAATTGCACCCAAAACCGTAAGATACCTAGGAATAAACCTAACCAAAGAAGTAAAGAATCTGTACTCAGAAAACTATAAAGTGCTCATGAAAGAAATTGAGGAGGACACAAAGAAATGGAAAAACATTCCATTCTCATGGACTGGAAGAAAAATTTTGTGAAAATGTCTATGCTACCTAAAGCAATCTACACATTTAATGCAATCCCGATCAAAATACCATCAATTT